>ONZH01022040.1:572500-923453 GCA_900303285.1 Rhinella marina | reverse complement strand
TGAGCGAGTAGTGAAATATTCGAAAGTTCGAAATTCGATTCGAATAGACCGCGAAATTCGACTATTCGACCGAATATCGAATCCCATTAAAGTCTATGGGAAAAAAATGCTCGCCACTTGGAAATCTCAATTCGACCACTTGGAGGTCACCAAGTCCACCCTGAAACCTCAGAAAAGGATGCCAACACTGCTGGAATGCAACTGGGACAGCAGGGGAAGCATGTCTGGGTGCATATAACGCGCCCAAGTCGCACTATTACGCCACTATCACAGCCTCTCAACAATACACTCCAAAGACAATGTAACCTCTCTGTAAAGTGAGACCATACAAGGAAACCTTCTTTCCTCTACATTGCCATGGACCCCAAGCCAAACTAGACAAAAAAGAAGATAAAATTCTGCACCCCTTAAAATCACGTTGCCTATGACAACCACAGATGGCATAGGCAAAGGGGAAAGCAAATAGACCCCACCCCTAATTATCATTGTGTGTGTGTGTGTGTGAGATGTGGTCAGACATGTCTTCTTTAAAATGTAAAAACAACTCAAACACATGCAGAAGCCTTAAAATGCCCAAATTGTTGGCGCTTGAGATGTCAGTGACCCAACCTGGCCCAGTGTCATGTCTAGCAGGTAAAGCAGTGGGAATGTTGAGGGATGCGTAGGACCGCAAAAGGCAGGAAGAGGCCGTGGGCTGGCCAGAGGCTCATGGAGAAGGCAGGCTAGAGCCCGCAGGGCCGCATCTCTTCCCTATAACAGGCCCCCACACAAAGCTCTCCCATCGAGGGCTCTTAGGTCCTTGTTGTGAAAATATTTTAATGAGTGCGCAAAGTTAGCTTGAGGTGAGCCCTCGAAAAAATTATATGGAGGCCCAAGAGGTGAGCCCTCGAAAAAATTAAGTGGAGGCCCAAGAGGTGAGCCCTCAAAAAAATTAAGTGGAGGCCAAAGAGGTGAGACCTCTTAAAAATTGTATTAAGGCCCAAGAGGTGAGCCATAATAAAAATTGTTTGTAGGCCCAAGAGGTGAGACCTCTTAAAAATTGTTTGTAGGCCCAAGAGGTGAGACCTCTTAACAATTGTATTAAGGCCCAAGAGGTGAGCCATAATAAAAATTGTTTGTAGGCCCAAGAGGTGGAGACCTCTTAACAATTGTTTGTAGGCCCAAGAGGTGAGGCATGAGAAAAATTGTTTGTAGGCCCAAGAGGTGAGACCTCTTCAAAATTATGTGGAGGCCAAAGAGGTGAGACCTCTTAAAAATTGTTTGTAGGCCCAAGAGGTGAGGCCATGATAAAAATTGTTTTGTAGGCCCAAGAGGTGAGCCATGAGAAAAATTGTTTGTAGGCCCAAGAGGTGAGCCATAATAAAAATTGTTTGTAGGCCCAAGAGGTGAGACCTCTTAAAAATTGTTTGTAGGCCCAAGAGGTGAGACCTCTTAACAATTGTATTAAGGCCCAAGAGGTGAGCCATAATAAAAATTGTTTGTAGGCCCAAGAGGTGAGACCTCTTAACAATTGTTGTAGGCCCAAGAGGTGAGGCATGAGAAAAATTGTTTGTAGGCCCAAGAGGTGAGACCTCTTCAAAATTATGTGGAGGCCAAAGAGGTGAGACCTCTTAAAAATTGTTTGTAGGCCCAAGAGGTGAGCCATGATAAAAATTGTTTGTAGGCCCAAGAGGTGAGACCTCTTAAAATTATGTGGAGGCCCAAGAGATGAGACCTCTTAAAATTATGTGGAGGCCCAAGAGGTGAGACCTCTTAAAAATTATGTGGAGGCCCAAGAGGTGAGACCTCTTAAAAATTATGTGGAGGCCCAAGAGGTGAGACCTCTTAAAAATTATGTGGAGGCCCAAGAGGTGAGACCTCTTCAAAATTATGTGGAGGCCCAAGAGGTGAGACCTCTTCAAAAATTATGTGGAGGCCCAAGAGGTGAGACCTCTTCAAAATTATGTGGAGGCCCAAGAGGTGAGACCTCTTCAAAATTATGTGGAGGCCCAAGAGGTGAGACCTCTTAAAAATTATTGTGGAGGCCCAAGAGGTGAGACCTCTTAAAAATTATGTGGAGGCCCAAGAGGTGAGACCTCTTAAAAATTATGTGGAGGCCAAAGAGGTGAGACGTCTTAAAAATTGTGTGGAGGCTAAAGAGGTGAGACCTCTTAAAAATTCTTTGTAGGCCCAAGAGGTGAGAACCTCTTAAAAATTGTTTGTAGGCCCAAGAGGTGAGCCATAAATTTTTTTTTTTTTTTTTTATGGAGCAAATCTACGGCGGTTAAGGAGGAGGAGGAGGAGGTGGAGGAGGAAATGGCACTTCATACAGATGGCACTTCACTTTTGGCTGCTTTCCACGGTTGGAGAAGCAAAGTCCGGGTCAATCCACTTGCTGTTCATTTTGATTAGCGTCAGCCTGTCGGCACTGTCGGTTGACAGGCGGCTGCGCTTATCGGTTATAATGCCCCCGGCTGCGCTGAACACCCTTTCTGATAGCACGCTGGCGGCAGGGCAGGCAAGCACCTCCAAGGCGTACAGGGACAGTTCCAGCCACGTGTCCAACTTGGAGACCCAGTAAGTGTAGGACGCCGAGGGATCGGGGAGGACAGGGGTACGGTCTGCCAGGTACTCCCGCAACATCCGCCGATACTTGTCCCTCCTGCTGATAGCGGGCCCCACAGTGATGGAAGTTGCACGAGGGGGTGCCATGAACGTGTCCCACACCTTGGAGAGTGTTCCCCTGGTGGCTGTGGGCCTGATCGATGTTGTGGGACTCTGGGGAGACCCTCTCCTCTCTGCCGCCAGCGATGGTGGTGGGAAAATCTCCATCATGTTCTGCACGAGTTCCCTCTGGTATTCCAGCAATCTATTCGTCCTCTCCTCTACCGGAATAAAAGAGGAGACGTTATCTTTATACCGGGGGTCCAGGATTGCGAAGACCCCAGTACAGTTTGTTCTCCACTATCCGGACAACACGTGTGTCCCGGGAAAAGCAGCCCAGCATGAAGTCAGCCATGTGTGCCAGACTCTGAATAGGCATGACCTCACTGCCCCCACCAGAAGGATCACTTGCCATTTCCTCCTCTTACTCTTCCGCCTCCTCTCCGCCCCATCCGCGCTGAACCAATGGGACGCACACAGCCTGACTGCTACCCTCGCCGCCAGCATCCTCCTCCTCTTCCACAGCCACCTCCATGTCGTCCTCCTCCTCATCCTCCTCCTCCTGCAACTGCCACCGTGAAGCAGACAAAAGTGTGGTCTGACTGTGTAGCTCCGTTGCGTCTCCTCCTACCCCCGTCTCCTCTACGTGCAATGCGTTCTCCCTTATTGCGATGAGCGATTCTTTAAGGACGCATAGGAGCGGGATGGTTACGCTCACTATAGCGTCCTCGCTGCTGACCTTCTTGGTGGACTCCTCAAAGATACGCAGTACATCGCATATGTCTGCCATCCATGGCCACTCGTGGTTGGCAAACTGAGGGAGCTGAGTTGGAGGCACGCGTGGATTCATAATCTGGTACTCCATCAATGCTCTCTGCTGCTCACACACCCTGGCCAACATGGAATAGGTGGAATTCCAGCGAGTCGGCAGGTCGCACAACAGCCGATGTTCAGGCAAATGGAGGCGTTGCTGGAGTTTTTTTAAGCTAGCAGCAGCTACAGTTGACTTCCGAAAGTGAGCGCACAAGCGCCGCACTTTCACCAGTAGCTCTGCCAGGTTGGGGTAAGTCTTTAGAAATTTTTGGACTACCAGATTAAAAACGTGGGCCAGGCATGGTACGTGATTGAGTTCGGCAAGCTCCAGAGCCGCCACCAGGTTACGGCCGTTATCGCACACGACCATGCCTGGTCCTAGCTGCAGCGGCGACAGCCACATCTCCGTCTGCTGCAATATGGCGTCCCTCACCTCTGGGGCGCTGTGCTTCCTGTCGCCCAAGCTGATGAGCTTAAGCACCGCCTGCTGACGTCTCCCCGCGCCAGTGCTGCAACGCTTCCAGCTAGCGGCTGAGGGCGATGTTAAGGCAGAGGAGGAGGAGGAGGAGGAGGAAGAGGAGGGGGGTTTATCAGAACCCGTGCTGGCAATCTTGGGCGGGGGTGGTAGGTAGGCCGTCTCTGTTTGCGACCCCGTCCCCGCTTCCACAACATTCACCCAGGGTGCCGTCAAAGAGATGTATCGTCCCTGGCCGCAAGCGCTTGTCCACGAGTCGGTGGTCAAGTGGACCTTTGCGCTGACTGCGTACCTCAGGGCCCGCCTGATGTTACGCGACACGTGCTGGTGCAGGGCGGGGACGGCACTCCGGGAAAAGTAGTGGCGGCTGGGGACGGAATAGCGAGGTGCGGCAGCCGCCATCAGGTCGCGGAAGGCCTGCGTCTCCACAAGCCTAAACGGCAACATCTCCAGGGCCAGCAGTTTGGAGATGTGGCAGTTTAAGGCTTGGGCTTGGGGGTGACTCGAGGCGTACTTCCGCCTGTGGTCGAACGCCTGCGAGATGGACAGTTGATGGGACGAGGAGTGTGAAGGTGCAGGCGAAGATGCGGGGGGAAGGGGAGGCTGAAGGAGAAGGCCCCAAAGTAGCTGAGGCAGAGGCAGATGTGGAGGTGTCCTGGCTGGAGGTCTGGACCGCAGTGGCAGCACACAACAAAGGGGAAGAGGCAGTGGCAGCAAGACCGGGCGCAGGTTGTATTGCGTTTGCTCTCTCCCACTCAGCCCAGTGCTTGACTTCCAAGTGACGCCGCATGCCTGAGGTGGTCAGATTGCTCTTCTCAGAGCCCCTACTCAGTTTTGAGTGGCAGAGTGTGCAAACCGCGCTCAGTTTGTCATCCGCACAAACATTAAAAAATCTCCACACCACAGAAGTACAAGGCCTCGATGGGGGAGCTTCGCGCGACTGCCTGCTGCCGGGAACAGCTTCGGCCCTGCTGGCTGTGGCCTTACTTCTCTGTCTGGACTGTCCTCTGCCTGTGGACATCCCTCTGCCTGTGGACATCCCTCTGCCTGTGGACATCCCTCTGCCTCTTGCTGCCTTTTTCGGTGCTGCGCAGACCACCACCTCTCCACTGCTTTCCCCGCTGGACATCACCCCTGGCCAAGTGGGGTCGGTCATTTCGTCATCCACCACCTCCTCTTCCACTTCCTCACTCTGCTCCTCCTCCTGCCCACTGGACATTCCAACAGCCTCCCTTGATGGCAACTGCGTCTCATCATCATCGCTCATGATAACAGATGCTGGTTCAGGGTCCACATCAGCAGGAGATGGCGAATACTCAAGTGTTTGGGCATCACTACAAACAAATTCCTCTGCTAGCTGGGATTCTTCCGGCACATCTGAAAAAGGACCCGAAAAGAGCTCCTGGGAGGGGTCAATGGTGGGATGACTCTGTTGGCCAGGTGTGGAGGAAGGAGGGTCAGAGTGAGACTGTGTGGATGACTGGCTGGTGGACAACTGTGTGGAAGCGCTATCGGCTATCCATTGCACCACCTGTTCAACCTGCTCAGGCCTCAACAGCGGTGTAACCCGCCCCCTGCTTAACTGTCCCATAAAGGCAAGGAATCTGGATGAGTGGGATCCTGGCTGACCCTCACCAGCACGCATTGTATCCCCACTGGCTTCAACAAGGCCCCCAACAGCATTTCCGCGCCCCCGTCCTCGTCCACGTCCGATTCCGCTAGCCCCCCTCCGCATTTTATTTTTTTTTGGTTACAATATTTTGCCTTCACAGCCGTGTACTAACAGTTCAGACGGTGTGTATTAACACCACATATATAAAATTATTTTGCAAGAGAACGCACAGTACAGGTGCCAATGAAAAGGCCTATTTTTTTTATATTTCTAGGTACACAGCCGTGTACTAACAGTTCAGCCGGTGTGTATTAACACCATGTATATAAAATTATTTTGCAAGAGAACGCACAGTACAGGTGCCAATGAAAAGGCCTATTTTTTTTATATTTCTAGGTACACAGCCGTGTACTAACAGTTCAGACGGTGTGTATTAACACCACGTATATAAAATTATTTTGCAAGAGAACGCACAGTACAGGTGCCAATGAAAAGGCCTATTTTTTTTATATTTCTAGGTACACAGCCGTGTACTAACAGTTCAGACGGTGTGTATTAACACCACGTATATAAATTATTTTGCAAGAGAACGCACAGTACAGGTGCCAAAGAAAAGGCCTATTTTTTTTATATTTCTAGGTACACAGCCATGTACTAACAGTTCAGACGGTGTGTATTAACACCACATATATAAAATTATTTTGCAAGAGAACGCACAGTACAGGTGCCAAATAAAAGGCCTATTTTTTTAATACTTCTAGGTACACAGCCGTGTACTAACAGTTCAGACGGTGTGTATTAACACCACGTATATAAAATTATTTTGCAAGAGAACGCACAGTACAGGTGCCAATGAAAAGGCCTATTTTTTTTTATATTTCTAGGTACACAGCCGTGTACTAACAGTTCAGACGGTGTGTATTAACACCACGTATATAAAATTATTTTGCAAGAGAACGCACAGTACAGGTGCCAAAGAAAAGGCCTATTTTTTTTATATTTCTAGGTACACAGCCGTGTACTAACAGTTCAGACGGTGTGTATTAACACCACGTATATAAAATTATTTTGCAAGAGAACGCACAGTACAGGTGCCAAAGAAAAGGCCTATTTTTTTTATATTTCTAGGTACACAGCCGTGTACTAACAGTTCAGACGGTGTGTATTAACACCACATATATAAAATTATTTTGCAAGAGAACGCACAGTACAGGTGCCAAAGAAAAGGCCTATTTTTTTTATATTTCTAGGTACACAGCCGTGTACTAACAGTTCAGACGGTGTGTATTAACACCACGTATATAAAATTATTTTGCAAGAGAACGCACAGTACAGGTGCCAATGAAAAGGCCTATTTTTTTTATATTTCTAGGTACACAGCCGTGTACTAACAGTTCAGACGGTGTGTATTAACACCACGTATATAAAATTATTTTGCAAGAGAACGCACAGTACAGGTGCCAAAGAAAAGGCCTATTTTTTTAATATTTCTAGGTACACAGCCGTGTACTAACAGTTCAGACGGTGTGTATTAACACCACGTATATAAAATTATTTTGCAAGAGAACGCACAGTACAGGTGCCAATGAAAAGGCCTATTTTTTTTATATTTCTAGGTACACAGCCGTGTACTAACAGGTCAGACGGTGGGTATTTACACCTGGTATACAAAAAGGGTATTGCAGGCACACAGAACCCAGAACACTAGAGCCAAATAAACTGTATTTAAAAAAAAAAAAAAGTACACAGCCGTATACTGCCAGATCAGATGGTGCATATACACACTAGGTATATAACAGGGTTTTGCAGCCAAAAAGAACGCAGAACAGTAGTGCCAAATATAGTTTGGTATGTAGCAGAGCACCTAATACACCACTAATGCCTCTCTCTGTCCCTACTCCAGCAGCTATCCCTGAATACAGCAGCCGTTCTCTGCAGAGTGTATATAGTAGTAAAGCTATCACTGTACTGCACTATAGTAGCCTTGATAAGGGCTTTTAATCACGCTCCTGCCTGTCCAACAGCTAAAACCTATCTCTCCCTTCTCCAGCCTCTGTCCCTGACTAAGTTCACGCAGCATATGCGAACGAGCAGGAAGAGCTGAGTTTTTATGATTCGAGGTCACATGGTTTTTCCAGCCAATGCATGTAGACGCCGTTTTCGCGCTGCCAGCGTGCTCCGCAGGCCTGTCATACCCCCCCTGCATGGTGATTGGTGGAAAAAGAGCGCCAGGGAAGGTGGGAGGGGAAACGAATTCTAAGTGCGCCATCGCCGTTATACTCGATTGAAATTGATCGAGAAATCGAGTATGCCGAATAGCGTAGTATTATATACCGGCTCGATCGAACACTACTCGCTCATCTCTACCAAGAATGTCTTGTTACAACATTGCATAACATGTAAAACAATGAAAAATGGTAAGAACGAACAGTGGAATACTGGAAGATAAAACAGATTTATTCCATGACAACCATGTCATCATCCTCAGGAATATCATCATAAACATCCACACTCTTAGGTTCCTGTGGATTTTCTTGGGACTCTCGGGACGACATTTCTTGCCGAATCATTGGCCCATATTTCTCATGGGTAGCAACGGCACTGTCCTGAAATGAGCAGGCTTTGTCCAGGTAGCCAGCTCGCAGTGCATTTGCAACGCAGGTGTTAGTGATCTTATTCCAAGAATTCTTCACCCAGTTAACAATCTCTGGCAGTCTGGGCTTCACAAAGTTCCTACGTACATTTCTCTCCATTCGGTTTTCAATGTAGTCATTGATTTCCACACGCAGATAGTCCTTGAACGGCTTGTTAATGGCGATATCGAGAGTCTGAAGATAAGCCGTCATCCCTGCAGGAATCATGATTTGGTCGATTCTCCGCTCATGAAGGAAGTTTTTCATGGTTTTGGCGCGGTGTGTGCTGGCTGCATCCCAGATCAGCATCCCTCTTTTGTTCCCACGCATTACAAGCGGCAGCATTAAATCAAGCCACTTTCTTATAACATCTTGTGTGGCCCAGGCTTTTTCAGTTTCCAGCACATAAATGCCAGAAACCCGCTCAATCTTCTCCTTCTTGCCCTTTGCAATGAGTAGCGGTGTTGCTTTAGTGCCATCCAGACGAATCGTCAAAATGCAGGTGACACGTGCACTTTCATAAGCGGTGGAGGGAACGTACACTGAGGAGGCACCTCGTTGATCAATGGTGGTTTGAGCTGCTTGGCCCATGAACACGGCAGTTTCATCCATGGCGATCATGTTGCAAAGACTGTATTTAGAGAAGTCAATGTCATCCACAAACTTCTTGTAGGCTAATGCACGTTTAACAATCTCAGCATCTTCCAACCTAAAGAAGGTTGTGGATCTTCTCAAAGACAGGTCATTGCGTTCAAGAAAGTTATCCACCCAGTGCTGTGATGCCTTGAATTGTTCAGGGGAAATGTCAAACTGTGGCGACACTGCAAGGGCATATTCCTGAATCTGAGCCCTGGTCACCACCAATGTCTTTGCTCTCCTGTCTGCAACCCACTCAGAGACCAGGCTTTCCAGCTCTGTATACATTGGTTGCCGACCACATCCAATCTTGCGCTTTTTAGCCATTCCGCTCTCCACTTTTTCACTCAGGTTAGTGTATTCTGCACGCCATTTTTGGACCAGTCGGTGATCCAACATTTTCTCATTGCAGAACTGCACTACATTTTTGCCCCAAGATTCTTCGACAATCGCTTTTTTATACTCCACGGTGTAACTCTTCCTTTTACCACTGGAACCGGAAGCGCTCATGTCTAGGGGCAAAAATATACGGTAGCATACGGTATAAGCACTGCTTGTGGTTCCGTATCACAGTCTCCCATAGGGTTACAGCCCCATACAGTATCCCACACAGCGTGTTTTTGTAGTTGTCCATGGTCCTGATGGACCATGGAAAACATTACCGTACTGCTGCTCCCGCGGCCTCCACATCCCTCCACTCATCAGACCTCAGGTCAGCGTCTTGTGCCCCCTTCAGACCTCAGGTCAGCGTCTTCTGCCCCCATCAGACCTCAGGTAAGCGTCTTGTGCCCCCATCAGGTCAGCGTCTTGTGCCCCCATCAGACCAGCCTCTTGTGCCCCCATCAGACCAGCCTCTTGTGCCCCCATCAGACCAGCCTCTTGTGCCCCCATCAGACCAGCCTCTTGTGCCCCCATCAGACCAGCCTCTTGTGCCCCCATCAGACCAGCCTCTTGTGCCCCCATCAGACCAGCCTCTTGTGCCCCCATCAGACCAGCCTCTTGTGCCACCATCAGACCTCAGGTCAGCGAGTTGTGCCCCCCTCAGGTCAGTGTCTTGTGCCCCCCTCAGGTCAGTGTCTTGTGCCCCCCTCAGACCTCAGATCAGCCCACCCAGCCACTTTAAAAAAATCATACTTACCTGTTCTGGCCACCGCTGTCCTCAGGTTCCCCGCTCCACTCTCTTGCCTGCCGGCGCTCACTATGACCTGACGCTGCGTCAGGTCATAGCGTCAGGTCATAGTGCGCGCCAGGGAAGACGGTGGAGCGCGGAACCAGCGAGGACAGCGGCGGCCAGAACAGGTAAGTATGATTTTTTTTTAAGTGGCTGGGACTGGGACCTAGTTTCGGCTTATATTAGCCGACCCCCCTGAAACCCCCGATACGTCTTACAATCGGGGGTGTCTTACTATCGGGGAAACACGGTATATACTAATGTGCTACAAACAGGACGTTAATATCCACTGGGCAACTGGGGGCCACTGAAGAGAGGCGGTCCAGCCCTGGTTGATTCTATTGTAGTATATCATCTATACACCTATCTACTGTATCCAATGCCTAACAAATAAAGTCATCTGTATATCTGATTCCAGGTCCTTTGATATTGTGCCTTAATAGTATTACTATGTAAATATGTATTGTATTTCATACAATGTGCCTGGTTGTTCAGCAGGTGGCAGTGTATGTGGCAGAGAGAGTATCTTTTTCTTACCATTCCATTCTCCCCACCTTTTGGGCAGAAGTGGGCTAGTCCTGCTTCCTACCAGGGGAGGGGTTGCAGGGAGCTATAGTGAGTTGAGACTTGAAATGAGACAAGACAACATGGCACAGTGAGGGGAGCGTTAACCCTTCCTGCAGCAGAAACTTTCCAGGGGAAGCAGCTCATAGAGCACCATGGCTCCAGGCAGTATTACGAGGTGGTCAACAGACACTCCACTCCATGGTACCAGAACCTCTAGAAAGTCCAGTAATCATACTATAACCAGAGAATAGCACAGCAGAGGAAGATAAAACAAACTATTGAAGTTCACCTGCCAGTTTACCCTTAGCCTGCTGGAACTAAGAGAAAGATCAAGTATTGTTTGGATGCAAGTTTATTCAAGTAAAAGACGCTGAACTTTACTTTACTTTAAGTCTGGACTCAACTTATTCCTCCAACTACAGCTCCTTTGCATGCTATGGAGCCTAACCCTGGGGAGCAACAGTTTCCAGGTAGGAGCACCGTGACACAAAACTATCGTACCACATCACCACTTGACATTCCTAAACACCGGGACCTGATCGCCCCTGGGGACGGCATGTTGCACCATACCCTTTGATACTAGGTAGCAGGAAGCCGTGTACTGGATTCTCCTCTCCAAAGGGAATGCATTGCTAATGAACAAAGCTGTTGGGAATTGTTAGAAGTTTTTTCGACCAGGGTAGAAAAAAAACAGCCACATATGTTTTTTTCCCCTTTATTAGACAGTTGAGGTTCTGGGTTTTGACCTTTCTCTTCCTTCTCTTCTTTTAGCTGGGTCTAGTTGCATCAGTCCATTTTAACTGCATCACTCTGCTATATACTCACTGAGTCACCCCAGCTTCCTAGTTCTGCATACCCCCTGCTTACTCCTCCCTATTCTCCTCTCTCTGTGGCTCCACCTACTGTCATGTTGAACTAATCAACACTAATGACAGCTATGGCAACTTGCGCGGAAGCCTAGAAAATGGAGTAAGACATTATATTGTCCTGTGCTCCTATAGACTATACTCTGATGTGGCCATCAATGCCAAACAGTGGTGTTCAGTGATAAAAGTAGGTTCTACCTGGGTATTAATGATGTCCTCATCAGAGTTCGCAGGAGGGCTGGAGCGCACCTACTGCCATCATGCATAGTGCAGAGACACAGAGGACCAACACTACGAGTTATGGTGTGTGGGATCATTGGCTATCATGGCCGTTCTGCCGTCTGGTGTGCATGGAGGGAACATTGACCAGCCTTGACCATCATGGAACCAGTCTTATCTAGTTAGGAGAAGTGGTGTTCCAACATGATAACACCCGCCACACACTGCCCGCTCTACACAACATGCTCTTTACGGTCTCCAGTAGCTCCCCTTGCCAACTTGATCACCAGATCTCTCTTCTATCGAGAAATGTCTGAGACTGGATGGGATGTCGGTTCTGCCATGCACAGCAGCAGGCAACCACCTTGGCTGAACTATGGCTTCA
The DNA here is from genome assembly GCA_900303285.1 of Rhinella marina. NCBI lineage: Eukaryota > Metazoa > Chordata > Amphibia > Anura > Bufonidae > Rhinella > Rhinella marina. Next base: position 911,433 of record ONZH01022040.1, on the reverse strand, counting down.
AGTGGAAAGAGCTTGAAATGACTTACCACAGGAGGATATCCAGCTTCTGTATGACTGTTACCATGCCAGAGTGGAACCCTGTAAGGGGAGATGCCACCCAGTATTAATGTGACCCTGCCTGTGATCATTGACCAAGCATCACTAGCAGTTCATATGTTGTCAATCTCAGCTCATTCATGTTAAAGGCGTTGTGCAAGAATGTTTTTTTTTTTTTGGCAAACCTTCCCACTTGGCCAAACCTGTAAAGGGAAGGTTACTCACCTGCTTCCCGGTGCTGGCTCCTGCTCCTTCTCCTCCTGGCCTCTGATGTTCCACTTGGCTTCCTCGCTGTAAGCATCTAGTTTGACATATTGCTGCAGCCAATCAACTGTGATCTGATCCCCCTATCTTATGACAAATGGTCACATGACCCAAGGGCAGGGACGGATTGGCCATAGACCCTACAGGGAAATTTCCTGGTGGGCTGATACCTAGGAGGGCCACTCAAGATCTCCTCACTGCCTCCATCTGGGCTTATAATGAACAGATTATCTCTTACGTACCTGGCCAGCAGCTGCAGGTGCCATCCTGAATTCCAGTTGAGTTCCTCAGGACAGCGATACAGTTGAATACTGTGGCACAGATGGCAGTATTTTGTGTTGCACTGTGGTATATGGTTCACCTGGGGCGGTATATTGCTCTGCACCATGGTATCCCTGCCTACATGTGTTGGCCCTGCCTACTTATGTTGCCCCAATTTATGTCAACATGGGGCCACTTTTACCTTTTTTTCCAGGGCCACTTTTAGTTCCCAGTCCGCCCTTGCCCAAGGGAATCCGATCACCACCACTGCCAGTGATTGGCTGCAGGCAATGTTGTTTACATCGAGGGAGACCAGTGAAGGAGTGAAGAACTGGTGTCGGGATTCAGGTAAGTAACCTTCCCTTCACAGGTTCTCCCATTATTCTTCCACAACCCCTTTAAGTTTTCCAGGTGTTCTTTTTTATTTTCCGTTAGTGTATAAAACACAATAGCTGAAAAAATATAAAATCAGCAAAAAGTTTTTTTAAGAAAAAGGAAAAACAAAGCTCCCATATAAACAGATGAGCAAGTGTTCCAATAATCATGCTTCACGTCAATGTTCCCGGCTGGGACACTTCCAGGCAAGGACTATTCTATTATTTTTAAGAAAAAAAAATTGCTCTTCATAGGTGCTGGAGGCACTTAACCCTTCACCCCCTTTCCCCTCAGGGGCCAGAGAGACTTTGTACGAGTTGGTTTTTCAGTAAATCCATTCTGCTTGGGGAGAGAAAAAAAAAATAATAATAGCCTTGTACTAAGTGCTGTGTTATTATTGCTGGAAGTCAAAAATGAGACGTCGAAACACACCGATAATGTAAAAAAGCATCTTAATGGTCAATAGTACGAGAGGGAGGAAAAAAAAATCTGAGAATAAGGCTTAGAGAGCCAAGCATGAAAATTTAATATGTTTATCACAATCCAGAACCGTTAATTTACTATATTAATACATAGGAGAGAATTGTGGCCACCGATATTGGCTGCTAATGGTTTTCCCATAAATTTACCCCCCGCCCTCCCCTCCCGAGCTCTTCCTCTTACTAAACAAAGACACTAAAATTAATGAACTGAAGTTCAAGAAACAATAGGTATTCTAGAAAGTTATTTTATATCCTACTAAAAAAATATATGACGGCTAATTACAGATCAAGGAACTAATTTCTTGCATCCAGAGGTCGCGGAGGTCTTTAATTTAGATGCATATAACGAGGGGGAATCGTGTTTAAAATTTCCAGTAATGCCATCTCCTTGAGATTACTGTATTTAAACCACAAAAAGTTTTGCATTTCCAGCATAATAGCCAAAGCGAGGCATCATGCCATATCATTTGGCATGGCGTGGGATCGTTACACAGCTGCGTAAATGAGATTCGCTCCATGCACTCTGGTCCGCGTTATCTTAGTATCACAAGGGAGGTGAATGCAAAATTCAAATTTTTTTTCCCAGATGATAGCTATAATGGAACTCTAAGGAACCACCCTGCCCATTATTGACTTGAGTATATTGTGAAGTGTCCAACCTACCCTAACCTAACAACGATTTGGGTACTGTCCAGGGGTAGATCAATGAATAAATTGTAGGGGCAAAATGTTTGGTCATGCCTTTGCCCCTGCCTTAAATAGGTCAAGGCCGAGTGAATGCTACAACTATACAAAGACCAATACAGGTAATAATACCGTCATACAGTGATCATGCCTAGCTCAGATACCAGTTCTACATGCACGGAAACACAATACTGATCAGATACAAGTAGAACACATATATATTACCTTAAGGTGATTGTAGCTGTTCTTTTCCTTTTCTTTTCCATTTGTCCCAGACCTCCATGATGACTTCTCCAAATAACTTAAGAGATCGCTACCCTAAAATATTTGGCCTCTCTCTTTTGGGACATGGATAGCCTCTATAGCACCCCATACATCATTCCCTGTTGCTTCCTTTAGCAGTGCCACCCTGCCTCTGCTCCTTAAGTGACCCCAATTATTGTAACTGTTTTGCTGCCCAATGTTCCCAAATACTATACCTCAGAAATAATGGTGCCATGGCTCAAAATAATAGCGCCATAACTAACTTGATGGACTTATGTCTTTTTTCAACCATATTAACTATGTATAGCATCTCCCCAAAAATAATGCCACCCTCAGTATCCCAGAAATAGTAAAAATTCAGGTGCCACTCATAGCATTCCCACACAAATCCAACTCGGGCCCCAGACCTCATAGGTCTGTGTCCTTCATGTTCTACCTCTGCAAGCCAACACGTTGGCAGGATTACATTATCACGTCAAGCCAAGATGAATGGGTGGAAGGGTCCCTTGCCCCAAAAGAGTCAGCTACCAACAGGAACCCACCCAAACCTATGTCTCCATCATTTCCTTTCTTATGGAAGCTAAGTGATAAGTTCTCCAAAGTTGGGAGAAGTCCTGCTCAGGCTAGGACAATTTTTGAATTTTTTTGCTTTGTTCAATTGCATCACTGGGTCAGATTGTGGCCTTTTTTCAATTATCTGATCATACGAAAAATTGGCAATTATGTAAGTCTAATTTCATGTTTTTTATATCAGGTATGGAAAAACTGTGTGAGATGTGTGGACTGGAGATATTCCTTAAGGCGTCTCATTGACTTGTTCCTTAGACTTTGAGACTGAACTATTGATACAACATAACAATGACATACTTTGTAAGGTCTGTGAGATTACTCATCACTTTTCCAGTGGTTTGTTCTTCAACTTGGAATGAGTGTATCAGATTTGTACTAAACTTTTCAAGGGAGCACCATCACAACACTGGAAGACTCTTGTAGATCCTTCATTATAATCTTCAGAAGGAGCAGATTCAAAGTCTTTTATACAGAATGGCTATACTTCTTCTCCAGAGCTTCTTAAATATAATTTTGCCTTTAGGTCCCATCTTTACCATCTCACTGGTGAATTTTCTGACTTACTTTTACTTTGACCCCAGTCTTTTTACTGGAATTGAAATCTGGACTAAAGTGCACTTTTATGAATGACTACAATTTGGTCTGAAGACCAAGTACTTTAGCTTGGACTTTTGCTGAATTATCAACTATAACCAATAAGGGTTTAGTCTGGTAATGTCCAACTTACATTTTCTTAGCTGTATCCAGGGGTGCACCTAGCCTTTCTGCTGCGGCGAAAACTGAAACGGCGCTACCCCCTTTCCTCCACAATGCCAATTTCTTAACCTAACCCTTTCCCTTCAGCCCATGGCCCTTCGGTTGTCCCTCTATTGCCCCTACCTGGTGCTGCCTGAAGTGATCGCCTCACCTGGCCTCATTGGTGGTGCGACCTTGGCTGTATCCCAGTATAGCCGGCACCAACCCCTATTTCAACTGTATCTATCTATCTATCTATCTATCTATCTATCTATCTATCTATCATCTACCTACAATATCTATGTATCTAATTGTCATCTCTCTCTCATATCTTCATAACTATCTACAGCATATATCTACAATATCTATGTATCTCATATCTATCTATCTATTTATCTATCTATCTATCTATCTATCTCATATCTATCTATCTATCTATCTATCTATCTATCTATCTATCTCATATCTATCTATCTATCTCATATCTATCTATCTATCTATCTATCTCATATCTATCTATCTATCTATCTATCTACCTACCTATCTATCTATCTAATTATCATTTCTCTCTCATATCTATCTACAACATTTATCAACAGTATTTATCTATCTATCTATCTATCTATCTATCTATCTATCTATCTATCTACAGTATCTATGTATCTAATTGTCATCGCTCTCTCATATCTTCATAACTATCTACAGCATCTATCTACAATATCTATGTATCTCATATCTATCTATCTATCTATCTATCTATCTATCTATCTATCTATCTATCTATCACCAACCTACAGTATCTATCTGTCTATCTAATTATCATTTCTCTCTCATATCTATCTACAATATCTATCTATCTATCTATCTATCTATCTATCTATCTATCTATCTATCTATCTATCTATCTATCTATCTATCTATCTTTCTCACATTTGGCATCCAAATCCAAATTTTGCCATTTTAGTTCTCTCACCATAGCAGAAGAAATAAATTATCGATGAAAGAGTTGAGCTCTTAATCTGTTCCCTATGGCTTTCTTACTTCAGCTCCCTAAACATTTGTAGACCTGTCAGAAGCAATTTCTTCCTTGCAGAAAACCTCTGATTGCCTTTGATCTTCAGCGCTAAGGGTTCTGTTCTTTGTAAATAAGGCACGCTGTATGGAAATAGCTGCCAGTAACTGAGGAAGTCTCGGATCTGGCTCAATCCTCAATCTCAGGAGGCCTCATGGGAGACTATTTAACCGATCATTAGAGACACAACAAAAAGCCATTGTGGAATTCCGGCAATACATGTATCCTCTGAGAGACATCCCTCCAGCGCTCTATTATCTCTCCTCTGGATGCACAGCTAAGAGTTTTATTAACATTCTCAGATGTCTATAATGGAGTCTAATTGTAACCGATTGGTTATGTGTGGATACAAAGCGCAGGCCTTTCTTAGACATAGAAGGCGGCGGAGCTGCTTCAAAGCCAAGTCTCTTGTGTAATAACGAGCAGTAATGTCTAAAATCCAGAGAGCTCCCAAAATGTTAGGGTATAGAAAGTCATTAAAGGAACACGCCAGGTCAATCCTATAAATGGTTATACCTAGAGCAGGACCAATTCTCTCTTTGGTGTTCTTCGAATCTCTGTGCTCGGCCTCTCGGTCCTGGACTAGAATGTTCCTTTAAAGGGGTCTTCCACAGGATAGGTGGCGATATGACTGTTCAGATCCTCACCAATTCTGAAAATGGGAGTCTCCAATGTATGAATGGAGTGGTGGTTCCTGATGCAGCCAAGTGCTGTACTCAGGGGCGGATAGGCCATAGACCTTACAGGGAAATTTCCCGGTGGGCCAATGCCCAGGGGGCTGCCTGGGTTTCCCTCACGGCCGGCCAGTGGAAGATTTTGGGCACGTATTTTGTGCTGCTGGCAGTATTTTGTGATGGACTGTGGTATTTGGTCTGTTGGGGCGGTATAATGTACCGCAATATGGTATTGCTGGCCCTGCCTTCCATCAATTTGGACCGGACTATAAAACGGGGCCACTTTTAGTATTTTTTCCAGTGACAATTTAAGTTCCCAGTCCGTCCCTGGCTGTACTCCACACCCCCATTGAGGCGCACCACCGCTCAATTCACACAGTGGACTCGGGTCGGGCCTCCAGTGATCATACATTAATCTCATATTCTGTGAAGGGGCTTTCCAAGGGAAAGATAAAATGGGCCAGTGGGGTGAAAATATCTGTATAAAAAAGGCATACTCACATCATTGTTTCCCATCACTCCCATTCTGAGGATGCCCAGTGCCCCACTGTTCACTACCACCTGCTACAGTGATCACGTCCTGTCATAGAGACATGTGATCACTGCAGCCAATTACTTGTTGTAGCGGGTCACTGCTGTGGCCAGTGATGGGCTGCAGTGGTCACATATCAGGACATAATCTCTACAGCGTGATGATGCCCGGTGCCTCTCTGTTCTTTACTACCTGCTATACCGATGATGTCCTGTCACAGGGATATGTGATTACTGCAGCCAATCACTGGTTGTAGTTGGTCGCTGCTGTGGTCAGTGATGGGCTGCAGTGGTCACATATCAGGACATAATCTCTACAGCATGATCATGCCCGGTGCCTCTCTGTTCTTTACTACCTGTTATACCGATGACATCCTGTCACAGGGATATGTGATTACTACAGACAATCACTGGTTGTAGTTGGTCGCTGCTGTGGTCAGTGATGGGCTGCAGGGGTCACATTTCATGACATCATCTCTACAACATGAGAATGCCTGGTGCCCCGCTATTCTGTATTATCTGCTATAGCAATGATGTACTGACACAGGGACATGTAATCACTGCAGCCAATCACTGGCTGTTGCAGACCACTGCTTGGCCAATGATTAGCTGCAGAGGTCACATGTTCCTGTGTCAGGACATCATGAGGTTGCCCAGTGCCCTGCTGTTCTTTACCACCTGCTAGTGATGACGTCCTGACAGAGGGACATGTAATCAGAGAGAGCGTCCTGTCATACTGTTATACCAATTCTACACCTAACATTATCATGGGTAGTGTTGAGCGAATTGAAGTTCACGAAGTGGACTTTGATCCGAATTTAAGGAAAAAATTTGTCTCGCCAAAAAAAATCACTTTTCCCTAAAATGGAGTTAAAAAAAAATTCATACTCACCTCATCCATTTGCATGTGAAGAGTCCAGTGCGGCCATCTTGATTGAAGATCCCGTGCGAAATCTCGTGCCTGGTGATGTATGACATCACTATGTCGGTCACACCCTAGTCTACCCTTGTCAGACAATAATGATCTTGACCTATTTCTTGTACTCAGATTATAGGAGTAAAAGTGGATTTACATGGCCAAATGTTGCTTGCTGATTATTGACAACGAACGTTCCTACGAACGCTTGTTACCGATAATCTGCCTGTCTAAAGGTGCTGCAGATCACCCAATGAATGAGCGAAACACTCATTCAGTAGGTGTGTACACCTCACTCATCATTCACGGGCAGCAGATCGTGCTCTCTAAACTGCCCACTACCCAGGAGCGATGATTATGTGTGGCTACGACTGATGGCAGCAGAGGTTGCTTGTCCTCATACTGTGGAGGTGATCGCCAGGGCGAACTGAGAACTTAAAAATACTAAAAGTGGCCCCGTTTTGTATTTGGGTCCAAATTGATGGAAGGCAGGGCCAGCAATACCATATTGTGGCACATTATGCCACCCCAACAGAGCCAAATACCACAATCCATCATAAAATACATCCCCAAAAACTTCCACTGGCCGGCTCTAAAGAGTGCTCATATGGTCCCTTGGGCATCGGCCCACCAGGAAATTTCCCTGTAAGGTCTATGGCCAATCCACCTCTGGTGATCGCAGCATGGAAAGGAAGCGCATCAACTCCATTTAACGAGCACAGCCAACTGTCAGGAAGAAACGCTTCCTTCCCGACAATCAGCTGCTCCTCACCTCATGTAAATCCACCTTAAATCCTAACTTCTTAGGGATTTAGGGATGGAGTAATCATGTTGATCCAGACAGTGATATCCATAGAGGTTTTTCAAATTACACGATGGTCACAATAGGCAGCGGACTGGGAATACTTTGACATAATTATGTCCTAAATGCAAATCAGAGGCGTCTAATGAACTCAACAACAGAGTTAATACAAGTCATTGACAAACAACTCTGCAAATCCTTGATATCAGACATCCCCAGGCCTACAAACCACAGTCTCTAGGTAATCTCCTGGAGGTCAGAGGGACAAACCATGCTCCTGGGCCAGACAGGTAATTAACCAGTATCCTCTCTCCTACCATTTCTTCTTATATTTATTGAAGGAACACATCCATCAGAAATGGACAATTTTTTAAACTCAATACTCATAGAAAATAATTTTTAAGAATTTTTGACTGGTTTTGTTTTCCATTTCAGCATAAATACAAAATATCCTTTTGTGGCAGTCGTCACAAATGATAAGACCTCCTATACAGGGGTTAATCTGTAAAAAAAAATTAAAAATTAAAAATACTCACCTTATCCATTTGATTGCAAAAAGTCCGCTGTGATCCACGCTGGCCGGCATGGTGACATCATACGTCACTGTAAACAAGATTTCGTGCTGGATCTTCAATTAAGATGGCCGCGACTGACTCTTCATGAGCAGATAGATGAGGTAAGTATGAATCAAATTCCTCCTGAGATTAGGATCGAAGTCCACTTTGTGAACGTTGATTCGTTCAACACAACACAACACATGATAATAGTAGGTGTAGAATTGGGATAACAGTATGACAGCTCTTTTGTCCTTTTGATAGGCCTAAATACAAATTCACACAGAGGAACACTCCATGATTAGTGTAATGTGTGATGTTCTAATAGTCACCACAGAGCACTCTCTCTGGCCACAATGATGGTCTGACTGAGAGAGTTGTGAGAAGGTTAAAAAAAAAAAGAGTACGTTTACAACCAGGATAGAATGTATATTACATAGAGTGACTTAAAAAATTAGATCCAGAAAACCATCCACCTGTTTTTTATAAAAATATTTAAACAGAATATTCACAAAGTTCTTAGTATTCACAAGTACTTAATAGTGATAAAATATATAATACAGCTGACAACTAGCTGCAATGAGATACTAGTTAGACAGAGGGAGGGGGCTCCCTTTGTCCTCTGATCATTGGAGAAATCACAGGGCTTCAATTGGTTGCTATGACATCCTGCGACTTTCTGAAAGCCTCCAAGCCTGCTATAGTAAGCTGCCTGTTAAGCCTTGCCTGCAGCAGGGCTTGGCAAACAGCCTGTAAAAATCCCATAGATTTCAATAGTATTGTATTGCAATCTATGGTACAAGTGATTAGATCTAAAAATTGAAGTAAAAAATTAAGTTTAACATTTTTTTAAAGCCCCCACAAAGATATTTAGAATTAATATCATCCCATTTCCCACTTTACAATTATTTATTTTTTCTTGGTGTATAAGGGCAGTGAAAGAATTACTGAATTACTGGTGATCAGTAGTTAATGGAATGATCCCTGGTCTTCCAGGGCAGCAAGCTGGTTAATGTCAGCATACCTGAAGTAAATGGCGGTGAAGTTATTAATTTCTGAATCCGTTGTGATCAAGAGAGGTGACAGAGTTAATGTAAGGATCCCTGGTGGTTTAGGGCAGTGAAGGGGTTTGTTTCAGAATGCATGTTGGCCTAGGGCAGTAAAAGAGTTAACATAAGGATCCATAGTGATCGTGAACAGTGTAGGACTTAAAGGATCTTTGGAGGTCTAGAAAAGTGAGAAGTTTAAATAAGGATAATTGGTAGACTAAAGCTGAAGGGGTTACTATTAGTATACCTGGTGGCCTAGGGCAGTGAGGGGGTAATTCCAGTACCCCGGGTGGTCTAGGGCAGTACACTGGTTAATTTCCATATCCTTCGTGGTCTGCAGAACAGTGTTTCTCAATCTTTTTAAACTCAGTATCCCCAGTCAAAGAAATGTTGTGTATGTACCCCCAAACCTATGTTCCATGGTACTCAGCTGAGAGCTTATTGAATTGCAGTGTTGCCATTAGCGCTAAATCATTAGTCCAGGAATTACAGTGGGCATAGCAAAAGAAATCTTGTGTGCACACCAATGTGTATGAAAACAATATATTATGCTAAGCAGAAATGACTACAGCAGCATCCCAAAATGACGATACAATGCAATATGTGCAAACTACATAGAGATATCAAAAACAGACAAAAAAGCACTAAAAACACATAAAGAGCAGGTACATATTAGTCCCAACCCCCAATAAGTCCAGATTCCCAACATAAATTTACACAAATTATGTCCAGAAAAATTGTGACCCTCTTAAGGTAGGCTCAAACTTGCGTTAAACTGTCTTCCGGAGTTCATTGGGTCCAGCCTAGGCGGATACTGCCGTTCACTGCCGGACCTCATTGACTATAATGGGATCTGACGGGGATCTGTCCCCCTACCAGTGAAATACCGGCTCTCAGGCTGACAAAAAGCGTTGCATGCAACACTTTTTGTTCAGTCGAAAACCGGCTGGATCCAGTTATACTTTCTCCATATGCCATAGCCTGCTTTATTGCAGTTTTTGTGAAATCATGACAACACCATGATAAACCATTCTTTGTAGAAGCAATTTACTATAACACTTGTTACCTGCCACATGCCTCCTGGACACTTGGTAAGCAATCACTTGGGATACACATACTGTAAAGTTGAGAAACACTGGTCTAGGACAGTGAAGGGGTGAATGTAAGAATCCCTGGTAGTGTAGCACAGTCAAAAGGGTGGACCACCTGTTTTGATCCCTGCCTGCATACGTGATTAATGTTGGCCAAATTATCCGTGACTTGATTCATTGATACTGGCTATCTAGTGACTTGACTACTAATGTAGTTATACCTTGGACAAAGCCATTGTCCCTAGGTCATGGCCCCTAAGTGTCTCCATATTGGTGAAAGTTAATGACCTGGAAGAAATTTAAAGCAATGTGCCACGTAAATATGGGGCTTTATCACCATGTCTCTGGTATGTAACTGGGAGTATCCAAAGTTTTAGATGAGTTTTCCTGGGTTGTAAAAAAGAACAGGCCCCGTAGCTTCCAGTCTAAGACTTAAGGTTGACTATCGTCAACGTGTAGCCGTAGCTTTTGATGGCAAGATCATGGCCCCCAATTCAATCACTTATTGACCTGGTGCCTTCATTTCAAATGTCCTCCGGCTTTTCTAGATACACGAGGTCTACAGCCATGTATTTACCTAAAGTTAGATGTTGTCGAAGGTAGGCATACACCAAAGAAGGGCTGCTATAGGGCCCTAGAAGTAAGTGGAATAATTTCAGGTTTGTGTGATTCCCATCTTCAAGGGTAGTGAGAACCTGCAGAGGGATGTGGTCAGCACACAATCAAGGATGGGTAGAGGTATTCGAAAGGTGCCTAATTCTTATCTTTGCTATACCGCCCCTCATCCTCTATTTGTGCTACAACATGGGTGTCTATGGTCAGTCAGGAGTTCCTTAGGCCCACCAGAGGAAATTATTCTCCTGCCCCAACCCCTATATCATCAACAAAGTCTAATAGGTTTTGAATCAAAGAAATACCCCCAAGTGGCCTATTGATTGGCACCAAAAGGCAGTTGAATTGATTTTTTTGTCCTGGACTTTTAAAGCCCACTATGGTATTAGAGCCTTGGCCCACCTGAGGATCCTCTGGTACTCTGGTGAGCCAGTCCGACCCTGTCTCTGGTTGAGTTCTCTACATAAAAACGAAGTCTCCTTCTATTGGACATCTAGTGAATGCCCATGGATAGGCAAGTGCCCAGCAGACGGTGAGCTGATGAAGAATTTTTTTTCCATGTTCTACTCTAAAACCTCTCCATTTATCTTTATGCAGATATTCCAACCACATGATGATGGGAATGAAGCTAAAAATTACGTACATAGGTGGCGTCTTACAAGTGAGCATCGCACATAGTCCGGATCAGGTGAGGACAATGCTTTAACTTCAGCAGGAACATCTCTATAAAAAGCCACACCTTCCCTTTAAGGAAATGCTTTTTTTTTACTTGGTCTCGCTTCAGTAGTTTGAAAATTGTGATGAGCCATTATCCCTCAACCTTTTGTCTGTGAATTCAGACAATGGGGCACCATTAACATGCCCAAAGAAAAGGGCTGCGCACATAAACATCGCTGCACACATTGGTTTTGACAGGTGCCAATGTCTAACAGCTGCAATTGCACTTAATCCAAGTGTCTTACATGAATCTCTGGCCATTGGTATAATAACGATCAGCAATTATCCACAAGTAAAGTAAATTATTTCATAAATAATACAGTAATAAGACATTACAATGGAACGTGAGTCTGTTTGGCTGGAAAAGAGGCAGAAAGACGCGAAAGCAAAACAACATCTCACAATAAAATCTTCTCAACTTCGAAAAGTGAAGCGATCTAAAAACAAAGCTCTCTCTGCAAATTGGACCCGGCTCGTCACGTGGCCCAATTTGCGATAAGCAACATAGTTAAGGAGGTTTTACTGTCAGAGATGGGACTGTAAAATTATTCTTCTGATTAATATTTAAGTATCACCAGATAAAGAAATTGCGCTCTATCGATTTTCGAGCTTATTATTGTGTTCGGCGAGATATTTGGCTAATAGCTGACGTTGGCATTAAGAGATCTCACAGAATAAACAGCACTATCGATTTTTAGCTTACTATTGGGTTCGGTGAGATATTTTGCTAATACTTGACGTTGGCGTTAAGAGGTCTGACGGAATAAACGGTATTATTAGGTTTGCATAATACAATTATTTATGTGGTTTGTGAGGAAATGGTATACGGTGTCTTAAAGGGGAGGTTCACTCATCCTAAAGGGGTGACATAAGCTTAGAAAGAAGGGTTTAATTCTTGTTTCCTAGAAAGATCGCCACTTGTGTCCACAGGCTTTGTCTGGTATTGCATTCAGTCTCATTCAGGAGAATTGCACTTAGCTGCAATACTTGACTTGGCCTTTGGATAAGGGTGGAGCTGTTTTTGAAAAAAACAAACAAACAAAAAAAACAGACCCATTTACTTCTCACAAGAACCGTGTATGTGCATGTGCTCTTTCAGGCCATATGGATGTAAAGATGTCAAGAAGAGGTTGTCTGCTCAGAAGCCTCTTCCCCACACTTAAAGGGGTTATCCCATGACTATTGTAAAAAATGATAATCAGACATCATACAGTACATGAAAATCTCTTTCTAACAAAGCTAGAACCAGCCCTGTACCTCACATGGATCCAGAGATCTCCTCATTCATTGCTCTGCTAGATTTATATCAAGCTGACAGCCCAAGGGGAGGGTCTTTTCTGCTGCAGCTAAGGGGGCGTGTCTCATCTCTCCCTATCACAGCTCAGGGGGCGTGCCCATGCTCTCCCTATCACAGCTCAGGAGACAGTTGAAGGAGCATGTGTAGCCTTCTCAGTGAGCAGGACAAAGAAATAAGGACAAAACAAACAGCAGGTGGCGCTGTACAGATACACTGTATTGAGTAACTCAGTGGCTATGTATAATTTTTAATTACATGCAATTACAAAAATATTAAGATCTAGCTACTGGTTTGAAAACCATAGAATATTTTTCGTGGGACAACCCCTATAAGCATGGCACGAAACTGCACCCATGTATGATACACCATGGTTTATATGCTTTGTGATATGTCATATAATGCGCCTAGCCACTGGGAAACTATATGATGGTAACTAGGTGTGATGTACATTGCTGTGGCCGAAAAAGCCCTGTAGCTATTGTAACCATGCCGGAGATGTACAGTTGTGATGTCACATGTAGCCTGTGACAGTGGCTTGACTTGGGTAGGGTGTTGAGGGTCCTTGTACAAGGACTGACTTGAGTATGTATGAACCCCTAAGGTTCCAGTAGCAAACACATTGTACAGTCAAAAGTTTTGAGAATGATACAAATATTAATTTTTACAAAGTCTACTGCTTCAGTTTTTATATTGGCAATTTGCATATACTCCAGAATGTTATAAAGAGTGATCAGCTTAACAGCAATTACTTGCAAAGTCAATATTTGCCTAGAAAATGAACTTTATCCCCCAAAACACATTTCAACATCATTGCAGCCCTGCCTTAAAAGGACCAGCTAACATCGTTTCAGTGATTGCTCCATTAACACAGGTGTGGGTGTTGATGAGGACAGGGCTGGAGATCAATCTGTCATGATTAAGTAAGAATGACACCACTGGACACTTTAAAAGGAGGCCGGTGCTTGGCATCATTGTTTCTCTTCTGTTAACCATGGTTATCTCTAAAGAAACACGTGCAGTCGTCATTGCACTGCACAAAAATGGCCTAACAGGGAAGAGTATCGCAGCTAGAAAGATTGCACCTCAGTCAACAATCTATCGCATCATCAAGAACTTCAAGGAGAGAGGTTCCATTGTTGCTAAAAAGGCTCCAGGGCGCCCAAGAAAGACCAGTAAGCGCCAGGACCAGTAAGCGCTGTCTGGCTGCTGGGCTTCGCTGCCTATCGGTATGGTGCTGTGGCGCCGGTGGTCGCCGCGCAGCGCCACACCAAATTTAGAGTAGGTTCCCACTCGAGGAGGCAACCTTGGCGCGGTGAGTGGGCCTATGCTTTTTGATCAAAACGTATACTAATGCCTCATGTGCACTACATGACATAGGGGTAGTATACCATTAATTACGCTGAGAAGCGATGTTAAATTGTGCTGAGAAGCAACTAGATCAAAACATAGCATGAGGATGTGCGATCCAGATTCATTTCTCTATTTTGTATACATTTTGTAGAATCTTTCCTTTTTTTTCACTCTGGTATCAGCACTCCTCCCCTTTCGGCCCAGGTGCTTTTAAATTAGCAGGTGTCTGCATGAGGGTCTATAAATTCCTACTTTCTCTCAGTTGGAGTTCCTAAAAGCAGAGAAAGGTTGGGTGCGGTGCTGCGCGGCCATTGTTGCCTTGGTGCTGTGCTGGTGGGTTGGTGGAGCTCAGTGCCAGGGTGGCTTAGCTGGGCAGCTGGGGCGCTGTCTGGCTGCTGGGCTTCGCTGCCTATCGGTATGGTGCTGTGGCGCCGGTGGTCGCCGCGCAGCGCCGCACCAAATTTAGAGTAGGTTCCCACTCGAGGAGGCAACCTTGGCGCGGTGAGTGGGCCTATGCTTTTTGATCAAAACGTATACTAATGCCTCATGTGCACTATATGACATAGGGGTAGTATACCATTAATTACGCTGAGAAGCGATGTTAAATTGTGCTGAGAAGCAACTAGATCAAAACATAGCATGAGGATGTGCGATCCAGATTCATTTCTCTATTTTGTATCCGTCTCTTAAAAGTGTTTCAGCTGCGGGATCGGGCTACCAGCAGTGCAGAGCTTGCTCAGGAATGGCAGCAGGCACGTGTGAGTGCATCTGCACGCACTGTGAGGCGGAGACACTTGGAGCAAGGCCTGGTCTCAAGGAGGGCAGCAAAGAAGCCACTTCTCTCCAGAAAAAACATCAGGGACAGACTGATATTCTGCAAAAGGTACAGGGAGTGGACTGCTGAGGACTGGGGTAAAGTCATTTTCTCTGATGAATCCCCTTTTCGATTGTTTGGGACATCTGGAAAACAGCTTATTCGGAGAAGACGAGGTGAGCGCTACCACCAGTCTTGTCTCATGCCAACTGTAAAGCATCCTGAAACCATTCATGTGTGGGGTTGCTTCTCAGCCAAGGGAATCGGCTCTCTCACAGTCTCACATGTGTGGGATTTGCTCCCCCAGTTATATATGCGCTACAGCATTGGGGTTTTGAGCATATCCTGCCATTTGAGACCACTCTTTTTTCTCAGTGAGTTTTTTTGTATGTTTGTTCCTGGAGGCGTGGCAGCTCCAGGTTGAATGTGCCTTGATTTTATTAATGGGTAACATTCAGGTGCACACTGGGTCACATGACGTCAGGGCATTGTGGGAAATACAGCCTCCGTCCCTCCTCCACCGTATGTGTGATTTCACGCTGGAGGTAACTGGGAGCTGGTCACTGTGTTTCGGACCTTATGCACCTGTCTGTCATCACCTGTACCATAGCAGGGATAGCGTAGGTCCCGATGCCAACTGAGATACCTTGACGCGGTGCTCGGGCTCCGGTATGTCTTTGATAAGGATATACTGGCGAAAGTCTCATTTTGTGATGAGCACTCGTTTCACATTTGGTGGAGAATAAGGCAGTGTGTGTGTATAGGTGTATCACTTTATAACTGTAACAATATTTGCGGTATACTGTGATATGTGATACAAGCTGTGGTGTAGCAAAAATGTGTTTGCAGTAGAGTGACGTTACAAAATGGCGTGATGGCTAGTTATACTACAAAATGACATAATATGTATAGTAGGTTATTTATTTAACAATACAATCTAAAATAAAAATAAAAATAAAAATATAAATATAAATATGAATATAGGTAGAACCAGCGCTGGTATACACATATGAATGAAGATTAAAAATAAAAATAAAAATATAAAATATATAAATGTATATATATAAGAGAAAAGCGGAGCAGAATTGTCTATATTGCTGCGGTGAAAATATTCTCTATTCCAATAATAATCAATGCCAATGCCAGTAAAACGTATTGTTACTTATCTATCAAAGTCATTCGTAACCTTAGTAACGTTTAAGGTCCCCGTTTGATATTTAGTAGAAAATTCTATGGTGGAATATGCCAAAGAAAAGGGGGTTCAATACTTTACCCTCCTGTCGGGGTTTGCAAACAGGCGTTGCGTTGTGATGATTCAGCGATACAGCTGACCCGTGGCGTCCCACGTGGGCGGTTGTCCTGGCTTTTGGCGCGCTGATTTAAATCCAAAAAGAGCGCTTCAGATGCTGATTGTTGAAAAAGACATTTAAAGTGCTGAGTCACCCTGCTGTTAATCTCGTGCTGCAGCCCTGGTTTTCAGTTGTAGATCCGGCGCTGTATCGCTATAGTGATTCGCTGATTTAAAAATTCCTTCCAGTGAGGCGTCTTTATGATGTATATATATATTGGTATGCACCAAGGTGCTATTCTGTTGTGCCGTGATTTTTTCACAGGGTATAAACCAAACGCGTTTCGGGGCGTATCTATGCCCCTTCCTCAGTGGTACCACTGAGGAAGGGGCATAGATACGCCCCGAAACGCGTTTGGTTTATACCCTGTGGAAAAAATCACGGCACAACAGAATAGCACCTTGGTGCATACCAATATATATATACATCATAAAGACGCCTCACTGGAAGGAATTTTTAAATCAGCGAATCACTATAGCGCTACAGCGCCGGATCTACAACTGAAAACCAGGGCTGCAGCACGAGATTAACAGCAGGGTGACTCAGCACTTTAAATGTCTTTTTCAACAATCAGCATCTGAAGCGCTCTTTTTGGATTTAAATCAGCGCGCCAAAAGCCAGGACAACCGCCCACGTGGGACGCCACGGGTCAGCTGTATCGCTGAATCATCACAACGCAACGCCTGTTTGCAAACCCCGACAGGAGGGTAAAGTATTGAACCCCCTTTTCTTTGGCATATTCCACCATAGAATTTTCTACTAAATATCAAACGGGGACCTTAAACGTTACTAAGGTTACGAATGACTTTGATAGATAAGTAACAATACGTTTTACTGGCATTGGCATTGATTATTATTGGAATAGAGAATATTTTCACCGCAGCAATATAGACAATTCTGCTCCGCTTTTCTCTTATATGTATACATTTATATATTTTATATTTTTATTTTTATTTTTAATCTTCATTCATATGTGTATACCAGCGCTGGTTCTACCTATATTCATATTTATATTTTTATTTTTATTTTTATTTTAGATTGTATTGTTAAATAAATAACCTACTATACATATTATGTCATTTTGTAGTATAACTAGCCATCACGCCATTTTGTAACGTCACTCTACTGCAAACACATTTTTGCTACACCACAGCTTGTATCACATATCACAGTATACCGCAAATATTGTTACAGTTATAAAGTGATACACCTATACACACACACTGCCTTATTCTCCACCAAATGTGAAACGAGTGCTCATCACACATCGATTAGATTTCCACTTTTTGAACACAATAAGGCTAGGGTATAGCCTAGTGATTAGTAGCACCAAACCAGACATTATTGTCAAAACTAGTGAGCCACTACATTTATTTTCTTTTCTCTGAAAGTCTCATTTTAACACCAGAGTGAGGGTTTAGCCATATATTGTCAACTGCATTTTCCGTGAATTGTTTTTCTATGTAGATTGTCGCATCCGCACATTTATCCACCCTGTGTAGGATGTTTTTGTGGTACATGTGGTCCGCTGCAGGCATCCTCCACCGTATGCATTTTTTGCTGGGGATTACGTTCAGCAGCGGGCCACATGTGCGGGATTTGCTCCCCCAGTTATATATGCGCTACAGCATTGGGGTTTTTGAGCATATTCTGCCAATTGAGACCACTGTGGTACATGTGGTCCGCTGCAGGCATCCTCCATTGTATGCATTTTTTGCTGGGGATTACGTTCGGCAGCGGGCCACATGTGTGGGATTTGCTCCCCCGGTTATATATGCGCTACAGCATTGGGGTTTTGAGCATATCCTGCCATTTGAGACCACTCTTTTTTCTCCGTGAGTTTTCTCTCACAGTCTTGCCTAAAAACACAGCCATGAATAAAGAATGGTACCAGAATGTCTTCCGAGAGCAACTTCTCCCAACCGTCCAAGAGCAGTTTGGCGATCAACAATGCCTTTTCCAGCATGATGGAGCACCTTGCCATAAAGCGAAGGTGATAACTAAATGGCTCAGGGAACAAAACATAGAGATTTTGGGTCCATGGCCTGGAAACTCCCCAGATCTTAATCCCATTGAGAACTTGTGGTCAATCATCAAGAGACGGGTGGACAAACAAAAACCTACAAATTCTGGCAAAATGCAAGCATTGATTGTGCAAGAATGGACTGCTATCAGTCAGGATTTGGTCCAGAAGTTGATTGAGAGCATGCCAGGGAGAATTGCAGAGGTCCTGAAGAAGAAGGGTCAACACTGCAAATATTGACTTGCTGCATTAACTCATTCTAACTGTCAATATAAGCTTTTGTTACTCATAATATGATTGTAATTATATTTCTGTATGTGATAAAAACATCTGACAAACACACATAAAAACCAGAGGGCAGCAGATCATGTGAAAATATAATATTTGTGTCATTCTCAAAACTTTTGGCCATGACTGTAGGTGAGTGTTGCAGTCATTAGTGGCAGTTAGAGATGAGAGAACCTTTCAAGATTCGGTTTGTTTCAGAATTGTCGAATTTTATGAAAAATTTGGTTACAAATGAATTTGACCCATATGAACGAGAGAGAGAGAGAGAGAGAGAGAGAGCAATGTGCAGTATTGTAGGCCCAGAAATGCCCCTCTTGGTCTCTGGGAAATATATTCAAATTAGCCTATCTGAAGCCTGCAGTTAGACATGATAATTTGCATTTATTTTTTCCCAGAAATGAAGAGGAACATTGTGAAGCCTACAATAGTCATCATGTATCTTAACTGCTGTCCATAATAGAAATAATACCCACTAGAGGTCCCCTCAAAGCCTTGCAGTTAGAAAAGCTGTTTCTATCTGCTTTGCTCTGATAAAGGGTTTTTGCCTTGGAAGAGCTAGTTCAAAATATGAGGCTGGCTTTCTAGTTTTGCTATATAACCATGTTTAAAAGCTTAGAAGGTACCCCTGCCAATCAGCTTTGTAAACATAACGCAGTGTTCTTATGAGTGCTGTGTTCTCACTGTTTATGTCTTAAGAAAAATTTTACTTGCTTGGTTGAATGGCCTTGTGGTGTACGCTTCGGGGTGCTCTTTATCATTAGGGGGACCAAAAAGTATGCCAGTATTGTATGGAGTATTGTATGCCAAACGACACTTCTCTTGGTTTCTAGGAAGAATATATGAAAATTTGCATAGAAAGAACAGATGGATGGATACATAGATATGAGATAGATAGATGGATAGATAATAGATAGATATGAGATAGATAGATAGATAGATAGATAGATAGATAGATAGATAGACAGATCGATCCACAGACAGATATTAGTACTAGTAGTCTGTTATGGCGTTCCAGATGCTGTA
The DNA here is from genome assembly GCA_900303285.1 of Rhinella marina. Classification (NCBI taxonomy): domain Eukaryota; kingdom Metazoa; phylum Chordata; class Amphibia; order Anura; family Bufonidae; genus Rhinella; species Rhinella marina. The sequence continues at coordinate 891,600 of ONZH01022040.1, read as the reverse complement.
GAACTTACTGAGCGTCTCACGTGAAAGCTCAGAGGACTTGGTAGAACATTATTTTCCTCTACGTTCAGTACTAGTGGCTCCTGATGGTGGATTCCTGGGACCAGTCAGTAAGCTGTCAGGCTGGGGATAATTTCCTCCCAACTGATGGTGAAATCAACGTTTAAAACGAGACTAATGGACTCTGTCTCAGGTTACCTCATCACCATTGGAGAGTGTTACTTTCCAGCGCAGTTTCTAATTGTTGTCTCCAGTTTAAGTCTACGTTGTACACAGTGTCAGGAGAGCAGCGCGGCAGACTCATTTCTTCTTAATAATTGCATCTAAGCATTAATCTACTTAGCAAGACAGCCCCGGAGTCATGCGCTCGGGCTGCACGCTGACACTGGGACACTCAATCTTGACTACAGGATCAGTTCAGGTTGAACGGCTTTTGTCAGGATGTTAAGTTGCAATCCCCTTGTGAGGTACATTTAAATGTGTTCAAGGTTTGAACCCTGTCATCCGGGCTCCCACTTGGTCTCATTTATTAGAAGAGTTTGCTAAAATCAGCCATGGGGAAAGGCAAAAATCTCAATGACAAACTTAATGTATAACACGTTTTTTTTGTTGTTTTTTTTCCCTATAGTTGGAGGTAAGAGACCTGTTCTAACCATATTATCGTTGACACCTGAACAGCAAAAATAAAAATTAATATTCTATTTATCCCATTGTATGGGAGAGGGGCTCCAAAGTAAAGATCAAAACAGGGCCACCTAATATGGTACCCAGCGTCGGACTGAAATCCTTGAGCCAACCAGAGAAGATGATTCTGAGGGCCCACGTTCTCTGCATATAGGACCTTAATGGCTCTGTTTTATTAAAGAAGAACTCCCGCAAAAAATTTTATTCCATGTCCTGCTAGAAATGTACATGATGTAATCTGTAGTGAATGTCATTTTCTTACCAGTGGCTGTATTTTTGAGTTATATCTCCCTGATGTTTTTCATCTGCGTCATGTGACTAGGAATCAGTCCCACCAACTCACACAGCATCTTATGTGTGGACAGGAAGTCTTATTTTCTATGCATTCCTATGGGAGCCTCACTTTCAGTCTCATAGGAATGAATAGAGCAGTCACTGGCTTCCTGTCCTGGGTCAGTTGGAGGTCAGGGAGTTGGTCACATGACCCAGCTACAATAAGAAGAGAGTGGATAACTCTCAATTACAGTCTCTGATAAGAAGATTACATTCACTACAGATTACATCATGTACCTTTCTAACAGGTCAGAGAATAAAAATTTTTGCGGGAGTTCTTCTTTAAGGATCCCTTATTGTCCTAGCTTGGCCCACTGGAAGATCCTCTTGTACTCTGGTGAACCAGTCCGACCCTGATGGTGCCAGGTGTCTATCCAGGACAGCGGTGTATGTTTTCCTTTTCTATCCATTTCAATGACTCTATGGCTAATTCCCTACCTCCTTGTTTGCTAATTATGCAGTTCCTCTAGGGAGGGGCCTTCTGCACAGGTTCATTTGCAGAAGGTCCTTCCCTAGAGGAACCTTCTGCTCATGAATCTGTGTAGAAGGTCCATCCCTAGAGCAGCCTTTGCACAGGTTCATGACACCCATTAGCAAAGTGGATAAAACCAACCAGGACTTGAAGGATTGCCTCTGTGGTATGCATGCCCCCGGGCTCAGTACAATTGTAGGTCTTGACAATTATTGTAGGACCACAGTTCTAATCAATCTAAATGACCATAATGATCAGGCCCGATCACTATGTGATCTACACCAAAAATTCTCAGGTCCATTCACTATTTTTGGTATAATAACAATACACGAGTTGAAGGCCATTTGAAGGTCATTGTGAAGCTCAGAAAAAGTTCCCAATAATTATCTGGACCTCTGTTACATTGGTGGGTGATGGTTGTGATGGGGGATAAGTCCATGTTTAGGGAGTGGCTGCCTCTATTTGGGCCATGTACTCCTACCTATCAGTCCAAGGCTTTTAATTAGAACAGAATATTTGATTTGACCCTACATGCTTCTAGTTCATTTGTAGGTCTACACCCAAGAGAGGCAAATATCAAGTGTAGGTTCCTATCTGAAGAGGCCATCTTGCCCTTGGTAGATGGGTCCACACAATTTTGATCAAATCCTCAAATTTTTATGTACAGTAAGTATAGCAGTAAAGTTATTCAGTATAATCCATATTTTCTATGTTTGTTTGTGTCTTTGCCCCAAAAAGAAAACAGAAATGATATCAAATTAAGAAGTAAGCACTACTCCAGTCCAGCTCTGTCACTCCAGTAGGCCCCACTGGTCCTGCAGTGATAATGTTGCCTGCATCATTCCCATGGCTCCAGTCATTGATAATGCATGCTTGAGTGGTGATGGATACATCAGATGGTTTTTGTGATTGTATGTAATTCAAAATGCAGCATAGCCACTGAGTTATTCAATAAAATGTATCTATATAGCTCCACCAACTGTTCTTTTCCTTATTTTATGTCCTTCTCACTGAGGTGGTCACACATGCTCAGTTTAAATCTTCAACTGCCACCAGCCATATGTTCTGTTAGAAGTTGTCGCAGTTATAGGAAGAGAGCTGCAGCAGAAAGTACACACTCCTGAACTGTGAGGCTAAAGATAATCTAGCAGTAACAATTAGAGCAGTTAATGTGGAGATCTCTGGATCCATGTGAGGTACAGGGCTGGCTCTAGCTTTGTTAGAAAGAGATTGTCATGTCCTACAGTATATGATGTCTAATTTTTATTTTGACATCAATCACGGCATAACCCCTTTAAAGGGACTGGAGCTGCAATAACACAAATGACCTGCTGACTGGTATGGTGCTGTCCTATTTTTTTCTAATCTGGGACAACCCCTGAATAATGCCAGCTCTCTGTTTTGACTGTGTGCCATGTTCTATGGTTTGAAAGGAGCTTGATGCGCCCCTGAGACGGTATTGCTGCCCCTGAGACGGTATTGCACATGGCGGTGCAGGAATGCACCTAATGGCGGGCCCCCATGCTGGATCGGCGCTCAGTGCTGTTTATAAACAAACATCTTATTTTGTGGTTGCACGCATAATTATAAATGACAAACACGCCGCCATGTATCTACAGAACGTGCAGCCTCAGCCGTCCACAGGGTTGGTTCTAACCAGTTAGCTGCTTGAAGAATATCTGTGTAAAATATCAACCCGCTGACAGACGTAATTACTGGCTTTGTATAACACAGAGGGTACATTACGCTCCCCTATGAATTTTGAAATGACAGGTTGTCTTCATTTAGGCTGTGGTTTGTTTAGGAGGTCTTGCCCTGGTGAATTGGTTGCACACAGCATGACAATCACACGCGCTGCACTGCGGAGGGTGACGCTGATGCTACTGGGCCCTAACCACAGAGATCTGATACATCTAGCGGTTGCTTTCCCTCTCCTTCTTCCTGGGCTCACACGATCTATGATTTCTAATACAAAAATGTATCGCTTTACACATGGTGGATTTACTGGCCATATTGGATGTCGCTCAGCGCGGTGTTTACTGCTTGTTTGTTTATGTATACAATGGCAAAATCATTCTAAATTGTTGGGTCTATAATTAGAGTTGTAGTCCCTTTTTTAGCATAAAGCACCTGCCTGATACGTGTAAATGTTCCTTATTTGGCAAGTGCTTCCTGGCATTTGTGCAAGTGACTGTCCATGTGTCCACATGGAGATGGATATGGTGGAAACAATCAGTCTGGACTCACCTTTCATGCCAGAGTTGTAGTTGAGTTCTTACGGTACCTTAAAGCACATGCCTCATATGTAGGGATGAGCGAACCTAAGGAAGTTCAGGTTCGCCGGGTTCGGCCGAACTTCAGGTCAAAGTTCGGGTTCGGGACCCGAACTTGACCCGAACTTCATCCCGAACCCGGACCCCATTCAAATCAATGAGGACCCAAACTTCCCTTTATTATTTTTTGTTATAACATGGTTATAGCGGAAAATAATAGCATTCTTAAGGCAGAATGCTAAATAAAATGGCCTTCTAGGGGTTAAAAATAATAAAAAAAAACTCACCTTGTCCACTTGATCGCGCAGCCGGTTTCTTACTTCTTCTTCTTTCAGGACCTGCAAAAGGACCTGCGATGACGTCATCGCGCTTACCACATGGTGAGCACTGTGACGTCACCGCAGGTCCTTTTGCAGGTCCTGAAAGAAGAAGGAGGAGGAAGACACCGGCTGCGCGATCAAGTGGACAAGGTGATTTTTTTTATGATTTTTAACCCCTAGAAGGTCATTTTATTTAGCATTCTGCCTTAAGAATGCTATTATTTTCCGTTATAACCATGTTATAATGGAAAATAATAAAATTACCCGAACACCGAACTCGAACCCGAACTTTTGTGAAAAAGTCCGGGTTCGGGTCCGGGCACCCGAACTCGCAAAGTTTGGTACGAACCCGAACTTTGCGGTTCGGGTTCGCTCAACCCTACTCATATGTCTAAACATTCATTGTTTAGCAAGTGTTCCCCAGCATCAGGAAAAGTGACTGTCCATGAGTCCATATAGAGATGGCTATAGTGGAAATAATCAGTCTGGACTCACCCTTCATGCAAGAGTTGTAGGTGCTTTTTTACTCTAAAGCACATGCCTAATATGTGTAAACATTCCATGTTTGGCAAGTGCCCCCCAGCATCTGTGTAAGTGATTGTCCATGTGTCCAGATGGATATGGAGGAAACAATCAATCTGGACTCACCTTTCATGCAAGGGTTGTAAATGCTTTCTTACCCTAAAGCACATGCTTGATACATGTAAATATTCCTTGTTTGACAAGTGCCCCCCAGCATCTGTGTAAGTGGAATACTTGAATCCCCAGTGAAATGACAATTCTGAACCATCCACTTGTAGAACTCCACATCGTGGTGTCCCTCTGTTATTCCTCCTGGAAACATAGGAATAAAATGACAATGGCCTAGGCGTTACAATTACCTTTGTCAGGATGGTGTGGACTGTGTGCCGATGGACAAGGGGAACAGTAATGTCCAGTTGTCCATTTGTTCATATTTGTCCAGGAGGAATAATAGATAGACTCCTCCTGAAAACAGGAACTTCTAAGAAAAGACATTCCAGAATTGAATAAAACAGACATGCTGGTAGAAACTAGAAGTATTTTGAGGTTAAAAAAAACCCCAAAAACCATAATAAAGAATATTAAAGATTAAGGCACATGTTCCCGGCTTTCCTTCTGTACGCTGACAGGATGAGCTGGATCTGTTTTTCTTGCCCGGATCCAATACTGGAACATATCCATTTACAGTATAATCCATTATTCATTGGTAATCGGAGATGATAATATTCTTTTTTAGGTTCAATTAGCAGAAACACCAGTCCTGTCAACTGCCTGACACCCGTCATATCCCTCCACTCTGCAATTGCATTATGCTATGTAGATATAAGGGGGGGGGGGGTGGTTGCTCCCTCATTAATATTTTTATTACCCTATTCCCCAGGGGAGGGTTTCTTGCTTAGAGGCCAGAAATGGAAATAGTACCCTATGCAAAATGCTATTAATATGTATTCAATAGTGGATGTAGAGTACTGTGCAAAAAATGTAGGCAAGTGCGAGAAAAATGCTGCAAATTCTTTCAAAAATACTAATTTTTATCAATGAAATTGCAAAGTGAATAAAGAAAAGAGAAATCTAAATCCAATCAATATTTGCCGTGTCCGCCCTTTGCCTTCAGAATATCATCAGTTCTTCTAGGTACACTTCCACACAGTTTTTGGAGAGAGGTTGTTCCAAAACATCTTGGATGACTAACCACAGATCTCCTCTGGATGTAGGCTTGCTCAAATCCTTCTGTCTTTTCATGTAATCCCAGACTGACTAGACCAGGGATGGCCAACCTGCGGCTCTCCAGCTGTTGTAAAACTACAACTCCCACCATACCCTGCTGTAGGCTGATGGCTGTAGACAGTCTGGGCATGCTGGGAGTTGTAGTTTTGCAACATCTGGAGAGCCTCAGGTTAGTCATCCCTGGACTGGATGATGTTGAGATCAGGGATCTGTGGGGGCCATATCATCGTTTCTAGGTCTTCATGTTCTTCTCTCCCCTCTCGCAGCACAACTCTCAGACTCTAAGATATTGCAGCTGCATCTCCCTCTTCCACCTCCCTACTTGTCTAGTATCTACTGTTTTACACTAGATGGATTTTCTAGTGCCTTAGGAGGCTTGCAAACATTTACAGAAAGCCTGCAGGGAGACAAAGAACAACAGGCTGCAGGGAGATGAGGAAGATACCACTTTTTGCATTAGGATTTTCACATACACTATTGTACATGCGTGAAGAACATATACCGAATTAAAGTGTAACTGTCATTCTTTTTTTTATTTGTGTAACGTGTAGGGGCAGCGATACTAAACATTTTTGTAATATACTTTAATTACTGAAATTGTACATTTCTATTAGAAAAATAGCTCTAAAGTGGCCCATTTTGTGCCTTAGCAACGCTCCTCTGTCTTCTGTTTACATAACAGTGGAGACTTGCTCAACACTGACAGTGTTATGTAAACAGAAGACAGAGGAGCGTCGCTAAGGCTCAAAATGGGCCACTTTAGAGCTATTTTTCTAAGAGAAATGTACGATTTCAGTAATTAAAGTATATCACAAAAATGGTCAGTATCACTGCCCCTATACATTACACAAATAAAATAAAAAATGACAGTTACACTTTAAGGTTAATATATACAGTTAAAGGCATAATTGTTAGATTTTCTACATGTAGCCATTTGCTTTTATGACCATGTCTCACACAAGGCACTGGAGGCAGCTGCAATCCTGCTTGTTTTTCCCTTGTTGCGAGAGCCGGATTGCATCCCTGTGTGTGGATATTTCAGTTTTAAGAGGGAGATGAGACCTGATAGCGACACCACATCCAACACATCTCCTATTGATCACTTCTAACCTTGCAGAGGCACAGCCCTGCATTAACTAACTTTTACATCATCGCTGGTCCTGATGAGACCACAGATGTTAGCCGGGAGGTTAAATATCACTGGAGGTCAGCAGACATGACAGCCAGGTCACCGGGGGACCACTTCCTATAACTGTTAACCGCAGCACTTTCTGTCACTGCTGGAGGACATGATCTTAGACGGTGAAGATCAGGAGGTTCTTATGACTTCTACATTTTGTGGCTTGCAAGGTCAAAAGATGCAGAATAAATCTGTGGTGCTTAAAGGGGTTGTCCAGATTCTAGTAAATTTTAATGGATGGCAATGTACTTATATGCATTAGGGAACAGTTATCAGAACTGGTGAAAAAGATCTATCAATCTATATCTGTCATCTATCTATTATCTATCTCTATCTCATATCTATCTATATTTTTATCTATCTATCTAGCTATCTATTCATTCATCTAGTATCTATCTATCTATTATCTATCTATCTATCTATCTATCTATCTATCTATCTATCTATTATCTATCTATCTATTTATATACTATCTATCTATCTATCTATCTATCTATCTATCTATCTCTATCCATCTATTATCTATCTATTATCTATCTATTATCTATCTATCTATCTATCTATCTATCTATCTATCTATATCCATCTATTATCTATCTATCTATCTATCCCATATCTATCTATCTATCTATCTATCTATCTATCTATCTATCTATGTATCTCATCTTTCCTTACTATGTTATTACTTCTATGAATCTACTGCAGTGCTTCTGGAACTAGAATATGGACATCACAAGTGAGGAGCCCCATAATTGTTTTGGTGAGGAACATCTGGGGAGGCAGTTTTGACAGAAGTCATCTTATCATGCAAAGAGATTTTTCTGGCTGTGGCAGTCTACGGTTTAGCAACATTGCATGCTGCGCTATTCTTTCTGCCATTGTTTTGTGTCTTTTCTGTCTTATTTGTGAATTCTGTGTTGGAGGCCATCACCGGAGTTTCCAATGCAGATGTCAACACAGCCTTAAGCCTTATTCATACGTCCGTGCTCAAATCCGTGAGCAGGTGGTCAGTGAGGCATCCGTGAAGCTGTCTGTGAAGGATCCGTGTTGGGTCCATGGGTCCGTGTTTTGCCATCTGTGTTGCATCCGTGTTTCACTGACACTGAACAGCTGAAAAATAATTTTCAAAGCATCTCTTCTTAATGATCCGTGAAACACGGATGCAACACGGATGACATCCGTGAGGGATCTGTGGTTTTCACAGACTCATTGACTATAATGGGCGTGAGGGATCCGGGAACACGGATCAAGATAGGACATGCATCCGTGCTAAAAAACACTGATGTCTGAATACACACATTGAAATGAATGGGGACATGTGCTGTCCGTGGAGAACATGTACAGAACACGTCTGTGAAACACTGACGTGTGAATGAGGCATTAGGCATCGTGATTGTCTAGCTAAAAAAAAAAAAGGTTGAGATCCCGTGATCTCTTGTGTAATGAAATATTCTGAAACATTCGTATACACCGTCTTTATAGACACTGCATGAAAAGACGACTGAGGGGAGATCTAATAACTATGTATAAATATATCAGGGGTCAGTACAGAGATCTCTCCCATCATCTATTTATCCCCAGGACTGTGACGGTGACGAGGGGACATCCTCTGCGTCTGGAGGAAAGAAGGTTTGTACACAAACATAGAAGAGGATTCTTTACGGTAAGAGCAGTGAGACTATGGAACTCTCTGCCTGAGGAGGTGGTGATGGTAAGTTCACTAAGAGAGTTCAAGAAGGGCCTGGATGTATTTCTGGAGGGTAATAATATAACAGGTTATAGTTACTAGAGAGGGGTCGTTGATCCAGGGAGTTATTCTGATGCCTGATTGGAGTCGGGAAGAAATTTTTTCCCCTAAAGTGAGGAAAATTGGCTTCTACCTCACAGGGGTTTTTTGCCTTCCTCTGGATCAACTTGTAGGAAAACAGGCCGAACTGGACAGACAGAGGGCTTTTTTCGGCCTTATAAACTATGTAACTATGTTACTATGCTTGCTTTCAGTGAATTGGCACACTCAGACACTAAAAACCAAAACCAAACCAAAATCATTCCGAAGCTGATGGTTTGTTACAATGGCATCCATTCCAGATAATCTTATCTAATTAAAAAACATGCAATATCTGCAAACCTCTCTCTCTCCTGTCCTGATAGTTTTGGTACAATGTATCAGTGCAGGTAAAACGGAGTTCAGGCTCCTTAATGCTATTTCTAAGCATTTACTATATGTAAGCGTATTACACAGCCTAGCCGCTGATGGCTCTGCGGTGACGGCGCCGACCTCATTGTCTATAAGGTCAGCTTCTCCGTGCCTAGGGGTCTAAAAAGAGAACTTCCTGCGCACGTTCCAGACAGCTTTTATATGACTTACATGAAATTAATTTCAAAACAAGTTGCAGCCATTTGTTCAGAACGGTGCGGAATAAAGAGTGGACATCCCCGGTGCCGTGTACGGCTCATTTACAAGGACGTGTTGGTGTGTCTATTATTATCCCTGGGTGACCATGATTATGACCTTCACGTCCCCGAAGGCTTCTTGTGGTCAGAACTATGCATGGATTGGTTTCACAGCATGTATACGTCCTGGAGTTGTGTTCGGCTTCCTACTATATGGCGCACTGCCTTGTGCGTGTTACATAAAGCAGAAATGGGGCACTATTTTACTGAGTGAGGGTGTAGCAGCGGCGACTCAATAGTTTGAAAAGCCACAAGTAATACCACGTTTTCCATGTAGAGGCCGCTGAAGAGGAGAAAACAAGTCAGTGTCGAAATGCTTATGTAGCATCTACAAGCCCTTAAAGGGATATTCCCATAACAAACAATGAGGGCATATCGCTAGGATATGCCCCTATTGTCTGATAGGTGCGGGTTCCACCTCTGGGACCTGCACCTAAAACGAGAACGGAGCAGGGAGAGCTGTGGCTGGAGGCCCCTGGGTTTCCCAGGATCCGGCCACCACCAAGCGCTGCTCCCCGCTGCTCCCATACAAGTGAATGGGAGTGCACCTCGCATGCGTGGCCCCTGCTCCCATTCATTTCTATGGGGCAGACGGAAATAGCCGAGCCAGCGCTCAAATATTTTCAGCGGCCCCTTAGAAATGAATGGAGGGCGGCTGTGCACATGCAGTGCGTCCTCCACTACTTTCCCCGCTACGTTCTCCGTGTAGGTGCGGGTCCCAGAGGTGGGACACGCACCTATCAGATAATGGGGGCATATCCTAGCGATATGCCCCCATTGTCTGTGATGGCAAAACCCCTTTAAAGCGTACCTGAGTTTTAATTTTTTTTTTTTTTAGAATTGCTGTGCTTCTTTGTACAATCATAACTTTGAAGGAATAGTTCTTTTTTGGGCTTCCTTGATGTCTTTTTCAGCAATATTATTCCCCTCTTCAGCTGCACAGCTATGTGCATTTCTCTCACAAGCAGTGATTATTTCCCTTCTGTGAAATCTGCCAGCACTGTACTGCTGTGATGTCCATTCTCTTACTCCCCACTATATTTGTTTTCAGATCTGATAAGGAGGAGGAGATCACACTTACAGAAAGGCAGGAGGCTCCTGTGATCTTGAGGAGCAGTGTAGAAGCAGTTCTTTTATGGGGATCAGGATGTCAGCTAGCTCTGACACCCCCCACTTCCTCTCAGCCATCTCTTCTGTGTCTCTGTTACTAACGATCTTGCTTCACAGCAGGCAGAGGACTGCAAATTCGGTGGAAGTGAGACCCCTAGTGGTCATGAGTTTACTTCAATTTTCAATGGATTCTCTGTGTAAAGTAGGACAGGACGAGTCCTCCAGATCACTCCAGAAACACTCTTTGTAACCAGCAGTGGCATCCCTTCAATGGAGTCAGACCACAATGAGGCCAGGGCTGTCTTCTGAACACGCTGCATTTTCATGCAGCTACCACTAGGGGGAGCTCGGTGCAAGGATGATTGCAGCTTGTTTTGCAGAGAATGTTAACTGTATATGCACACAGCTCCCCCTAGTGGTGGCTGCAGCCAATTTGTTTTAAGATGTGAAATGAAGCAGATTTATCAGTGTTTTCTACTATGCGTACAGGTAAAATATACTGAGAAATATGATGTTCAGAATGGGCACCATCTTTTTTGAAGCACCAGTTCTACTTTGTCTGACCTAGTCTGATAAAGTAGGTGAGGCTGAGTGCGGCTTTTTTATAGCAATTTTTTTAAAAGTAAAATTAGTTCTGCTTAATCAAAAAGATCATGTATTATTTTGGAGTGTTTGATGCACACGTTGTGGGAAATTGGTGGTGCAATGGGGCCCACACTAAGGTTTTCTATGGGGCCCGATAAGATCTGTGTACGCCGATGGTAATGTGTCTGCACTCTGGCCAAGTCCTGAGGGTCCTGGGTCAATAGAAGACCCTCCTCCCCCCTCCAATAGGGTACATGGGTTATCTAAACTGGACAACTCCTTTAAAGTAATCCTCTAGTCAGAGGGTACGTGATTTATACAGCAGAGACATACCCTAGAGCAGAAATGCTCAACTTGCAGCCCTCCAGCTGTGGCAAAACTACAACTCCCAGCATGCCTGGACAGCCTACAGCTATTAGGGCATGCTGGGATTTGTAGTTTTGAAACTGCTGGAGGGCCACTGGTTGAGCATCCCTGCCCTAGCGTATATAAAGCCCTGGCAATAATCAATGTGCGTAGTGGCGTAACCACAAATGCAAATTTTTGAAGGGGCCCTGACAATAAAATCTTTTAGGCCTTCTCCTGGGTGGGCCCCTTCTTAGTTCGGGCCCCAAACAGCCGCTTCCCCTATAGCTACATCCCTGAATGTGCAGTAATCTACTGTTGTTGGTTCATATAATCACATCCTGCCATCCCAGGTCTCCTGCCCTTAGCTCAGTCACCTCGTACCCTTTGTAGGAGTGGAGGGTGGCCTCCACCTCTTGCATCTTTTACTATTATTTAGTAAGATTACTGAGAATTCAGAATTTGATGTGTTTGTTAGGAAATGGGACTATTCCAAGCTGTGTCCCATTAGTCCTATGCATGGACTGCTCTACCCTCTGTTCATTTACTTTAGAATGATGCAGAACTCCAAACCAGATGCTAATCCTAATGAATATATTAGACTGAAGACCCCTTTAAAGGGGTTGTCCCACGAAAAATATTCTACCGTTTTCAAACCAGAACCTGGATCTGAATACTTTTGTAATCGCATGTAATTAAAAATGTAGCATAGTCATTTACTTATTCAATAAAATGTATCTGTATAGCGCCACCTGCTGTTTGTTTTTTTCTTATTTCTTTGACCTGCTCAGTGAGATGGCCGCACATGCTCAGTTTCATCCTTCAGCTGCCTCCTGAGCTGTGATAGGCAGAGCATGGACACGCCTCCTGAGCTGTGATAGGGAGAGCATGGACACGCCCCCTGAGCTGCAGCAGAAAAGACACTCCCCTTGAGCTGCCAACTTGATATAAATCTAGCAGAGTAATGAATGTGGAAATCTCTGGATCCATGTGAGGTACAGGGCTGGTTCTAGCTTTGTTAGAAAGAGGTTGTGATGCACTATATGATGTCTGAGTTTTCATTCTTTTTGCATTAATCCTGGGAGAACCCCCTTTAACTATTCTAGTCTGCAGCCTGCAGCATATTTCACCCCCGGTGGTGATGTATATGCTGATGTGAGCCTGCTTTGCTGATGGATGCATCCTAGCACTCTTTGTAAATGAGTCATTTAGATGTTTATTACTAATTAGCATCAAACCGCATTGTTTTCGTTAGCACTTACAGGAAATCCCATTTGGTATTTATAAATTTTTGTAAGTACCAGAGAGCACGCCATTTTTCGCTATTTCACTCCGCACTTCACATAGAAAAGCAGCTTTAAATCATGTCAGTGTAAATCTATGGGTCACTATGCAAAATTAATGAGGCTGCAGCAGCTGAAAGCAAGAATCATTTACTTCGAGGGTCTGACACCGACTCGGGGTCCGCTGCAGTTTATGTATGGATGGTGTTTACCGAGTCGTCAGGCTAAGTGCCTGTCTATTGGAAATAGTTGAAAAACTTCTTCCTTGAGAGCCACAGAAGATGTCAGACGAGCGAAACCTCGGGTTCGGTGTTTGGTATTTACTAATTGTGAATACTTTGTGTCCGAATGGGTCTATACTATGGCCTTGTAGGCACCCAATGTGCCGCTATATGGTGCCCATAAACTGTGTGACACCATTTTCTCACCTAGGATCAGCACTTCTAGGGGAGAATACCTTTGAAAATAAGTAAAAAAAATAATAATATTTTTCGTGCATATTCTCACCAGAGTTAGAACCCCCCCCAAATGTATCCATAAAACTACAGCTATATAGAACGCGCATAAAATACAATGTAATAGTCCGTATTGTGGATCCATACACAAATTATGGCGAGTTCACATCAGCGTTATGAATTCCGTTATTGCTTTCTTTTCCGTCCTGCATAACAGAAACTAGACGGATTGGTTATGCTTGCCCATAGACCTCTATGATGACGGATCGAAACCAAATGCCTCTAAAGGTTTCCGTTTTACGAATGAACCATGTTATAACGGAAAGCAATAACGGAATTCATAACACTGATGTGAACCCGCCCTTACTGTAGAGTGTGCCAGCAATGTATATCTTATGAAAATCAGACATCGTTTAATGTCTAACAAAGCTAGAACCCGCACATGGGACCAGGGATCTCCCTATTCATTACTGTTCTGCTGGATTTATTTCATGCTGGGCGTGTCCTTTCTCATAGGGAAGTGCCCTTTCTGATGTAGCTCTTTCCCACAGCTTCTAACAGAACATATGGCAGTGACAGTTGATGAACTGAGCGTGTGCGACCACCTCGGTGAGGTGGACAAGAAATAAGGAAAAGAACAACCAGCAGGAATAGCTCAGTGGCTATACTAAATTTTTAATTACTTGAAATTACAAAAGTACTCAGATGCAGGCGCTGGTTTGTTAAATGTAGAATATTTTTATGGCGCCAGCCTTTTAAGTGTGTTATGCAAATTGTATCCATGTTTGATATGCCATATTGAATGTGTAATAAGGCATATTACATGTGTGAGGGAACGCCTTGAGGGGTACCACAAAAGAGGGTACTGCATTAGGAGGGTAAAACATATCTGTCTAATGATGGGAAATGTTACCGGTAACTTGCATTGGCATATCACCACTTAGGGGAGTTATATACCTTGAGTAAAATACAATAGATATTACAGGCTAGCCACATTGAGGACAGTGGGAAATTCACCGTGGATAAACTACACTGTGATAAAAATGCATGGCACTTTCAGGGTTTGGCTACATGATGATCTTGGTCATGCAACAGTTTTCACGCCCAAGTATCGGCGTGTAGCCAAACCCTAAATGTGCAAGTTGTAAAAGGCACTTGCAATGCTGCCACCTACTGGCCCACTGCATTATTACCATTGAATAATATGTTGTGTGGATGCACAGGACCTTTCAGCCATGTGACTTAGTTTATTCAGGTCCTTAAAGGGTTATTCCCTTCTAAGACTTTGGGGCATATGGCAAGGATACGCGCTCCAAATGTCTAATAGGTGCGGGTCCAATGCTTGGAATGGAGCCAACAAAGTCCCAGAGGTCACACTGCTCATGCGTTGCTGCCCTCCATTCATTCCTATGAGACTGCCGATGATAGCCGAGCGCTGGCTTGGCTATTTCCGTCAACCCCATTTCAATGGGGAGCATGCCGCTCGGCTATTTTCAGCGCTTCCACAGGAATGAATGGCGCTGCACCCTCGGAGGACTTTGTGGGCTCCGTTCTAAGTATAGGTGCAGGTCCCAGAGGAGGGACCCACACCTATCAGACATAGAGGGCATATCCTAGCAATATGCCCCTAATGTCTGAGATGGTAATAACCCTTTAAGCTGTAGTAGATAGATAGATAGATAGATAGATAGATAGATAGATAGATACATAGATAGATAGTAGCAGTGCCCTGCAGATCTTATGTCAGTAGCAGATACACAATAAAGAATGAGCTGGGAGGCTGTTGCCTGAAACAAAGCCAGCAATATACCTAGGTGTAGCTAGCTAGAAAGTGGAGGTGATTGGTAGTAGTATAGTTATTTGAGCACTGCAAATGAGCTAAGGCCAAATCCTAGAAAAAAGCCACCTAGTCCATGTATCATGAGAGCAACCAAGGCAATTTAAGAGCCAGATCTATGACCAAGACTAGCCAGCCTGTCACCTGTATACCTGTATGTAACACTGTGTGAGAGGCTACGTGTTATGAAGAATGTTGTATCTGATAATTGCAGATACAATAATTTCATTGCTGCGGCTCTGACGAGACCACTGACGGCCAGGAGTTGGGTGCGACGCCGCCTAGAAGGAGAGTGAGTTAGTTCCATTTAAATGGACTGTGTTATAGTTGCCTGTTGCCACTTAAAGAGACAGTATACCTAATTAACCTGTTGCCTCTAACTAAGCCTGTGCCCTCATTGAGAGATTCTAACCACTATGTTTAAAGGGGTTGTACATTATATTTTGTGCTCCCAATAAATGTTGTGGCAATCCCCAGCGTCCAACCCAGAATCGGCTCCCGTGTCTTTATTTACCAGGTATTGCTCTTAGTTGTTAACTGTTGCTTTTCCATTTGTTGGGTCTATAATGGTGTCCGTCCTGCAGGATCCTAAGTAACGAAAATGACTAAAATACCATCTGGGGCAGTCTATAATGTATCAATAATAACAGTGGAGGCGGCAGAGAGATGCAGCGGCTCTCACGTAGGGCAGACAGCGCCTCGTCGCTGGATAATGGAAGTGGCGTGCTTGTAGCAATTAACGCTTGTCATGTGATGGAGGTTGCACTGTTGACTGAGCCAATTAAGAGATCAATTAGTGAAGCACAGAGAGCACTGAGACACCGTTCCGGTGACATTTGCCATGATGTAAATCCCGTTCATTATCATAAATGCATTTTACTATGTAATGCCAGATGCCATAATGTATTTATAGCAGGTGAAGCTATAGGTCTCATGCACACAGGTCCTGATTACGGTGCGTATTCTGCACCTCTGTCTGCTTTCCAGTTTACACTAACGTTCTTAAAAAAAATCCATGGTTTCTGCTGTACAATAACTGCAATACAATAACCCTAAGGGGATCTGTGAATTTAGGGTCGCACTTTTTTCTGCAAAAAGAACAAGAAAGGATGAAAAAAAAAACACCGTAAAAACTGCACTTTTTTTTGGCATGTCATGTGTTTTTTATGGCATTTATTTAGTGCATTCTTTTTATTCAGCCATTTTTTTCCTATGGGAATACACTGAAAATAAATAAATAAATGTAATAAATAAATAAATACATTTGCATAGATTTTCAACAAACAACTGCAGCTGTAGTTTTTCCTCACCGAAAAAAACACACCACAAATCACGTGCTAAAATACATAAAACACCCCCCCCTCACAAACATTGTGAAAAAATGACAGAAAAAAACTGTGAATCCAGTCTAAAGCCAGTTATAGACAAGGATTATTGGGTTGGAAATGCCATCCCAGCCACGGATCTAAGGGTTTATGCACACGACTGTTGGATGTTTTGCGGTCCGCAATTTGCAATTTGCGAGCATTCCGTATGTTACAGAACAAAACGACTGGCCCCTAATAGAACAGTCATATCCTTAATACCGTAATACAGACAATAATAGGACATGTTCTATTTTTTTTCGCATGCAGACATACGGACACAGAATGCACACAGAGTAATTTCCGTTTTTTCTGCAGCCCTAGGGAAGTGAATGCATCCGAATACAGGCCGTAGAAAAAAATGGAACAGACTCAGAAAAAATAAGTTCGTATGAGCCCTTAAAGGGGTTTTCAGAGAGTTTATTACTAGTAATAAAGTTATCAATAGTAATTGGTTGGTGGGGGTCATACACCCCCGCTGATCAGCTGTTTGAGAAGGCAGTGACGCTCGCAGTAGCACTAAGGCCTTTTCACAGCTTTCCCTAGGGCAGTGACGTCTTGTTAATCAGTAATGATGTTTTCCTGGAGCTAAACTAGCATCTGCCCTGAATGGCAGGCGGAGCTAAACTCAAGTGGCTGATGCAGTCCTGACTAGAAATTTCCTTCCTCAAAGAGGGAAGCTAAATCCCTCTGCTGAGTCAGGGCATAGTTAACTAAACAATGCCACATAAATACAGCTTTTGGGATTACATATAAAGCATAATACAAAGCATGAGCAGGTTAAATAACATCAAATAAAGAACAATTTTCAAGTAGCCTGTTGTGGGGTACTGTACTTGTTTCCCCAGATGAGTCAAGTAAAGACTACCTTGTTAAAGTTGGAACTTTGTCCACATGGTTTCTTCTTGCATCCTAAAGTGGGGAGCCAGGCATACCAGTGAGGTTCTAAAAAGGTTGGTTCTGTAAGTAAGCCCATGCATAGGAGTCTACCGTATACATAAGACCAGTGTTCACCAATCAGATTTCCCAGGAACTCTGAGGTTCCTTGAGTCCTGATCAGGGGGTCCCAGATTACAGTAGATTTGTGAGTGATCTGAAAGCAGCTTTGTGTGAAAGTGCCCACATACCATATTAGCCATCTCTTCCTCCCTAGCCTAACCATCAATGTGGGACAGAGTCTCATGAGTGTCCCAGTAGTTGGACCATCACCAGACCTTGGGGGACATTCAACTGCTACATGATGATGTGTTTCCCTCTTTATGCACTGAAGCTGGCACGTTCCCTGAGTTTTTCCAGCAAGATGGTGCACTCCACATTATGGGTGTCAGGTCCGAGCATTCCTAGATGAACAGTTTCCTGGAAAGTGGATTGGTCGCCGTGGGCCAGTTGAATGTCCCCCAAGGTCTCCCGATCTGACTCCCTTAGACTTTAATCTTTGGGGTCATCTGAAGGCAATTGCCTTTGCTGTGAAGATGCGAGATGTGCAGCACCTGAAACTACAGATACTGGAAACCTGTGCTAGCATTTCTTCTGCGGTGTTGCTATCAGTGTGTGAAGAGTGGGAAAAGAGGGTTGCATTGACAATCCAACACAATGGGCAGCACTTTGAACACATTTTATAAGTGGTCAGAAACTTATAAATAACTCATGAAAGAATACAGTTACGTTAAAACCAAGCACACCATTGTTTTTCTTGTGAAATTCTCAATAAGTTTGATGTGTCACATGACCCTCTTCCCATTGAAAAAACTAAAGTTGGATCCAAAATGGCCGACTTCAAAATGGCCGCCATGGTCACCACCCATCTTGAAAAGTTTCCCCCCTCCCATATACTAATGTGCCACAAACAGGAAGTTAATATCACCAACCATTCCTATTTTATTTAGGTGTATTCATATAAATGGCCCACCCTATACAATTTTGTGCCTTGGTGGTTTAGCTTGGTGAAACAGTGGCCAAGTATTACAAATTCTACAAGTAGAAGCTCCGGCTACATGTCCTTTGGCACTGCTGCCCTGTGCCACCTTCTCCTTTTTTTTAGAGCTCGAGATCTGGCTGGAACTGGACCTCTTTTGCTTATCCATTCCAGAAATTTTTCACTTGACTGGCCCTGCAGCTGGTCTTTGTCTCTCTCCCTATCTCTCTACCTGTCTCTCTCCCTGCCTGATTAATTACTAGCCCTGCAGTTGCCCTGCACTTGCCCTGTACTATCCCTGATGTGTAATGTGGATTCCCAGAACAATTACACTCCAATTTTAACAACATAGGTCTCAGTCTTTAGGAACTTCACACACAGTGCTTCTGCTCGTCTCAGCAGTCGCAGCACAACTGATGCATCACTGGCTTACCGAGCCTGAGCCAATCAGAGCAAGCCCTGACCACTAGGTCAGGTGACCGCTTTCTTCCCGGGCTTTTGCCGCACAAATAAGGGACTAACAGTAAAAGTTCGCTAATTAATTGAATTTGTACGCAACAGCATATAGAGTAACTTTTACATAGCATTAGCGTACAATTTATCGGGCAAATACGTAGTGAATGCGTAGAAAGCCTTAAGAACATTTTCGAATCTAACGGAGCGAATCTCAAAAAATTTGGATTCGCTTTGCAGCTGAAAATTTCCAAGAATCTACGAAGTGGCGAATATATTCGCTCATCTCTAATCCCTATGAACATTTAACATCAAGGGTACTCCAAACTGCCATCAGACAGGAGCCCAGAACCATGGTGTGGCCCGCGGAAATCCTAGGAAACAATGGCCTGGAGGAAACCACTGTGATAAATCCTATAGTCAAAGCCACTACCACTTCCATCCTCCACTCCTGCTCCTCTGCACATAGGTCATTGATGGAAAACACTGATCATCTATATGTTGGTTTCAAAGAACATCACCCCATGCATTTCTATTGCCTTCTAGAGATCTGCTTCCAATGTGTTTGCTTTAACTCGAAATTTCTTTTCCATTTCTTATTCTTTCAAGAAGAAACCAAGACCTCCTGGGATCTCAGTAGAGATGTTTATGAGTATGATCTGAGTCTGACCTGACCCAGCTGTCTTCTTTGCTCATTCTCAGGCCAGAAAGTCGAGTTCTATCTCTATAAATAAGCTTTAATTATGAAACATGTCACACCCATCATAGCAATAAAGGACTAGTAAACCCCAACCCTGATTTTTTCCGCATGAAGGTAAAACAGTCTTATTTGTTGAGCTGATAACTGCAGCCAAGTGCAGTACATAGTACATACCATGGAGGAGGAATTTATGGTCCAGGTTGGTCATAATAGGGTTGGAGCTCCGTTTTTCTGGTGCAGAGCTTCAAATAACCTGCTTCGGTTTGGGGCGTGTTCACATAGCTGATTTTTGCAGCAGATTTCAGCGTGTATTTTGTGCCAAAATCCATGTGAAATCTGTGAAATCTGCTTCCCATTGTTTTCAATAGGAATCTGTCTGTAGATTGTACAACTGTGGAA
Organism: Rhinella marina; assembly: GCA_900303285.1. Classification (NCBI taxonomy): domain Eukaryota; kingdom Metazoa; phylum Chordata; class Amphibia; order Anura; family Bufonidae; genus Rhinella; species Rhinella marina. The sequence goes on along the minus strand of ONZH01022040.1, from coordinate 871,692 downwards.
TTTTCTTCACTTTGAAATCTGTGTTGCAGAGAGGAAAAAATTAACATGTTCTTAAAGATAAGGAACATGTAGACCACCCTTGTTGGAATTGACCTTCAGATCAGCCATAGAGCCCCCTAGTGGTGGCTTCAGGCAGACAGAAAGTTGCCATTTTGCTTTATGCAGGGGACTTGAAGTTAGTGGCAATGATTAAACACACAGTCAAAAATGTTGATGTGTCACATGACCCTTGAAAAAACTAAAGTTGTATCCAAAATGGCCGACTTAAAAATGGCCAACATGGTCACCACCCATCTTGCACATAACAGCGATTAAAAAAAAAATTGTTTAATGGAATAAATAAATAAATAACTTTTTCTCCACTGTATTCACTGAGGAAAATAAACTGTCAGATGAAATGCAGAGTATAAAAGTAAATTCCCCTTTAAAAGTGTCCTCTCTGACCCAGGAAGAGGTGCAGCAACGTCTTAAAAATATTAAAATAGACAAATCACCAGGACCGGATGGCATACACCCCCGTATCCTAAGAGAATTAAGTAATGTAATCGACAGACCCTTATTTCTGATATTTAAGGACTCTATACTGAGGGGGAGTGTTCCACAGGATTGGCGCATAGCAAATGTGGTGCCAATATTCAAAAAGGGTCCAAAAACAGAGCCTGGAAACTATAGGCCGGTAAGTTTAACTTCTGTTGTGGGTAAACTGTTTGAAGGTTTTCTGAGAGATGCTATCTTGGAGTACCTCAATGAAAATAAGCAAATAACTCCATATCAGCATGGCTTCATGAGGGATCGGTCATGTCAAACCAATTTAATCAGTTTCTATGAGGAGGTAAGTTCTAGACTTGACCGTGGCGACTCAATGGATGTCGTATATTTGGACTTCTCCAAAGCGTTTGACACGGTACCACATAAAAGGTTAGTATACAAAATGAGAATTCTTGGCCTGGGAGAAAATGTCTGTATGTGGGTAAGTAACTGGCTCAGTGATAGAAAACAGAGGGTGGTTATTAACGGTACATACTCAGATTGGGTCACTGTCACTAGTGGGGTACCACAGGGGTCAGTATTGGGCCCTATTCTCTTCAATATATTTATTAATGATCTTGTAGAAAGCTTGCACAGTAAAATATCAATTTTTGCAGATGACACTAAACTGTGTAAAGTAATTAACACAGAAGAGGACAGTACACTGCTACAGATGGATCTGGATAGACTGGAGGCTTGGGCAGAAAAGTGGCAGATGAGGTTTAACACTGACAAATGTAAGGTTATGCATATGGGAAGGAATAATGCAAGTCACCAGTACATACTAAATGGTAAAACATTGGGTAACTCTGACATGGAAAAGGACCTAGGAATTATAGTGAACAGCAAACTAAGCTGCAGAAACCAGTGTCAGACAGCTGCTGCCAAGGCCAATAAGATAATGGGTTGCATCAAAAGAGGCATAGATGCCCGTGATGATAACATAGTCCTGCCACTTTACAAATCACTAGTCAGACCACATATGGAGTACTGTGTACAGTTCTGGGCTCCTGTGAACAAGGCAGACATAGCAGAGCTGGAGAGGGTTCAGAGGAGGGCAACTAAAGTAATAACTGGAATGGGTGGACTACAGTACCCAGAAAGATTATCAAAATTAGGGTTATTCACTTTAGAAAAAAGACGACTGAGGGGAGATCTAATAACTATGTATAAATATATCAGAGGTCAGTACAGAGATCTCTCCCATCATCTATTTATCCCGAGGACTGTGACTGTGACGAGGGGACATCCTCTGCGTCTGGATGAAAGAAGGTTTGTACACAAACATAGAAGAGGATTCTTTATGGTAAGAGCAGTGAGACTATGGAACTCTCTGCCTGAGGAGGTGGTGATGGTAAGTTCACTATAAGAGATCAGGAGGGGCCTGGATGTATTTCTGGAGGGTAATAACATTACAGGTTATAGTTACTAGAGATGGGTCGTTGATCCAGGGAGTTATTCTGATGCCTGATTGGAGTCGGGAAGGAATTTTTCCCCCTAAAGTGAGGAAAATTGGCTTCTACCTCACAGGGTTTTTTTGCCTTCCCCTGGATCAACTTGTAGGAAAACAGGCCGAACTGGATGGACAGATGTCTTTTTTGGGCCTTACAAACTATGTTACTATGTTACTATGTATGTCATAATAGCAGAAGGGATATGGGGAGTGGGCTCAGGAGCTGGAGGGTGCTGGCTGTGTTATACAGCTTACACATGCCCACAGTGATTGGGGTCAGACTAAATTCTGATTGCTGTTGCCCCTCCCCACAATGCAATTACGGGGTGTTGAGCCGTTTTCACTATACACTACTATACAGAAGTACTGCAGTGTATTGTACAAGAGATCAAATTATTTCATGTTCAAGTTCCAAAAGGGGAGCAAAACAAGTAAAAATTAATTCCATAAAACGTTTAAAGATATAAACAATATATAAAATATATATTTAAAATTCAAATCACCCCTTTTCCCCATTTATCACATTTTATAAAGAAAATGTTCCAAACTTCCTAAATACTAACTCCCTAAATGCAGTCCCCCCTAAACAAAAAAAGGCCCCAGCAGCTCAAACTCCTTCTCAATGGAGCTTTTCAGGTGCGACCACAGGTCCTTCAACAGTCAAAGGTCCTGCACAGGTTTGTCCAATAGGGATCAAGATAGATCACAGTTGTAATACAGATGATTAGGTGATTCAAAACCCAGCTTCAATGCTTTTATGGAACTCCAGTATTTTGATATTGATAGCCTACCCTCTGGATAGTCCATCAATATCAGATTGGTGACTGTCCCTACACACCGTGCCCCCGATGATCAGCTGTTATCTTGTAGCTCCGGCGCTGGAAGTCAACTCTGGAACTACACAATGGAAGGAGCTGTGCAGTTGGCTTCCATCTACAAGGTGACAACTGATTGGTGGGGAAGCGGGATGTCAGACCCCCACTAATCTGAAATTGATGATAGGCCATCAATATCAAAATCCTGGACAACTTCTTGAAATATATTATAACATACTGCACACTGCTATTAATGCTGAATGGCCATTTTTGGGAAGAGTGTGATCAGCTATCTCACATGCGATAGAAGTCAGGCTCATCTATGTTACTGGTATTGTATAGACTGTATCATATAGCACATATGCTATATTTGAATGAACAGCATGTGTCAGGAATGTTCTTGGCTTACTTCGACATATCTTTCTCTGCGTTCACGTATGCATTACCATTAATTGTAATCACCATCCACAGTTCTTGTCATTTATTAATTCAATTACCCTTAAAATGATCATTAGAATGATGTATCTGAAGAATATGATCTATACAGCCGGGTCCCTGTACACTTGGAAATTAGAAGAATTATTGACAATGTTTTGACACTTTCAATGGAATGAAGATAAGACCTCTGATCCTTTAAGCCAAATTCGAAGTCTGGAAACAGAACTATACAACAATCATCCATAACATTAAAGCCTAATGTTGCATCCCCTTGTGCTGCCAAAATAGCTCTGACCCATCAAGTTATGGACTCCACCTCTGATGGAGTCCAGCAGTAACTTTTTAGGTATAGTAGCTCTTCTGTGGAGCCAAGTGTGCCAGTCTTCACATTTGACAATCATTAATGAGTCTTTGATGTGGTCAAATTTTATTTTGTCTGCCGAGAGTATCCCAAACACTGTATATTTTTGCTCCATATATTCATGTCAGCACTTTCCTTCCCCTGTTCTGAGCATCACTGCATCCTGGCAGGATGTTTACAGGAGGAACTTCCTGTTTCACCAGCTTCCTGTTGGGTTTTCTAACCAAACCCGGCATGCGCTGCTCTATAATGTTTCTCAGGGCTTGCTCCGCCTAGCTAACATGGAGAAGGAAGGTGTAAGGGGTGTGACTACTGCAGAGAGTATGGTGCAGCAGGTGGAACAAGCCCTGCGGAATATTACAGATCAAAGCATGCTGAGATTGGTTAGAAAACCCAGAAGAAAGCTGATCAAAGCAGGAAGTTCTGCATGTAAACATCCGGCCAGGATGCAGTGATGCTGAGAACAGGGGAAGGTAAGTGCTGACATGAAAAACAGGCATATATACTATTTAGTGTACTCTTGGCAGATAAATAAATTAATTATGTAACTGGAAAAACTTTAATACACCCATGACCCTGTTCCTGGTTTGCCAGTTGTCCTTAGACAACTTTTAGTAGCTGCTACCATATTTTTCGCTTTATAAGACACACCTGATGATAAGACGCACCCCAGATTTTAGAGTAGGAAAATAAGAAAAAATTATTTTTCATCACACCTCATATCAGACCCCCCCATAAATTTCAGGACATCACATCAGACCCCCATATCAGCCCCCCATGTCAGAACCCCATCAGCCCTCCATGTCACACCCCCATCAGACCTCAGATCAGCCCACTATGCCCCCATATCAGCCCACTGTGCCCCCATCAGACCTCAGATCAGCCCACTGTGCCCCCATATCAGCCCACTGTGCCCCCATCAGACCTCAGATCAGCCCCCATATCACCCCACTGTGCCTCCATATCAGCCCACTTTGCCCCATGAGACCTCAGACCAGCCCCCATATCAGCCCCCTCTACCCCATCAGACCTCAGATCAGCCCATTAACCCCCATATTAGACAAATGTGCCCCCATCAGACCTCAGACCAGCCTCCATATCAGCCCCCTCTATCCCCATCAGACTTCAGATCAGCCCATAAGCCCCCATATTAAATGAATATGCCCCCATCAGACCTCAGATCAGCCCCCATATCAGCCCCCTCTATCCCCATCAAACCTCAGATCAGCCCATAAGCCCCCATATTAAATGAATATGCCCCCATCAGACCTCAGATCAGCCCACCCAGCCCATAAGGGTAAAATAAAAACCTCTCTTACCTGTCCTGCGCCACGGCTCTGCTCCGGGTCCGGCGCTCCTCTGGCTTCTAAAGCTGGTGCTGCACTGTCACCTGACTGCGTGCAGCGTCAGGTCATAGTGCGTGCACTATGTCCTGACGCTGTACGTGGTCAGGACAGTGCAGAGCCGGCCGGGAAGACAGAGGAGCGCCGGACCCGGAGCGGAGCCGTGGCGCAGGAGAGGTAAGAGAGGTTTTTATGTTATCCTTATGGTCTCGGTGGGCTGATCTGAGGTCTGATGGGGTCCCGGCACCTTATACATCCATAATGGAAGCGCTCACTTGTATTCGCTTTATAAGACGCACCACAATTTTCCCCCTACTTTTGGGGGGAAAAAGTGCATCTTATAAAGCGAAAAATACGGTAACCATGTATCTGAACCTGATCGCACTGGGGATTCCTCTTATGCTCAAGTGGGCCACTCGGAACTTGCTTGTGGGGGCCCTGGTTAAATTTTTACCAGGTCCCTTAAGCTTAAAGTTATGAAAAAAGTTATAAGTTATAAAAAATCTTTATACATAGAAAATATTCTTTTTAAAAAAAAGTTAAGCTGCATAAAGCAAAAGCTAAATCCATCTATAAAAAATCCTCTAAAAAAAGCAGCTTAAAAAAACGGGCCAAAATAAGCTCCATCTATGCCAGGAATTCAGCTCTTCATCAATGTGCTGTACAAATAAACTTACTGTAAATTACGCTACATTCGCCTACCTTTGAAACAAATCTTTGTTGAGGTCAAGGTCGCACTGACCACTCGCCGTGCGAGAGAGAATTCACTGATTTTATAGACAGAAAGAAAAAATGGTTGACATTATTAGACTGCTGAGTCACATAAACATTTGGTTCTAATGTTCTGAAATGACTTTACTTTACACGGGGGGAATTTATGAACTGAAGAACGTTCATTACACAGAACGAAAATAGAAAATTAGAATATTTTTATATTATCGATTTTGAGCCATATTCAATAGCAGTAATAATAAATTTGAGGTCCTTCAGGTATTAGCATGTCTCAAGAAAAATATGAGCGTGTAGCTGGATGAGTAGCTGCTTCACTAAAAAGTGTATATATATATATATTAACCATTTATGTCATATTCCACCTTGGGACACCAGGGGTTTGGTGACGGAAAGAGCTGGATTTCCCAGACTTTGATGTAGAGGGGTAATATATGGTGAATGCAGTGGATGGGGGTCATCAGACAATCATTCCCACCGGTGGGATCCGTGACTATGCTATAAAACCTAAGATTAGAATACCTCTTACAGCAGAGGTTACTTATTTATGGGCCTGAATTTTTAAGGAATGGGTAAGATAGACGCCGCGATGACAGAAGACCTTGTGGTGTTAATGTGTTGAGTTGGTATATCCAATATACTTCTCGCTTCCGGAGTATATTAAATCTGTTGTATGGTATGTGTTCTATTAGAGTGATTTTTATTGGGTGTTTTTGTTTTTCTATGGTCGAGGCACAATGTCTAGATAAACTGTGTTTATTGTAGAAGTATTGAATGTTGTATCTATTTGAGTAGTACGGTCTACATATTGTAGGCCACATCCACATTAAATAAGGTAAATTACATAAGATGATTGGCAATTCAGATGATGCCTTATTGTAAATGTAGTACCGTTGGAGTTGGAAGTAAAACTGTTTTTACCTTGAGTTATTATTTTACAACAAAGGCAGCGATTTTGGTTACATTTGAAGCTGCCGGTTCTTTGGAGCGTCTTATTCGTTGTTACCGAGGTGGGGTTTTTGGATGTTGTTTCAAAATGCTAGGGGCAATTATATGTTCACTGGTATGGCTACTCTCTACCATGTCAATCAGCTCCAATATAGCATGGCATGTGATAGGAAGGAGGGGTAGTGCAAGCTACCATGTGTCCAGCTGCTGTTGGGGAACAGGACCATGTCCATTGAGGAAGAGGAGGCGTATAAGTGCCTGGTATGGGAGCCAGACCTACACAATAGTGGGGGGGTCATTCCGTTCATGGCTGATGATAGAGTGGAGGAGGAGTCTGAGTGGGAGAAGTGGAAAGGACTGGTGACGATGTGAAAGACACCGTACTGGTTAGGGATGCAGCCTGCTTGCCGCAAGCTGGACAGGAAGAAGGAGGGAACTCCTGCCGCAGTGGCTGGTTGCCACCTCTGTTTGCTCACAGGATGGGGTGATGTCGCTTCATGGGTTTGAGCTGCGGTGCCTACGTTTGCGTTTGCTTGCTCACGTTTTATTTTGCTCTTGCACAAGGCATTGCTTTAGTCTTCCGACAGCGTGGAGAAAAACTGTCAGACAGGAGATACTCACGCAGGGGTAGAGGCAATCATGCTGGGCTTAACTCCGGCACTTATTGGGCCTAACCCACTCACAGCATCAGCAGCATCAGCAGATCTCGAAGCAGAAGGCTGTTCTCTGGGAGGTACGTGGCCTCTACTCTTTATTGCTGCCGCCATCACCCTCCTTCTCTGATGCTGCCTCCTCCTCAGCACCCTGATCTGGCTCCCAGGTTCTGTCCAGCAAGCAATTGTCAACAGAGTCCTCACCCTCCCTTTTGCTTCTATCAGACTGTGGAATATCATGGTGGGTTTTTTGGTTCCACTTTCCTGCTCTTCCCCGACTGCCACTGTTGCTGCCCTTAATGCCAATAGCGTGGCTACAGAGGCCACTACCACCACCAACACGGCTATGCCTGGGGTCTGCAGCCTCTCCCTCTACCTCCTCCACAGGGCAGAACAAACACTGACTTCTCTCACACAAGTCATCCATTCGCACAACACTAATATAAATATATATATATATATATATATATATATATATATATATATATATAGCTTAATTATACTTTAAACCCCACCAAAAAAAGGATTTTGAAAATGGGGAAACAAAATCAAATTTTTCCTTGCACGTAGCTGCTACAGGTCCTGTATCCTCTCTCCCTGTCTGTCAGCTGTCCTGCCTATTCTACACAAAACACACAATTATTCTTTGGAATCGTAGCCTTTCCCTTCACTCTCCCTTGCAATAAGCTTGATTGATTGATTTCTGCCTGGCCCTGATTGATTTTTTTCACTTTCTCTGACTCTGCTAAGGCACCTCCCTGCCTGCTGGAGCACTGATTGGCTCATCCAGGATGTCTGTCAGCCTGGGAGCCAATCAGGGCAAGCCCTCCCTGCCACTTGGTTGGGTTATGTCATAGCCCTTCTTCTTCCTCCCTAGTGCTTTTTTGCCGCCTACATGTTCACTAAAATAGCGCTATGCCATGTTTTAGGTGATTCGTCTGAAATGAACCCGGAAAGATTCGGGTTTTTCTGCTGTCTGAAAAATAGCAGAGTTCAGACCGAACCAAATGAGTGGTTCGCTCATCCTTAGGTAAGACCAAGCTGTGGACAGGCTCAGTCAATAAATAGATAATCTGCAGAATGTCTTGACATTAAGAATTCACTGCCTATCCCTTTAAGACTGCCCACGACTTTAACACTTGGACTCAAATGGAGGTGACAGTTTGATCTTAACCAATATCAGAGAGGTTTCTTAGGATACTGTTACAGGCTCTTTGCTCAGGGTGATACCATGCAGGTCATCCTCACAGTCAACTGTCTCTTCCTGTCTTTTCCCCTCAGATTGAGCCAGCAAACACACCTCTGATTGGTGCCCAATTTTCTTAAAACCCCTTTTATACTGGAGACACAAGACAAACACAAGAAGTTAGGCTACTTTCACACTGGCGGCAGGCCTGATCTGGCAGGTGAAGGGTGCTGCCAGTTCAGGCCTGCCGCAGTGACATGTGTGGAGCCGGAACCGCGCTCCGGCCCCACACATGTCACACAGTACATACATACACATAAACATACACACACATATAGACAAACAAACACACATACATACTTACATGCTCTTCGGAGCGTCGGAGGGACAGGACGGCTCGCACAGGTCACGATTCCCCACAGCGCCCTCTGCTGGGCGTCTGGTGGAATCGTCATCTGTACGCGCCGTCCTGTCCCTCCGACGCTCTGAAGACCTGCCAGGAGCATGTAAGTATGTATGTGTGTTTGTATGTCTATATGTGTGTGTATGTTTATGTCTATGTCTGTATGTGTATGTTTATGTTTATGTGTATGTCTATGTCTGTATGTGTCTATGTGTAGCCGGATCCGTAATGAACTCCATTGAAAGTCAATGGAGGGCGGATCCGGTTACCATTATGGTCACACCAGATGGATCCACCCCCATTGACTTGCATTGGGGGTCATTCCGGATCCGTCTTGGTGCGGATGCCTGGACCGGAGAGCAAACCGCAGCATGCTGCGGTTTGTTCTCCGGTCTGAAGACGGAACGGAATGCTTTCAGGAGCATTCCATTGTCTTCAGTTCAGTTTTGTCCCCATTGACAATGAATGGGGACAAAACTGAAGCGTTTTATTCTGGTATTGAGCCCCTATGACGGAACTCAATACCGGAATTTTAAAACGCTAGTGTGAAAGTAGCCTTAGACAGAGAGAGAGAGAGACAGAGAGAAAGAAAGAAGGAAAATAAAAAAAAGAGACAGAAATAGAGAGATGAGAAGAAACTAGAGAGGAGTTAAAGAAAGAGAAGAAAAGGAGAGAGGACGCAGGAAAGAAGGAAGAAGGAGGCAAGAAGGAGAGAAAAAATAAGAAAGCAGGGGACGAAGAAAAGAAGAAAGAAAGAAGGATGGAAAGAAAGAAAGAAAGACGAAGAAATGGAAAAAAAGAAAGAAAGAAAGAAGGAAAGAAAGACAATAAATTCGAAAAATAAGAAAGGAAGGGACAGAGGAACGAAAGAAAGAAAGTACGAGGGAAGGAAGGAATACAGAGGAAAGAGAAAAAATACACAATAAGTTAGAAAAAAATAAGAAAGGAGGGAAGGAAGGGAAAATGGAAAGAAAGAAACTGGATGGACAGATGTCTTTTTTCGGCCTTATAACCTATGTTACTACGGAAAGAAAGAAAGAAAGAAAGAAAGAAAGAAAGAAAGAAAGAAAGAAAGAAAGAAAGAAAGAAAGAAAGAAAGAAAGAAAGAAAAAAGAGGAGTGGAAGGAAAGGAGGAAGAGTAGAAAGGAACGAAGGTTTGAAGGGAGGAAGAAAAAAAATCAGCATTGAGTTGTGTGTGATTTCATCCGCTGTATAAACAGCCACTCCGATCCCTCTTACATGGAGCTGTGAGACAATCCTGTAAAAAAATTTTTATAATAAATCTTCCCTGTTGGCAATTAGCCTTTCTTGCCACATCTGACTAACATGCCAAGTTCGTATCGATACAGTTTTACCAATTATAATGTCATGCAAATTATTTGTAGATTAAGCCTCAGAAATGTTCCCAGGAAGATCTCCCGGGCTAAGCAACAATATTCTAAAGTGATTCAGAGCAATTAGAGAAGATCATCAGACGTCTTGGCTCTCATTAGCAGATGAGGTTCCCGCAGCATGCACCTCTTCACAAATCACCATTGTGTCAGGGTTCTCCATCGCCCACATGTTCAAGAAGCATCAGACAGTGAGTCACACGTAGTAAAACAAAGGTAACTGTTTTCTCAGACAGTGTTCTTCCCTCCTCGTCTTCAGATAACTGCTAAGTCTTCAATAAACACTATTGTTTTCTGGAAACTGTTCATTGGATTTTGGCTTGAGGTCAAAGAGACAAAAAAAACCAAGGCGAAAAATGTAGTAAACAGATAATGCAAAAAAAGAAAAAAAAGAAAAAGTACATTAAAATTAGTGGTAACAGAAAAAAATATCAAAACCACAATGGAATATTTTACACAAAAAGTGGGTTATTTGTATGCTCTGGGTTTATGGTCGGCCAGACCCTTTCTTCATAGTGGATAATTTACATGTCATGTGGTTTACCAAATGGTAAAATCCCTTACGACGGGAATCATTTTTTTTTTTTTAACCGTTATAAAAATTAAACTGCTTAGCCATAACAGTAAATCTCAATTCAGACATTTGAGGCCATAAAAATGTGTAAGTAGTTAAAGTTAATGCAAGCATCTAAAAACAAGAGGGTCAAGGGGCAGCATCTGCATCAGCAAAACCACAGCAACCAATTTGTCAGTGACATTTTTTGGATTTGTGAAGGACGATGAGATGAGGATATGACTGATTATTAAGAAATACCATAAAACAAATATATATACAGTCATGGAATTGATGATGGATTCTATGTTTAATGTTCTTCAGAAATTATGTTCTTTTAATATCTTTATATTTTTGCTGTTTTTGAAGGTTTGACTGACACAAAGGCTCCAATGCCAAAACTGATCATATTTGTAATGCTAGTGTCTTCTAATGTGGCAGATGGAACAAAGCCTAGGAGGCACTGTCCCTCCAAAAGCTATGTCCTTGGTTATCAAGCTTGGCTAGGAGGAAGGAAAAGTGGAGAAAACCCTCAGTCAGGAAGGCTCAAAAAATTCTTGTCTTCGATCCTTGGTCTAGTCTTTCATGATCATGGTACTGTATATTTAGTTGCTTGAAGATTCTTAGTTGACTGTCATTAAAGAACTCCCGCAAAAATGTTTATTCCATGTCCTGCTAGAAATGTACATGATGTAATCTGTAGTGAATGTCATTTTCTTACTAGTAGCTGAATTTTTGAGTTATATCATCCTGAAGTTTCTTATCTGTGTCATGTGACTAGGAATTAGACCCACTAACTCACACAGCACCTTATGTGTGGACAGAAAGTCTATTTCTCTATGCATTCCTATGGGAGCCTCACTTTCAGTCTCATAGGAATGAATAGAGCAGTGACTGGCTTCCTGTCCTGGGTCAGTTGGAGGTCAGGGAGTTGGTCACATGACATAGCTACAATAAGAAGAGAGTGGAAACTCTCAATTTCAGCCTCTGATATGAAAATGACATTCACTACAGATTATATCGTGCACCTTTCTAACAGGTCAGAGAATAAAAATTTTTGCAGGAGTTCTTCTTTAAGTCATTATTACTTAAATATATTGAGTTTCCTAAACCCTAAGTTACTATGTGTTTTCAGTTGCTTGTGCCTCAAGTTCCCATGAATTACCCTTGGTTAAAATATTTGATCCTCAGATCCTTGATCTTTGTCCCACCTTTTGGGTTATATTTGAGAATTCATCTGCCCGTTGGCCACCTATCGGGGACTAAGGACTTTAAGTAAGTAAATACTCCATAAGGGTATTTGAGGTGAATATCAGGACCCTCAAGCTCTACACCACTCTGGTGACCCCAACAATGATGTACCTGTTCACACCTCTACAGTCTTCTTCTGTAGGTAATGACCTCTCTGCAGCCTGGAAAGGAAGCTCCAGGTTCTAGCATCAGAAAAAGACCAAAAGTTGTTCGAAGACTGTGCTGTTCCAGAGTAAAACACAACAAAACCGTAGAGATTCATCTGTCAGTGTAGACTAGAGCTTACTGCAAGATTATGGTAGACAACTATTGCCTGGCACCAAACGTTGAGCACCTCAAGGTGCAAGATGTGGCTTGTTTGGAGAATGAGTCATTTTGTTTTCTTTGTTATGTTCCAACTTGAATGAATAAACAAGAGGTTACAGCGAAGCGCTTCCATGAACCTCTGTGTGGACACCTAATATTCAGCTCCTGCCTATAGAATACTAAAAATTTACAAAAAATTCAGCAGCATCACAAATTCACCATATTTTATAGCCCTATCACCCAGATTTTCCCCTCCTGACAATGGATGAAATCCCTAAGATGTTGTTTCCATTCCCTTCTCCCACTATGCATGTGGTCTCTAATGTGAGAATTCCTAACTTAAGATAAGGGTCCTTCTCAGTCTGTATAACTCCATTAATGCACATAGGGAACAGTGCTACGACTATTGGGTAACATACTCAAGACTGATAGACTTTACTAAAAAAGAGTGGAAGGGGAGTGACCAATACAGATGATAGTTTCCGTTGTATCCTTGTTCGGTGATTGGTTGACCAAATGATTCTCCATAACTTCAAAAAAGGCTGGCTATGATGTCAACGTTCGTCAGTCTTAATAGGAAGAGCAGCTCTGCAGAACAAACTGCTGCTTTCACAACTGAAGTATTGTACATTTATCAGAATTTTTGGAGCTTTGTTTAGACTCATCTTGGATTTCCATTTTCGATTCTTTAAGCGAATGCTTTGTTTCTGTGAATATGTCATCTATCTCATGCCTAATTCTATACGTTTCTCAATGGTAAAATTGCCCTAGTATTTCATAAATTAAGGTGGTCTTAAAATAGCTTTAAAGCCACCTGGGAAATATAATGTTCTTTAGGACCAGAGCTGCTAATAAAGTGACTGGCCGGAGAGGAGCCTGTGCCTATGAGGTAACCACCGGCTCAGACTCGTTAGCTCTTCAGCCTTAATAGGGATTAATTTTTAATTCAATGACTGTGACAGCTCTATAGTCACTAATGAGCACTGGCTACTTAGCTGACAATTTCCATCGACGTTGCAGTATTTATGCATTCAGCTGAATTACAGAGGACACTTTTCCCACATGTAATTACACTTTCGGAGTCCTTAATAATAAAATGGCTGTAAATGGAGTTCATTGCTTTATCAATTGGAATAGGTTTCCTACTACGGCCATGTTCACATGAGGCATTTTCTGTAGTTTTTTTTTTTAAATGACGGGTGGAGGTGAGTATGAACAGTCATAAAATGTGACAAGGTAATTAAAGCTCACATTGGCTTTGAGGACTGGATGAATATTCATTTTTTTAGGGGCATATCTGTAGTTTCAGGTGACTTTTCGGAATAAGCTGTTAGGTGTATAAATGAGGAATAACACTATATTATAAAACAACCATTACATGACTTGTATTCTACATTTTTTTTTACCAGTTTTTCCCTCAGGCTCAATCTCTAATTGTCAGTTTTTCCTTAGGTCGTGGGAGTAGACTAGCTGCTATGATGTCTCCCATACACAGCACATAGGATATCCTGCTTCACTGTCTCTGTAGCACACGCTCCGAAGTAGCAGAAGCATAGAGGACATTATCCACACTAAAGAAAGAAGCCTATGCACTTACACTTAAGTTTATTCAAAGTGTTAGGGCTTGCAGGATATAGGTAAAAGGAGACATCCATTGTGTGTGCTCCCACAATTAGAGATGAGCGAATCGATTTGTCGATTTGTTGATTCGTATCGAATCTTGGAAATTTTCAGCTGCGAAGTGAATCCGAATATTAGGTGATTCGCTTCGGCTTTGTACGCATTCGCTACGTAGTTGTCCTATAAATTATACGCTATTGCTAAGTATAAGTTACTCTATACGCTGTTGCGTACGAATTCAATTCATTAGCGAACTTTTACTTACTGTTAGTTTGTTTATCATGCGCAAAATCCCGGGAAAAAAGCAGTCACTTGACCTAGTGGGCAGGGCTTGCTCTGATTGGCTCAGGCTCGGTAAGCCAGTGACGCATCACTTCTGCTGTGACTGCTGAGACGAGCAGAAGCACTGTGTGTGAAGTTCTGAGACTCTGAGACCTGTTTTGTGAAAATTGAGGTGTAATTTCTCTGGAAATCCATATTACACATATCAGGGATACTTGCAGGGATACTGCAGGGCAAGTGCAGGGCCAGTTCAGGGCTAATAATTAATCAGGCAGGGAAAGAGACAGGGAGATACAGGGACAAAGACACAGACCAGCTGCAGGGCCACAGAGTGAATTGAAAAATGTCTGAAATGGATAAGCAAAAGGGGTCCAGTTCCAGCCAGACCTTGAGCTCTAAAAAATAGAGAAGGTGGCACAGGGCAGTAGTTCCAAAGGACCTGTAGCCGGAGCATCTACTAGTAGTATTTGCAATACTCACCCTGCCGTATCTCTGCGTGGATCTCATTAAGCCGCTCTGGGCACTTGAACTTCAGATCGGACCATTTCCTCTGGATCTGGCCCGGGGTCCGCATGGTGTCGAAACAATGGCGCAAGCCTCGGATCACCTGCTGGATCACCTCCTTTTTATGCTGGTTCGGGTAGCAGTGTGTGCCATCACAATCCTGCCGGTCCATCAGCCAGATCATGTATTTTAGCTCTGCAGAGCTAAATGCTGATGATGGCCTGGATGCCATTTGTAAAACTTTGCTCTGCCTCTGAGGAGTGCACACCGCAGCATCTCAACTTGTGCGTGCGTGCCTGTGTATTACGTAATCGCTAGACAATACTACGCTGAGGATTTGTACGCACTTTGTACATTTATGCGTACGTGTTCAAAGAGGTTGTGTGCCTTTTTTACCTGAACATTCGTTATTAGTGCGCAAATGTTTGCTAAATGCCATATAATTACGTATATTTTGTACACAAATTCAACTAATCTATTCGTCGAATATACAAATTTTAGGAAAAGTTCGGCGAATAAAATTTTGCATGATTCGTTCATCTCTACCCACAATGTGTCTGGTCTATAGACTAGTACTGAGCAGTCACACCAAACAAACAGCTGGCTCCTGCCATTGGGGTCAGTGTGTGGTTGTCATATAATACACACACCAAAATTACCAAAACCACCACACTAAAGAACCAGTTAGAATAATTAAATACCTTTATTAGTACATATTAATCATATTAAAATAAAACACAACAGTGGCATACAGTACAGACCAAAAGTTTGGACACACCTTCTCATTCAAAGAGTTTTCTGTATTTTCATGACTATGAAATTTGTAGATTCACACTGAAGGCATCAAAACTATGAATTAACACATATGGAATTATATACTTAACAAAAAAGTGTGAAACAACTGAAAATATGTCTTATATTCTAGGTTCTTCAAAGTAGCCACCTTTTGCTTTGATTACTGCTTTGCACACTCTTGGCATTCTCTTGATGAGCTTCAAGAGGTAGTCATCTGAAATGGTTTTCACTTCACAGGTGTGCCCTGTCAGGTTTAATAAGTGGGATTTCTTGCCTTATAAATGGGGTTGGGACCATGAGTTGTGTTGGGCAGAAGTCCGGTGGATACACAGCTAATAGTCCTACTGAATAGACTGTTAGAATTTGTATTATGGCAAGAAAAAAGCAGCTAAGTAAAGAAAAACGAGTGGCCATCATTACTTTAAGAAATGAAGGTCAGTCAGTCCGAAAAATTTGGAAAACTTTGAAAGTGTCCCCAAGTGAAGTCACAAAAACCATCAAGCGCTACAAAGAAACTGGCTGACATGAGGACCGCCCCAGGAAAGGAAGACCAAGAGTCACCTCTGCTGCGGAGGATAAGTTCATCCGAGTCACCAGCCTCAGAAATCACAGGTTAACAGCAGCTCAGATTAGAGACCAGGTCAATGCCACACAGAGTTCTAGCAGCAGACACATCTCTACAACAACTGTTAAGAGGAGACTGTGCGCAGCAGGCCTTCATGGTAAAATAGCTGCTAGGAAACCACTGCTAAGCACAGGCAACAAGCAGAAGAGACTTGTTTGGGCTAAAGAACACAAGAAATGGACATTAGACCAGTGGAAATCTGTTCTTTGGTCTGATGAGTCCAAATTTGAGATCTTTGGTTCCAACCACCGCAAAATGGCTGTGTGCATTTCCTTGAAGGTAACCATGTTTAACAGAAGAAGACAATAATTTCAAGAACACCCCACGCGACGCAAAAAAGGTGAACGGATGGACTCATGCCTGGTTCCCACCGTGAAGCATGGAGGAGGAGGTGTGATGGTGTGGGGGTGCTTTGCTGGTGACACTGTTGGGGATTTATTCAAAATTGAAGGCATACTGAACCAGCATGGCTACCACAGCATCTTGCAGCGGCATGCTATTCCATCTGGTTTGTGTTTAGTTCGACCATCATTTATTTATCAACAGGACAATGACCCCAAACACACCTCCAGGCTGTGTAAGGGCTATTTGACCAAGAAGGAGAGTGATGGGGATCTTACGCCAGATGACCTAGCCTTCACAGTCACCAGACCTGAATCCAATCGAGATGGTTTGGGATGAGCTGGACCGCAGAGTAAATGCAAAAGGGCCAACAAGTGCTAAGCATATCTGGGAACTCCTTCAAGACTGTTGGAATACCATTTCAGGTGACTACCTCTTGAAGCTCATCAAGAGAATGCCAAGAGTGTGCAAAGCAGTAATCAAAGCAAAAGGTGGCTACTTTAAAGAACCTAGAATATAAGACATATTTTCAGTTGTTTCACACTTTTTTGTTAAGTATATAATTCCACATGTGTTAATTCATAGTTTTGATACCTTCAGTGTGAATCTACAATTTTCATAGTCATGAAAATACAGAAAACTCTTTGAATGAGAAGGTGTGTCCAAACTTTTGGTCTGTACTGTACATATACGGAAAATAGAGAGATACACAACGGACATGTAGTAAAACACACCATATATCATATGGGCTCAGTATATCCAAAAGTGGTGCCCAATCCTATTGTACGCTTCCCTGGTAAGCTTCCTCAGCTGAGGAAGCTTACCAGTAAAGCGTATGTCGGGGCAGGAGGCACATTGGTCTGTATCTTACATTCGTTTTGGGCTATATTTTGTCTGTTCATTATCTACCATTTGTATTTATAATTTTAGTTGCTGAGTTACATCCTATTGCCATGTGATATCTTCTACCTGTAGTAGTTTAGATTTGCACTATGCACTTTACCTATTTAATATATCTCATGAGATTAGTTGATAGGATTGGGCGCCACTTTTTGATATACTAAGCCTGTATGATATATGGTGTCTTTTACTACATGTCCATTGTGTATCTCTCTATTTTCTGTAATTCTCTCTAATTTCTTGCCATGAAAATTTACTTAATTAAAGAAACTTCCACTGAATTTTAGCCCTGCCATAAAATTGACCTGCTAACATCATTTCAGTGATCTTCTCATTAGCTCAGGAGAAATTGTTAACAAGGATAAGGCAGCTGATATCGCTCTGGCATGCTGATTGAATTAGAAGAGTAGACTGGTTGTTTTAAAGTTGGAGTGTTCTTGAAATTGTCTTCTTCTGTTAAACATGGTTACCTTCAAGGAAATGCACACAGCCATCATTGATTTGCATCAAAACGACTTCACAGAAAAGGACATTGCTGATTGTAAGACTGTGCCTAAATCAACCATTTACTGAATTATCAAGAACTTCAAGGAGGGAGGTTCAATTGCTGTGAAGAAGGCTTCAGGGCGCCCAAGAAAGTCCAGCAAGTGCCAAGACCGTCTGTTGAAGGATTTAGCTATGGGATCGGATGATCATCAGTGCAGAGCTTGCTGAGGAATTCCCAGTGGGAAAATTTGTCCTGTTTACTGGATTATATGAACTGTACCTTCTCTGACCTTGGCTTGTCCACTGACTACGATTCTGACTGTACCTTTTGATGACATGCACCACTGTCTCTTGACTCTCCTAGGTCAGTAGTCACTGAATGGAGACTCCTCCAAGAGGTAGTGATGTCTGGTTCCCATGCAGTGGAGACCAAATCCCTGTATAGGGGTGAAAGTATAAAGAACGGGGGGTTGGGGAGGACACTTAGATAACACCCTTAGGACAGGGGCGTAACAACCATAGCGGCTGACCATGCGACCAGGGCAAGAGGGGCCCAGTTGAGATCATCTCCTCTTCTACTGGGGGTAAAAACGTGGTCAGGACTCTACCCTCTAAAGAAACAACTTTTAGAAAAAGAGGCAGTGGAAAAATGGCCCAAGGGTCATTGAGAAGGGTTTAGGCAGAAACCCTGTCCTGTGTGAGGGGCCTGGTCTGATCCTGGCTATGGGGCCCTTACTTCTCTACTGCCTTAGGAGTAGCCCTAAGTCAAATCTGCTCAGTAACATAGTGGGTCAACACCTGCTGCATCACAAGAGGTATTATTTCAAGATAACTCCGGGGAGGACCTTTGTTGTCCCTATTCAGGTCGTTCACCCATTAGACGCAGTATAGACGACCTTCAAGGAGCATCTTTCACCTTTGAGGACCCAACATGTCGGTATCTTACATAACCCATTGATTTCAACATGAACTATGTAATGCTTAGTTTCTCCTGTCGAGGCGCTGCAAGTAGGGTGAGAGCACTTGCTGCCTGGTACCAACGCACATTGACTCTGATCAATCAGGAGATCTTTTCTCCAATTCGAGACTTCAGTGGCGCAAGTGTGACCGTCAACCACAGCCACCGTCTCACAGGTGATAGGCCCAGCTGCTTGCTCTGTGCTCTCATACATCACATAGATATACTTGTACATTGTGAAACACAATTCGTCATCTGCACCGACTCATCAGTGATATTAATGATATTAAATGTGCCCCAATTATGCCATCTTGAATATACACAAATAGATGGTCCATTGTAATCTTCCCAGTGTCTCCTAATACTCTTAGAATTTACCGGCGGGAGGCGCATACCCCCTGTTGTGTATCAATACCAACAGAAAATGCACTGTAACATACCGAGGAATGCGAACAAGACAGAATTTGTCTACAGGATAAAAATTTCTTTGGCAGTTCGTTACATTCTCTGACACTTTAACGACCATTATAAATCCACTAGTTGGTTTTACAATGCAGAGCTTTTGATACTCTGTAGATCTTTAGGTTCTGAGATATTGCACTGCACGTGTGAAGGGCACGGAGTTCGCATCTTACAAATTGTGCAACAAGTTGGGTCTTGTTCAAAGCGCAGAAAAAGAAACTTAAAAGTGGTGAAACTTAAGAAGCTGCGTCTTTGTGTGTCTTGTCTGCAGCCAAAAATCCTTCTATCAAAGACTTGAAAAATGCTTAAGAATGAAAAGGGAATCTTATTTATGTGTTTTCTGGCTGTTCACGCAATTATTTGGATTGTTTTTGTTCACTTTTGGTTATTTTTTTGTTTTCATAAAGAATACAATTGTATTGTCTACAGCAGAGCTCCCGCACCCCAATGAAAAATCTGTAAAAGATCCCCTTCTTACCCTTTTCCTGTGTTATCTTATGTCACAAAGGGTTCTTTGGCAAACTCAGGGGCTAAGGTCATCAGTATACCCCATAGCTATGCAGTAGGTCCACAGTTATGTTAAAGGTGATTTTCTACCAACTTCGTCGAGAAAAATTGACATCCATTACTTGTCCATAAAACTTCTATCACCTCTAGAACTAGCCATAAGACAACAGCAAATGGTTCTAGCTGGACTGGGAAGCTTCTTCCTGGCATATATTGACACTGCTGTGCATAGGAGGGCCCAATGGGTTCTAGTGGCATTAGGGAAACTGTTTTCGTGGACACTGTGCTCTATAACAGAGTCCTTTTGGTCTTGTGGACATCTCACCCCTTTCGAGCAGAAGGTCCCTAGGATTGCTTCTCAGATTGAAGCCTACCTGACGAGGTGGGGCTCTTCTTATTCCATCATGGTGATATGCTGCTTCTAAATATAAACTCTCTTTTTCTGCAAGTCTTCTACTCCTCTATCACTCTTCCATGGTCATGTTAAGATTTGGACCAAATTACCCACTTACCAAATTTCAGGAGAAGAAACCCTACAGCAGTAGATGCAGTACAAGTTTCTACTGGCTCCAATTATGCTGTTGCAGTCAACTGACTTATGATTTGTTATAGAGTGCCCCATGCCCACCACCGTTCTGCTATCCAGTTCAGCCACGGGTGCCATATTACTCACCCCACTGCTGCTGTTACTCTGGTGGCTGGGACCCACCAGCATCCTGTAACTTTTTTGTGGTGGGCCTGGCCAAAGGAATCTTCTGGCTTTTCTTCCCGGGCTGGCCGCGTTCTATCCTTGGCAGTTGGGCCTCTTCATTCAGCCCTTAGGGCATGCATGCTTGCTTCCTCTGGCACTTAAAAGACCATCCTGCTTGGCCCAATCTGCACCTACCAATGGCCGGCAATTCAGGGGTATTTTAGGAACCTTCCCCAGTGGGAGGGTGCTTGAGCAATAGGTTTTTATATTTTATAGATGGAAGTTTTGCAAAGGTGCACTATTCTGTTTGTCTGTCAGTGTACCGATCCTTGCCTGTTTACTAACTGTGCTCCTCCGCAATCTGACCTGACCTCTGACCTGATTACTGTGTTGACTCTTTGCTGCCTGCCCTGACCTCTGATTGTTCATCGGAATACTTATACTCTGCCTACCTTGACCTTTGGCCTCTGCCTGACTATGATTTTGCCTCATCCCTCAGTGATCTGGTGTCTCTGACCTCTGCTGGTTAGCTGTCAACCACAGAGGGACAGCTGATGGCTCTCTTGTGTTCCAGACCCCTGTGTGGGGGTTAAAGGGTGAATATCAGGGGACCACCAGGATAATGCCCTCTTGATAAGCCCAAAGTGAAACCTGTTGGTTGACAAAGTGGTTCCACACCCACTGCCGTAACATAGTTCCTCCGTCCTCACAGTATGGGCATAGCCATAGCGTATTCAGAAGTAGCAGGTGCTTCCAGGATGTGATCCTTGCCCAAAGGCCCCTCTGTTCTGTAAGCAGACACCAGTATGTAGGGCACATTGTACTGGGGGTCCAGAAGCTTCATGTTATGCCTCTGCTTAATAGTTTACAGTTGTCTCTGCAGTTTTGTCTTTTATCTTTGTCTTTGCACACACAGGATACAGCACCAATTAGATCTAATAGGTTATTTGTGAAGTGATAGTCTCCAAAATCCCCTACAAATTGGGTTCTCTTCTGCTAGACCTTTGTGGCCCAATATAGTGTCAATGATGTCAGAGCCTGGGCTCATAATATCTAAGGTGCTGAGAAGGACATTAAGCACACATGGCAACTTTTGAATCCCATTTGTGGAACATATTTAATCTCCATCCTGATCCACTTAGAAACATCCAAATACCCTCCCAAGAATGCCCACACTCGTTTTCATATGCAGTAAGTCCTACCGCTTTGGAAGACCATTTCATGGGACAATCCCATGAGAAATAAGACAGTTGGGAAGCATGGCCTTAAACTGGCCTTTGGCAGGACTAACTTTTTATATCTCAGTAATGCTACATATAACGATTCTAAGTCTAAATTTTATCCCAGCAATTGTAGAATGGAAATACTGTTATTCGAGCTATATTTTCCTGTCCCCCAAGGCTAATCTATGGTCCATTATGTCATGGTACAGGTAGGGAATAGTGCAGCCTTGAGCTCAAACCCACACCACTGTCCCTACCTACTTGCACGGTCCATCCTAACTGATGGTGCACAACTAGACAGCTTACGTATGTGCTGGGACTTACAGGGAGGGGAACAATGGGAGAAAACAACAGACAAAGACAGAACACACGGACAAGAAAATATTACCAAGCCGAGGTCAAGAGCCAGGAGCTCACATCAGAGCAAAGGGAAAACACAGGATCAAAGTCAAGTACAAAATGAGGTCAGAAGCCAGGAGGTCGCATAGGTACAAGAAATAACACAAGGACAAAGTCAAGTTCAAGCCGAGGTCAGGAGCAAAGAGGTCGCGTAGTACAAAGGGAGTCACAAGAACGAGGTCAAATACAAGCCGGGTCAATGAACAGAAGTCGCAATAGTAACACACTGGTGAGGTATAGAAGACCAATCACAGGCAACCTGTGGCTGAGGATGTGTGCGCGGCCGGGTCCTCTCCACCCCCTCGTTGCCATGGAGACGAGGATGCCGGCCCCCTCCTCGCTCCAGCACACACATGGGAGACTGGCGGCGCTGCAGGGAGGAAGCGCACTGCCGGCTCCCCATTACACATTATCTTTGTTCTTTTTTTCCTACTTCGGACCCGTGGATTTTCTTTTTCTGGGCCATCAGGACCATGGAGTTTCATTCCTCTGCTATTCAATATTTGTCTCCAGTCACCAACATTTGGGTCAATTCTGCCTCTTACTGATGTTTCCTTCAAGGTCTTTCACCTCCCATTACCTGTGACCATTCTACTCCTTCTCTCTGCCTGACCAGTTCCTTCCACAGGGCCTGTTTTGGTGGGTGGAAAAATAGTTAATCGCCCAGAATCCCCATTTCCTGGGGCTCCCTGAGGAAGGGGACCCCAAAATAAACTTAGAACCACCCAATATTATGGGTGTATGGTGGTATTATATTGCAATTGAATTGCAGTACTATTTAGTAACTATATGGCAGCAATGTGTTGGTTCTTTAAGGTAGTATTATTTCTATTACTATGGACATTATATTGTTGTATTATGTGGACAGCATATGGCAGTATTACTAGTTACTACCTGGCAACAATACGTGGGCTGGAATTCTGAGAAAAACTGTAGAAAAATTGCAACTACGATGACCACAAGTAAAGATAAGGTACTGGTAGGAACACCTAGCACTAGATGGGTACTACATAAAATGAAGTACTATCAATAGGTTGACAAGTAATTAGAGGATTAGAAGACTTGAGTTTGTTTTCTGCTTATTTCTCAGGTATCTAAGTTTTAAAAAAAAAACTTAACCGAAATGACAAGATGAGCTTCAAAGGGTGTCATCGGTGTACGGCCCATCTATAAAACATCAAACAGATTGGGAAAGCGAACATCTGAAATTCCAACTGGAGGTTATAAAGAAGTCACTATAGTCACATGAACGTATGACAAAGGGACTTGTGAAGCTAATATAAACACATCCTCACATCAAATACATAGCATAAGCACTGATCTAATACCTGAATGTTACCGGGAGGCAGTACCAGGACAAAGGGAAGGCATTCAAAGAAAAGATGCCAGGCTGCACCCATCCCTTCCCTCAGAGAGAAATCCAAATAACATGATCTCATGACTGCTGGCAATGGTGGAAGGGATGATCCATTTTCCTTTTATGATAACTCAATTGTAATGCATCGCTTCTTTTTGTAGTAAAACGTGAATTTTCTATAGCATAGTGCAGTAGCTAGGTTGCAATGTCTAGGAGGAGTAAGGTGAAGGTAATAGGTAAAAATCTATACTGTATATAAGGTTTGTACCTTCTTAAGTGTAAATTAAAGGGGTTCTCCAAGGCTGGGAATTCCTTTTTATATGGACAGGTCAGGTGCAGAGGTTAAACAAAAAGACTGTCACTGGTGCTCTAGTTACAGTGCCGAGCTCCATTGTCCTTCACTTCCTGCTCCCTGTTGTGTTGGAAGTGTGGCATGTTGTCTTCACGTACATCACTCCAGCTAGCCGATCAATGACCATGGTGGTGGCAGCCATTACGTGCCATGCTTGCACATATCAATGGCTGTCAGTGGTAAAGTGCATGTAGACCATATATCACACTTCCAGCGGGAACTGCCGGAAGTCATACTAGATTACCATTCAACTAGGTGTTTTATACATTTCATAAAAGGGTACTTATGATTTTAAAAAATTGACATGTCATAATGTAGAGGCTGAGTTTGGTGTAGCTCCAACACTGTACTAGATCCCTAGGATACCACCAAGGTGTCACCATGTGTTTCTGCTCTCCGGAAGGGATTGTAAGGCGTGGTATGCCCCAATGTGAAATAAGTCCAGATAGTCAGGGTTTGCAGTAAACCAGTGTGCTTCTGTACTGGAGTGCAAAACAATACAGACAAAGCGCTGAGCTGGCTTCTCCACTCTCCCCCCTGGCAAAAGAAGTTTCCATGCTTTTGAAAGGCCTGAGCTAGCTGTCCCTCTCTCTCTTAGAAGACTGCACCCTGGCCAATGGGCTGGAGGCCGAGGGCCTGTAGCTCAGTTGTCCGGCTGGCTCCCTGGGACTCTCCTACTAAGCACTGGTCCCAATCTGCAATCAGCTAGGGTCTCTGACTTCTCCCCTTTTTTACAGTTTCTAGCTGAACTAGACCCTTCTAGTAGGAGGGGAGCAGTGGAGAAGCACAGCCTAACAGAAACAATGTTGCAGTTTTAGTCTGCCATAGATTTGGATTGAGCCTCAAATGTAAACAACAGTCTAGACAGAGTTTAACTAGACAGTCAAAAGGTCACTGTGTTTTTTCCCTCCAAAACTTAGCTCTACATTAGAGATAAGCGAATCTATTTGCCACTTCATAGATTCGATACGAATCTTGTTTTTTTTCTACACCGAAGCGTATCCGAATCTTTTCAGATTCACTTCGCAAGAGTCTTCTTAAATCTTTGTACGTTAACGCTAAGTACGCATAATATAATTTATACGCTAATGCTACGCATCTAATAATTTGTACGCTAATGCGTAGGTATTCACTTAAGTAGGGTACTTTTACTGTATGTTCGCTATTTTTGTGGGCCTAGACAATAATACGCTAAAGATTTGTACGCACTTTGTACACTCATGCGTATGTATTCATGGGAATGTTCGCAGAACATAAATATTTTTTAACGCAACTTGAACCAAATCTTATCCGAGGCGAATCTGTTAAAAAATTTGGTGAATATTCGCCGAAGCAAATCTTGGAAGATTTGCTCATCGCTACTCTACATATTCTCTTATAAAAACTGTGGAAAATGATTGGTCTCCCAGTATTAGGCTACTATCACATCTGCGTCAGAGGATCTCAAGGGAAACGCATCTGTTTGAATAATACAACCGGCTGCATCTGTTCAGAGAATGAACACGCCAGATTTGAAATCAAATAACATTGTAAGTCAATGGTGCCCGACACAAAAAAATCAGATCCGGCACCATTGACTTACATGGTTTTTGATCCGGCATGTTCAGTTTCCCATGACGCATACAAAAACACTGCTTGCACATACAAAAAGCACTGCTTCCGTTATGGGAATGCAACAAAATGGAACAGAATGCATTCTGGTGCACTCCTTTCTCTTTTGTTCAGTTTTGTCCCCATTGACAATGAATGTAGACAAAACTGAAGTGTTTTTCCCCGGTTTTGAGATTCTATGACGGATGTCAAAACCGGAAAGGAAAACACAGATGTGAAAGTAGCCTTGGCTGGCTCTGTAGTAACCCTTTCCACAGCACAGTGCAAATACAGTGTAATAACGGTGCAAATTAACAGGATATGCTACAATAAACATATAAAATGCAGTTCAATTATATAAAACAGTTTAAGTGTTAACAACAGCATAAATCATAATGCAAGTTAACCCTTCAAGGTGGAACAAACTAGGAAGTTCATGACTCGGGAAGGCTGCTGCCAGCATGCTGATAGAATCGCGTGCCTCTCAAGCCAGCACCATAATTAAGACACTGGTTATGCTCTGGCCACGAGCAGCGAGAGCCAGCTGACGTCCTACTGGTGAGAGGGAGTAGTGCATGCGACTCTCTCTGTTCAATTAGCCTGTCTATTGTCTACCATATCTTTATACTCTAATACCCTTGCTTTACATATTCTTACCCATGGTTTATTATCTCAGCCAAAGCCTACTTTTTTACCATATTGTTTGAGTCCACTTGTACTGTATATACTCGTTGCTTAGTATGTAACTTTTTTTTGCATTCTAGTTTTGTGTTCCCTACTTAATAAGTTCTTTTATTACAATCTATGTAGATCCCTGCAATATACTGTATACTTGCCTTCTTTATTTCTCACCAGATTTGCCATGATAAAGGTCCATCTTGGACCGAAAAACATTGCTCAAAAGAAATGGGACTTCCTTAATCTATGTTGAGAACATGTACTGTACTATTATTGCACTGACTGTCAAAATCCTGGAGATCCCCTTTGAGTTAATGCTTTGTTATCAAGTTAAATGTTATGATTTATTATGTCTATGTACTCAATAGCAATGTATAAGGCAACCAAATTGTTAACAAACTGGCAGACTGTTTAGGTTGTTGGGGTGATGGACCGGGGACACCACCTGGGGGTTAGTTAGTCAGTGTAGTCTAGCAGATCTACAGATTACATGTGCTAGGTCCAAGTGCAGAGAACCCCTGTCTCTGTGACTTCAGCTGCCAAGAAAGCAACTCTACCACCAGAGAAACTCTGAGAGAATGATGTAAGAAGATCCAGAACCTTATCCAGGTCTGGAATTGGATTCAGACAGTGAGGTATTATACTCGTTTATGCCAGAAAGACTATTCAGCTGTGAGAGGGAATATTGTAAAAGCATCCCCCATACTTGGAGATGGACTGGCCATCCGTATATAATATCTGCACCCCTCAGTCTGAAAATTTCAGAAGTAGTGCCTGCAGTTCTGCTGAGAGACTGCAAAGTGTCTTTAGAGAGAGAGCCAGGGAGTACTACAACTACCATCACTGTTGATGCCTTGGAGAGAGAAGCTTGCACTGTGATATATACTTTGGAACTGTGCCTTTTACTGTCATAGGTACTACTACTCCCATCTTCATGTCAGTAAAGAAAAGCTTTACTTATTGCAACTTGGGGCCTAGTTATTGACTCTTCCATATATCCGTCCCTCTGTATTAGCCCTCCTGCCTCCCACCCTGCCCAACTGTTCACCTCCATGGGCACCCCAACTACCACCAGGCATGAGCTGAGATACCAAGGTATACCCTGGGGGAAGAAAGGGTGAGTCCTTCATTCACCGTGCATGGCCCAGAGAGAGCCAGGGTGATCATTGACACCATAACCTGTGAGTACTACCACCACCCTCAGAGCCAAAACTACCACCAGTCTCATCCACTTCGAGGCACTCCAGCCAAATCTTTAAAGCAGCTACGGATATGGATGGAGAACATATGTTAGCATGGCGTTACTCAACATGGAAGAAAAGAAGTAGAGCAAGTTGCTCAAAAAGTTACTCAACGTTTTGTATATTGAAATCGGAGGCAGCAGTGTGTGTCAGCGTAAGGGTGGGTGCAGCTCGCTGATGGTCATTTTGATCATTTTCACACCATAACAGACATTAAGATTTCTGTTTTTCAATTTTGTGGGTTTTTCCTAAGATCCATTACAAGTAACCTAACCCGATTTGGCACCAGGCAACAATTAATTAAAGGGCTGTTAGCTGTGGGTCAGAGGGCCGTGCCGGCAGCAGACCTCGGTGAAGGTGCCTTTTTGTTCCTAATTTTAACCTAGTACAAGTCACCTACATCTGGAAGTCATTATGGCCGGCTGGCGTAATATTTTACATGAGGTGGCGGCATTACGCTTCGTTTCACAAAAATCTACTTATTCATTTCCTTTAAGAACAAGACATCCCGACTCCCACTGTAAGCTGTAGCATCAAATATGCCAACTCACATCGTATTTCCAGCCAGCAGCTGCTTTGTGATCGCGGAGGACGTTGCCTGCCAAGAGGAGCTATTTATTCCCATACAGAAATAAATATGCCAAGTCACCAGAGGCCTCGGCCAAGATGGATCCAGGCAGCAGCTGCAAAAAAGACACCGGAAAAATACCCCAGCGCAGCGTCCAGTGGGGGCCCTTTATTTAGGTAATCGCTCCTGGTTTCTGCTAAATTTATTAAATCTAATCAGATGACAAGAAATGATGATGCCGATGTGTCGAAGCTTGGCCTATGTGATATGTGCAGCGAGCCCAGGAGAAGCGTGTGGAGGATGGGAGCTGTAGTAACTCTGGCAATGGTAGGATCACAGCGCCAACAATTACACCGGTGCTTCCTAGGGTTGTGCAATGACAGGAGGACACTCCCTTGCTTCTCTTCCTGGTGTTGGGGCTCCTGCCTGGTGGTGGTTGGGGTGCCCTTGTTGTTAGGTGTTTTGGCGGGGTTCAAGGCAGGAGTGTGGACGAAGTGGCCGGCGGATGATGTCAGTAACCAGACCAGTGGTAGTAAATAAATAAGTCTTTCTTAACTAAAGTGCAGGATAGGAGTAGTAGTACATCAAGGCACAGTTCCGAGCAGTTCACAGTGCAAATCTTTCCCAATAGCAATGTATGGATAGCAGCAATGATAGGGGCTGTGGTACTCCTGCTCTCTGCCTCTCCAAAGTCTCACTCTACAGAACCTAAGACTGGCAATGAGGTTCTTAGTAGATGATTCGTTAATTACTAGGCTGAGGGGTACAGACAGGGGTGCACCGCCAATGAGGCCAGCTGAGGCTATCACCTCAGGCAACACCAGGTAAAGATTTCATTGCGGCAAAGGGGTTAGGTTAAGAAATTGTCATTAGGGGAAGGTGTGGGCGCCGTTTTCAGTTTTCGCCTCAGGCAGCAGGAAGGCTAGGTGCACCCCTGGGTACAGAATGAAGATATGGCTGTCTGAAAGAAGGGTGTGTGAGCCATATTCCCTCTCTCCACAGTAAGGTCGCTCTTTCTGCCAAAGACTAGTACGATACCTCGCTGACTGACTTCTATGCACATCCTTGTACATTCTGGATCTTCTAACTTCTTCTCTTTCTGGAGTAATTTCATTCAACAGTTATTCTTTAGCTGTGCAAACCTCAGATATGATGATTCTATGAACTCAGGACCCTAGGTCTGAAGAGTAAGCACATGTAGGTCCTCTCTCTCTATTCCTCAGCTAGCACAACCCTCTCCCTAAGCAGGGGTGGACCCAGGTCAATCTCTTGGCAATCTAAGGGGATCGAGTTAAAGTGTATATTCAAGGAAAATATACAAAAGAATTAAAGAAATAATGTTTTTCAAACTTTAGTTGTTTAGTCTTTAAAGTGTACCTAAACTTATAAATGAAGCATATTAAAACCTATGATAAATGCCCTAAAATGAGCACTCGTTGAGCACTATATACTACGTACAGGTTCAGACTGGCCCACCAGTGTGCGAGAGGATCCTGCAGTTGGCACAGAATAGACTTCAAAAGAATTAAGAGACAAAACCCATTTGACTGCCTTTGGAGCCCATAACGTGTCAATAGGATGCATTTTTGGCACCTATTACACATATTATGCCACATCCTTTTTTCAGTAGACCACAATTCCTTTCCCACACCACTCCCCTTTGTCAGAAAATGTGCCTAAATTAGTTAAAGGGGTATTCCCATCTTGAACATTGGTTGCATATTGCTAGGATATGCCCCCAATGTCTGATAGGTGTGGGTCCCACCTCAGAGTGCAGACCAGTCAGAGGGCTGACCCCTGTCCATCGACCATGAAGCAATGTAAGAAGGCTACCTGAGTCCCGTTTTCTTTGGCTGTTTTCCAAGGGAAGACATGGCATCAGGGTGCATACAGCGAGCCGCAGGGGACATAAAGAGGATGGGAATAATAGTGCTCACAGTTACGATGCTCCCTTGGCCGTACAGTGATAGGAAGGGAGCACTTTTACGCCCTTCTGGGCACACTCTAGTTCTGGGGTTCTCCTGCTTGAGGGTGGTTTGTGGTATCATTGATGGTGATGAATTTTTTAGGTTCAAAGCAGGGTCCCTTGGCATCTGTAGAGGGTGTAGGTGCAGTGTGGTGATGCAGGAAATAAAGTTGAAAGCCAAATGACTCTTTACTAAAGAATTAAGTCCAGATGCATTAGTCACAGTTCTCCGCGTGCATGGACTGGCAGTTCTTACACAATATGCATATTCTCCACAGTTCTTACAGGTTACACAGGTACGGTAGTAGTTAACATGCCAAGTTCTTCCTATAAAGCAATATTCCCCATCCTACACTTCCCTAGCTGTCTTTTGCATAAGCATCCAGAAATAGAAGTGCAATACTCCTCACTATGCAACCAGGGGGCAGACCCCAGCATTGGACTAAATTCTGTACATTTTTTTTACAAATTGCAATTCTCATCATAAATGTTTTCACCATGTGATGGAATGTAGATCTTCAGCAACTTCTACAGCATGCTTGTAAAGTATGTCCAGGTACCATAAGTCCTGCTCAGGCAGCTTTTCTCCACAGAGCGTCTTCACTCACCTCCTCTCAACACTGGCTTGCTTTGTCAGGTTTTCTTGTGCTCTTTTCTCCTCTTTTCCTTACATTTCTGTTTATTCGGCTGGTTCACATTCCAGGGCTGTGTCTCTGCATCTGCTCTTATCACTGTCTAGATCAGTGATTCTCAACTCCAGTCCTCGGGACCCACCTGCCAGTCAGGTTTTCAGGATTTCCTTAGTTTAGACCAGCTGATATAATTAGCGTCCATCCATCAGGACTTACCACAGGTATTCATTCTGTGGGATATTCCTAAATCCTGACTGGCAGGTGGGTCCCGAGGACTGGAGTTGAGAACCACTGGTCTAGATGCTGTTTCCTCTAGACTGCCTTCTAACCAGACTGCATGGAGTGAAACGTACTTTAGGAAACAACCAAGCCCACTTAATATATAGAACAAAAAAGACAGACACCGTAATTATTTTAATGGTGGGGCCACAGCTTTTATTATTTCCAAACAAAACTCTTATTATCAACCATTTCTTCATAATATCTCCACCTTTGAAAACCGTTAATACCATGAGGTCGAACGCCCTCACCTGCGTAAGCGGGAGCCTGAGAGCCTCCATGGTTAAACATCAAACCATGCTGTGACTTGAAACGAACAACATAAAGGGGAGGGAGGGACAGCTCTTCTCACACCAGGATCCAGGATCAAAGAGGCCCAACCCAGGGGGGAGGTCCCCTTATCTAACTTCACACCCAAGGGCTTCATGGGAAATCACCTGACCTGCTCATTTAACCCGTACCACACCAGGTCTTAATTGGGCTGAACCTGACCTAACTTTTCCCTACCGCCTCCACTTATACAGTGCGGCCCCTTTCACTCCTACCTAGCAACTGTTTAGTGTGGCCTGTTAACTATCTACTGCATATTATACAGGAAAATGCATAGATATCATAACACACATCTAGAACCCTTTTAGCAGGGTACTACTTCCGTGCAGTAATGACGCTGCATGCACTATGGGAAGAAGACAAGTCGTTGTAGGTAGTGTGATGCTCATGGCAACACTCAACCTTGGATCTTGGCCTTTATAGCTGATCGTTGTACATAGTTAGTGCTAATTTAAAGCCTATGATAATTAGTGGAGTAAATGTCAGGCTGAGGTACAGGCACAGTGCTTTCCAGCAGCTGATTGGCATGGAGTCAGACCCCCACGACCAGCCCCTTAAAAGTACATAAATACTATAGGGAAAATTAACGTGATTCATAGGGTTCATCTTATATACAGTTACTTCCTGGCTAACATATGCTACTTTCTCCAAACAAATCTATGTGGTCCCAGAAGGACTGTTCTATGTGGTCAGCATGGGGTTTATGAATCTGCTTACATGGGGGTTAATGCAGCATTACTTAGTATGTGGTCAATGCAGGACTAATGTATAGAGGTCACGTGGTGATTATCTGCCATCAGGCTAATTTGTGTGGTTACTGCTGTTCTCGTATGTGTGAGTATAGAGCGGTGGTTACTGCAGGGTGACATATGCTAAATGGGAGATAACTAGATGCAGTCATTTGCTGGTCGTCCTTCAAATGTATGTGGTCACAGCCGGGCTAATGTATGTGTGGTCATCGCTGGGTTCATTCATGTGGTTATCTCTGCATTGAGGTATGGTGCTGTATACGGTCCCTGCTGAGCTCCAGTACTGACTGTGGTCATTAATGGAGCAATGGTGGTGGGGAGTATACGGGGCACTGCGGGAGATAATCTGCCATCAAGCAGATATGTGGTCGTGTAGAGTCATTGAATATTCTGGGCATCCTCTACCACTGGGTAATGGGGTTACTCTTGTATAATTATATTGTAAAGTGTAGGTCTAAGGCCGCTCCTGGGCTAATGCATGTGGTTATTGTAGGGTGACCTATGCTGTGATGTGAAAATTATCAAAAGTTCAGTGTGGTCGCAGCTGAGCTAATGCTCGTGGTCAGTGCTGGGTTAATGTTTGTGGTCTGATCTGGGTTGAAGAGGTTCTATTCTGAAGTTCCAGTATGAATATGTCTGTGTGAATTTTATGCAAATTTTACGTAATTTTCGTATTCCCTGTAGATGCTTGGAATGGATCAAAAGTGGCACTAAAAGGTTAAACCGGAGTGGGGACACTTACTCTACGCCAAAAGTATGCTCAGGTCCCGAGTAGCAATCATGGCTCACTCAAGAACCTGTAGATCGTTGTTTTATTGGGTGCAAAAAAAAATGCAAAATCCTCAGGATAGGTCATCAATGAGATTGTGGGAGTCTGACTCCTGGGACCCCCACCGATCAGCTGTATGAAAAGGCTGTGGCACTCTGTGAGCATTGTGGCTTCTTCCAAGGCCATGTGATTTCACGTTCATCGGTTACATGGCCTAGGTGCAGCTTAGTTCCATTCAAATAAATGGGGCTGAGCTGCAATACCAAACACAGCCACTATGCAATGTACGGCGCTGTGCTTAGTAAGCTGCGAGAAGGCCATGGCGCTAACATGAGTCTGGGGTTTGAATTAAGTATGGGGTTTGAAATGAATATATGGGGTCTGGTCTGGGTTAGGAATATATTTGGGGGTCTAGGATCTGAATATATTTAGGGGATCTGGGGTCTAAATTGAGTTTATCGGTCTAATATTAACAATGTTAGGACTTAAGAAAGTTGTGGAGTCTAATTTTGATATAGAGATCTGATAGTAATATATATGGTCTAAATACATTTAAGGGGTCTGGTCTGAGGCCTCAAATATACAGGTCTGTTCTTGGGTTGGATATTAATATAGAGGTTTGGCCTGGGGTGTTATATTAATTTAGGGGCGTAACTACCATAGCGGCAGACCATGCGACTGCTATGGGGCCCAGGGCAAGAATGGGCCCAGTTGTGATCATCTTCCTCTTCTACTGGGGGTCTGAATATATCTAGCCACACCCTTTTATGTAAACTGTGCTCCTAATTAAATGGGTTTTCTGGTTCCTTTCTTTTCAAAATATGCACCTCAACTAAAATTTTTGACTGATCAGAATCAATGCTGAAACCGTCCTAGTCTGTGACCAGCCTGAGAGCATCTTGGATGGTAAACCACCAACCGATTCATCTTGACCTAAACTGGGCTTTAGTCTAGCTTGGGCTAACTTTGAATTACCAATCAGAGGAAGCCCATTTACTGGATGAATCCCTGAACAGGGACAGTACAGTGGCACAGTGCGGGGCACTTCTGCTATAAAGAGAAGGGTTGGAATCCAACCAAGGACATCTGCATGAAGTTAGTATGTTCTCCCCATGTTTGCGTGGGTTTCCTCCCACACTCCAAAAAACATACATATAGGTTCATTCTGAATTTAGGCTGTGAGCCCCAATGGGAACAGGGACTAATATGAGTGTTGACAATCAATGTACAGTGCTTTCTAATATGCGGTTCTGCACCACTTCCTGAAGAGTACCTTACCTTGGGCTGAAGGAAACCCAAGAAAATTCTGCTCCATGTAATTGGAGACTGAAGTGCTCACCTACAGTGGCCTACCAAGTTCTAGAATTGTGTGTTGCTCTGAGAGCTTCTTCAAACTATAAGTGTATCTGCTGGAAGCTGTAATCATTACACTGTGTGCCCACCTACCCAGGAACTTACTGGTCTAGGAGACTTGCCATGCAGACCAGCAAGCCCCAGCTGATCGACCCATCAGTAAGTCTGGACCAAACCAAACAGGTCCTTGGCTAGATGTCAAATCCCAAAGCTAATAAGGGGATTTAAGATTAGCATTTGCTGCTTGTCAGTGCTTGTGACTCATATGTGTCCAGGCTCCTGTTACTTTGTTTATGCATTGTGCTACATTTAACTCATGTTTAGAATTACTTAAACTTTGGCATGTCTCTGGATTAAACCCTTGTTTTCTGAACTAACTGCAATTGTCTCTCCTGGTGGACTGACTTTGGCTTGTCTCTGGATTAACCCCTTGTCTAGTGCTTTGGCTCTCACTGACTTTCCTGGCTTAATCTCTGTCTTTTACTTCTCTTCTACTCCTTGGCATCTGACAGGTCTGCTACCTCTTAGCTTGCACCTGTTTTCTGCTGCTTGACTTTGCAGACGGAATCTAGGTTGCTGGATGCAGCAGAGTCAGTTTAGATCATACAATGTGGAGTAACAGGAACTGGGTTTATTAGAACATGCATGCAATAACTGAAGGTTACCTTACATGGTGGATAGCACAGACAGGAAAAAGAAATCAGTGAGTTCACTTCAGTGTACAGGAAATACAACACATATCATAGAAAATGCATAGAGCGACTATATAATGAGCATTAGTAACAGCGACATCTAGTGTCACAACAATAAACTGCAGCCAATCCAGCAGAAGTCACTGTAGCAATAGACTAAGCTGTAGTTGTTGTATCTCCAACACTAAGACCCATAATAGCTAAGCTCTGTCACTGTAACTGTCAAACCTTGCATTCATTTGTGACTGTAACCGATAAGCCTGGTAATGTAACCATCAAGTATTGTGCCCCCTGTTGGAGTAAAGTTTAACTCTAATTCATTGTTATGTGGTTATCTCTTACTGTGCCATCCTCAAAGCCCCTAAATGTGTTAAAATAATAGAAGATCAGACAGTCACCCCTTAATTCTTTGCCGTTTCCAGTTCTACAGCTCCAATCTATGTTTACATAGGGCACATAGGTGTGTATAGCTCATGACCGCTTCAGCCAGTCATTGGCCTGAGCGGTTTATGAGATGTGATCTCTGCAGAACGTGTCAGCAAATTATGGGGCTAAAGATGGCCATTCATTTAGCTGTCGACTGGCTGCTCTACTGATCCCCCTTACATACACATGCACACCTGGCTTGGTTGAGCAGATAGAAAATAAACTGCCCTGATCTACCTGAATGACAACAATGACTGAATATCATTATTATTATTATTATTATTATTATTATTTTATCTAGGTGATTTATTGTCAGTCTGACAATCTGGATATTGCTTATGACCACGACCATTGGTAATATTACAGAGACCATGGTGTACAATCACAATAGTGATGTTGTCAGCAATGCTTGTGGTTATGTCCACCATGTTCTACATCATGTTCTGCATTCCAGCACCTCTGGGGGATTTGGAGATTTACATTACAACTCTGCTGCATCGGTCAGACTGAGTTTTGTTTTATGATGTGTTTGCTTTTGTTGATCCTGGATTCTTAGTTACAAGTGTAAACACAAGGTGTAGGCAGGTTGTTATATACAATAGGCAGTACAGTCATATGAAAAAGTAAGTGCACCCTGTGTAAAAAATGTCCTCCTACAACCTCCCATGTAGAAGTAATGTGTGCTGCCTGTTTATTGGAAACACACATGGAGTTTTTAAGTCAAAGCCAGAAGTGGATTGATCCCCCCTCCTGCCCCCTCCAGTAGCTGTGGGATGCACTGCAGTCAGCGGGGCTCCAGATACCTGTGACCACCTTCCAGGACCTCCCAGCTGTCTGGCTGCTGTCCGTGCTGCACATGGCAGAAAGGCCTCATGCACACAACCATATCCGTTTTGTGGTCTGCAAACGACAGATCCGTAAAACGCAGATACCTGCCGCGTTCTCCTGCACTTTCTTTTTCCACACGTCACACACTATTGTAGAATTGCCTATTCTTGTCTGCAGTATGAATCTATCTTTATTGTGGAGTAGCAGAATGGACCTACATGGTGTGCTGTCCACATCTTTTGTCGTTTCACAGATATGAATGGGTCCACATTAGTGTTGAGCGAGCATGCTCGGCCGAACTCGCTGTTTGGCCGAGCATGCCTACGCTCAGGTCCGCTCGGTGTTCGGCTGAACACCGAGTGTACTCGAGCACGATGCTCCAGTCTCTTCCCCGCACTGTAATGTTGATTTGTATGCTAATCAGTACGCATTTTGTACGCTAATGCGTACGCATTTCTATGCTAATGCGTACGCATTGTGCGCTAATGCGTACAAATTCAGTTAATTAGAATACTTTTATGAGTGAAAGGAGTAAAAGAGGAGAAGTCGCGATTCTGACCTTTTTCTATTAACCAGACACCCTCCTCTCTTCCGAGCGGGGGGTGCCTGGTTTAGTCCCATTGACTAACATTATGCTTGGGTGCTCGGCCAGAACAAAAATACGGTTGGGTATAAGGGGCCTTACTCTGGATATTAGCTGGTGGTCATAATAATGTGACCTGAAAAGAAAGGGAAGGAAGGAAGATAAATATGAGATAGATAGATAGATAGATAGATAGATAGATAGATAGATAGATATTAGATAGATAGATAGATAGATAGATAGATAGATAGATAGATAGATGAGCCGCATCCTGCCGCCTACTGTCTCTGACCGGCCCGCCCGGCCTGAGTCAGATCTCAGGGGGGTGCCAGAAACAATGAGCGCTTCCATCAATACAGATAGAAGTGCTCATTGCTGGAGCGCAGGGAGCTGGGTCCTGTCACTCACCTCCCTGCGCTCCCCCTCTCCCTCAGGCCGGCGCTCTGAATGGTGAAGCAGAGAGACTTCTCCCTGCTCCAGCATTCAGCTTGCAGGCAGAGATTGTGCTGCCGAAATGTGTGGGCGGAGCCTGCAGCCCGGAAATCTGCATAAGCTCCGCCTACACATTGCTGCAGAGCGATCTGTGTCTGCAGAGAAGAGAGGACTTCAGGAACGGGACAAGGTGAGTAGGTGCTGTGTTGTTGTTTTTTTTTAAATACAGAGGGGGCACAGAGGGCATTTCCTATGTGAAGGGGCACAGTGGGCATTTTGTACTACAGAGGGGGCACAGAGAAAGAGGGCATTACTACAATGGAGGGTGCACAGAGTGCATTACTACAATGAAGGGGGCACAGAGGGCATTAATACAATTAAGGGGGCACAGAGGGCATTACTACAAAGAAGGGAGCACAGTGGGCATTTTGTAGTATGGAGGGGGTACAGAGACAGAGGACATTACTACAATGAAGGGTGCACGGAGGGCATTACTACAATGAAAGGGGCACAGTGGGCATTAATACAAAGAAGGGGGCACAGTGGGCATTTTATACTATGGAGGGGACACAGAGCCAGAGGGCATTACTACAATGAAGGGGGCACAGATGGCATTATTACTGTGAGGGGGGCACAGTGGCCATTATTACTGTGAAGGGGGCACAGTGCCCATTATTACTGTGAAGGGGGCACAGTGG
Organism: Rhinella marina; assembly: GCA_900303285.1. Taxonomy (NCBI): domain Eukaryota; kingdom Metazoa; phylum Chordata; class Amphibia; order Anura; family Bufonidae; genus Rhinella; species Rhinella marina. The sequence continues at coordinate 834,017 of ONZH01022040.1, read as the reverse complement.
CCATTATTACTGTGAAGGGGGCACAGTTCCCATTATTACTGTGAAGGGGGCACAATGGGCATTATTACTATGAAGGGGGCACAATGGGCATTATTACTATGAAGGGGGCACAATGGGCATTATTACTATGAAGGGGACACAATGGGCATTATTACTATGAAGGGGGCACAATGGGTATTATTACTGTAAAGGGGGCACAATGGGGATTATTACTGTGAACAGTTAATTATATTAGTCCGGCCCTCTAAAACCATCCCAATTTCTCATGTGGCCCCATGGGAAAATAATTGCCCACCCCTGTAGTAGATAGATAGATAGATATGAAATAGGTAGATGGATGGATAGATAGATAGATAGATAGATAGATAGATAGATAGATAGATAGATAGATGAGTTAGTCCTGGTCCACCTTGTTCCTCAGGCTTCATCTTGTAGACAAACCTTCTGGCTATGGACAGGGTTGTATGTGGGATCAAACGTTGTCTATATACAATGTGTAAACGCCAGATGGATCTATGAACATTTTTGCAGATAGATATGGAAACAATGAGTGAGCCAGGGGTCCCTAGCATTGCTAGGTCATATTCTCATCGGTGTCTAGACTGTGTAACCACCACCATCCAGACGTTGTGGATGCTCAGAAGGAGTTGAGGAATACAAACAAGGGGATTTGAGCCTCATTGTATGTCTGCCTTGTATTACACATGTGTTTATATTGGCCTTTTGCTCTTGCTTGGAGGCCGGGTGACAGACTCCTCACATCTCTGCTTCTTCGTTGTCTTTCAGACTTTGATTTAATTGAATCTTTGCAGGGAGAAAACATTCATTCCAACAAATGTAAGAACAGGATTAAGAAGATTATTACAAAACGTACCGAAAGATAACACACGCCACGCTTTTATATTTGGTTCTTTCTGGACATCTTCACAGATTTTAGTGTCCTCCTCACGGGTCAACATTTCACAAGAGCAACCTATCCACCATAGAGGAGGACCACCCTGCAGTTAGAGTTAGTGGAGGCTGGAATAGCACCCCACAACTACAGTCCCAGACAATGGGGGATGGAAGGGGAATTTCCACAAACCCCTGATCGCACATTTCAGGTTGGGTTTGTTGGATCGTGAGGTTGAATTGTTATTACAGCCATTGATGGAATCAATCAATGGGTCAGATGAGGCAGTGGGACGATACAGTTCAGTTTTGTTCCTATAGACAGTGTCACCACTCCCATCTCATTCAGAAGACAACCCTTGACATAGACCAGATATATTTTTCCCTTTCCTTATATCCTGTGTTACACTGCTGTGTAAAGATGTATATTACTATTGATCTGTGAGTGAAGACTTCATGGGGTTGTCCCATCCGAACATTTATGGAATATCAATAATGGGGCCCAGTGAGCAGGCTGTTCATGCACGTCTTTCTCCATTTACTGCTACAGGGCAGGACACAGACAGCAGAGGGCCCCTGTGCAAAAAATGTGCCCCCTTCAATAATTATTGGAACAAAATGCTCTTAAAAATAACTGCACCCAGCAAATAGTGCCCCTGATACTAATAGTGTAACCATAATGTCCCCCAAAAATAACTGTGGTAAGATGTTACTGTGCTAAGGTGCCTCCACAGTAATAGTGCTCCCCAAAATCCCAACAATGGTAATAATTATGTGCCAGAGTGCACTTAGTAGTAATAGTGCCTCTGTAGTAATAATGTCCCCACTGTGTCCTAGAAGTAATAATGCTCCCATAGTCCCCCACTTGTAATAAAGCCCACAATAATGCCCCTGGTAGTAATAATTCTCTTTATAATGTGTGACAGTAGAAAAATGCCCCCTTATAATGTGCGTCACTACAAAAAATGCCCCGTTTTATGGCAGTAAAAAAAAAAAAAAACTCTTAGTGCCCCCAGTAGAGCCAATGTCCCCAGAGTGCCCTCATGTGTTCCAATGACCCATACTGTGTGCCATTTGAAAAAACACTTAGTGCCCCCAGTTGAGCTTAGGTGCCCATAGTGCCCCTATAATTTGTGCCAGTATAAAATACACCTATATAGTGCCCCCAGAAGATGCCCCCATAGTGCCCTCCATAATGTGCCAGTATAAAATGCCCCTATAGACTGCCCCACATAGATGCTCCCATAATGCTCCTCTCCCCCCTTCCCCATAGTGGTACCAAAATGGGTGCCAGTATTAAATGCCCCTATATAATGCTCCCATAGTGCCCACCCATAATGTGTGCCAATATATAGGGCCCCAGTAGATGTCCCCATAGTGCTCCTTCCTCCCCCCACTTCTCCATAGTGCCCCCCTTAATGCGTGTAAGTATATAGGGCCCCCAGTAGATGCCCCCATAGTGCTCCTTCCCCCCCATTTCTCCATAGTGCCCCTATAATGTGTGCCAATATATAGGGCCCCAGTAGATGCCCCCATAGTGCTCCTTTTCCCCCACTTCGTGCCACCCAAAATGTGTGCCAATATATAGAGCCCCAGTAGATGCCCCCCATAGTGCTCCTCTTCCCCCCAATTATCCATAGTGCCCCCATAATGTGTGCCAGTATATAGGGCCCCAGTATAGGCCCCCATAGTGCTCCTTGCCCCCCTCCTTTTCCATAGTGCCTCATAATATGCTGGTAAATAGGGCCCCCAAAGTGCTCCCCCCCTTTTCCAAAGGCCCCCCCCATAATGTGCCAGTTTTTGGGCCCTCACCCCCGTTCTTGCCACAGTATACTTTATATAATTAAAACAATAAACACATATACTTACCTCCATGACACTCTTAATGAAGCGATGCAGGCCTCTTCCGGCCTGTGTCCCGTTCTGTACGGCTCAGGCGGCGCGATGACGTCATCGCGCCGCCTGCGCCGGCCTCTGATAGGCTACAGGCACTAGACCTGCAGCCTATCAGAGGAACGAGCATCGGAACTCCTCTCCCCTGCTCCTCTGCACTCCTGAGGACAGCGATACAGATGAATATAGATGAGCGCTTCCACAATGGAAGTGCTCATCTCTCCCTGCCCTGCTGCCAGTGAGAAAGGGCCCCCCTCCCGCCCTGGGCCCCTGTGCAGCCGAACCGGCTGCACAGGCGGTATGTCCGCCCCTGCACTGCTATGGGGCTTCCAAAGATATCTGGCCATTTTCAGAATTTCCATAGCAGTCAATGCTTATGCTGAATGTACCGTACTTTATGCACTGTGTATGTCTCATGGGCTATATATGGAGTGAGTGGTTCCCTAGTTACTGTTGCTAGGCAGAGCTAGCACCACCTCTTCCTCTCTAGGAGGAAATGGGTTAGTCTAGTGTTAGCTGTAAGTGAGCGAGCTAACAGAGAGTCTTCAGCCCCTGTGCATTACAACACCATAAATGTACCAGCCCTTGAGGGAAGAACATTACTGGATGCATCAGAAAGTTCAGTGACCTTACAAGTACGGTATCCCAGACCAGAGTGATAGAAATCAGTTGCACCTCTTGGTAGATTTGGGAAGATCGTGCAGAAGATAAGAGAGAGAGAGACTCATCATCTCTCATATACAATCCTGGGAATTGCATATGCATCCAGTGTGTGCAGCGCTTTTGTGAACCACCAATCAACTGCTGCAGTAAGACTGTTCCTTAAAATCTGCCTTATCATTGTCTCTCTCCTCAGAGTACTACCAAAAACATCAACAGGCAGGGAGTGCCCCTGCAGTGGCCGGGTTTGGGGTGGCCCCAATGCTGCACTGAGTCCCCTGGACACCGTTGTGGTGTCACTACGTGTTGCTGCTTTCCAAAAGGGATGGTGAGGTGGCATGCACTCAAATGGGAAATAAGTCCAGAGAGTCAGGATTTGCAGTAAACCAGTGTGCTTCTTTACTGGAAGAACTCAAGTGAAAACCAATACAGGCAATGCACTGAGTTGGATTCTTCAGTCTCCTCCCTGGCAGAAGAAGGTTTTGTGCTGAGGAAAAACCTGAGCTAGCTGTCTGATTCTCTTTCAGAAGGTTGGCTCCCTCGCCAAAGTCTGGTGACCCAGTGTATGCTGCTCGGTCATCCGGCTGGCTCCCTGGTAACCAAAGATCTGTTGCAGGGTATCCCCGTATCAGTGTCTTCTTCTGGTCACTCATGAAGTCTGACAGAGTGTCTTCTACAAAGCACTGGTCGCTATCTGCAGACTAGGGTCTCTGACTGTTCTCCTTATATACAGTTTCTAGCTGAACTAGAACTTTCTAGTAGGGGGGTTGGGTGGAGAAGCACAGCCTAAACAGAAACATGGTTACAATTTCTGTCTGTCATAGATTTTCAACTCAAGTACATGGGAATGAATAAGCAGTTTTTCCAGACATAAACAACTGAGCTAAACCAGACAGTCAGAAGGTCAGTGTGTCTGTTTTTGTCCGTCCAAAACTTTACATAAGTAGATAGTTTCTCAGTATTAGATAGTTGTATATTAACCCTTTCCACAGTGCAATGCAGCTATAGTCTAATAAGTGCAAATGAAGAGGATATACTACAATAAACATATAAATGCAGTTCACAATAAAAAAAACTGTGTAAGTGCACCGAATAGTATAAATCACAGTGAAAATTAACCCTTCAAAGCACAATAAAGTAGGGAGTTGATGGCTTTGCATAGTAGCAATAGGGGCAAATGTCCATAGTCTAGTACCCTTGCTGCAGGACACTAAAGAGAGTAAAAAGTACACCCTTCCTATGACTACACGGCACAGGGAGCATCAGAAATGGATGTACTACTACTCCTATCGTCTGCACTGCGGCTCGCTACACATGTGCAGTGAGCTGTCGATTCACAGCAGAACCTCGTCCCTAAGATATTAGTGGGTCCCAGAGGTGGGGTCAGTTCCTATCAGAAATATATGGCACATCCTATCGATATTCCATAAATGTCCTAATGCAAATACCCCTTTAGGTTTTCACTGGCAGGTTTATAGTAAAATACCCCTTTAATCTTAAGATCCAGATGTGTTATTATGTCCTAAAATAGTTCCAACCTCTGGGACCCCCACCAATCCTTAGAATGAAGAGGCTCAGATTCGGTACCGTGGCCCCCTTTAGGCTCCATTCACACGTCCTGTTTTTCTTTCCTGATTCGATCCTGATCCTGATCTGGATCCATTCATTTCAATGGGTCCTGAAAAAATCAGGATTGAATCAGGAAAGAAAAACAGGACGTGTGAATGGAGCCTTACTGTTCATCCTTGCACAATGGCGCCCCTGCCACCCAGATGTGTTGGAAACTGCCCCATTCATTGGAATAGAGCTGTGCGGCAGTAAAGACTGAATCAGTGTTACAGACGCCTTCATTCTCAAGATCGTGGGGATCCCAGAGGTCATACCTTCACTGATCATAAAGGGATGGTGTATCCTAACCATATGCCTTTACTTTATAAGAAGGGAATACGCTCCTCAGGGTAGGTCATCAATAGATGATCAGTGGGGGTCCAACACCCAGCACCCCCACCGATCACCTTGATGGGCGCTGCAGCCTCCTCATTGCATACCAGGCACAGCTCCATACATTGTATAGTGGCTGTTCTTGGTATTGCAGCCCAGGTTCACTCACTTGAATGGAACATCAGTGGCCTAGGAAGAGGTTGCAGCACTCACCAGAGCACCACAGCCTCTTCAAACAGCTGATCAGTGGGGGCTCCAGGAGTCGGACCCCTAACAATCAGATATTGATGACCTATTCTGAGGGTAGGCCATCAATATTCTAGTCCCTGAAAAACTCCTTTAATTGTATGCTCTGAGCAGAAGACACTTAGTGAAGGTCTTAAGGGGATGGATCATGGTGCTCTTGGGGTTCCTGTGTCATACCCTGCCCCCTCAGACTCTGCACTCAGAATAAGGGCTCATGCACACAAATGTTTGGTTTTTTTAGTTTCCGTTCCGTTTTTTACAGGTCCGTATGTAACTTCACATGTGACTCCATATGTCCGTTCTGCAAAAGAATTGAACATGTCCTATTATTGTCCGTTTTGTGGACAAGGACAGGTATTGTTACAATGGATCCGCAAAAAAACAAACAAAAACGGATGCAATATGGATGTCACACGGATGTCATCCGTTTTTTGTTTTTGTTTTTTGCTGATCTGTGTTTTGCGGACTTCAAAATACATACAGTTGTGTGCATGAGCCCTAACACAGTATAAGCTTTGATTTAGTATTGAAAATGTGTTGAAACAGAAATTTTTGTAGATCAGTCTGACTTTGGTCCACGTCAGCAGTCAGACAGCTGATGGTGAAGAGTAACTCAGTAACCCATGTATCAGAGCAGATGCCATGACGCAACGTGTGGACTGATCTTGTGCCCGGCCCATCACTGCTCCAGCACCTTATTACAGATACATATGGTGCGAGTCATGCAGAAACAGGGACTTTTTCAGATTTTGGAAAGCCTGGGAAATGTGTGAGTAATATCATCACAGATAAGTCAGGATTATAAAGCTACCGGGTTAACCCTTTCCCAGCTGGATGGCAAAGATCTGGAATCTGAAAGGAAAACACTCTATGGGATCATTTATCAAACTGATAGTAGAACTGGCTTAGTTGTCCATAGCAACCAATCAGATTCCAGCTTTCATTTTCACAGCTTCCTTTGAAAATGAAAGGTGGAAACTGATTGGTTGCTATGGGCAACTAAGTCAGTTCTACTTTACACCAGTTTGATAAATGACCCCATCTATAACTATCATCCCAGAACTATGTTTTCTATCTTGTTTATGATATCTGAGGATATATTTTATTATATAAAATCCTGCAGGGTAAATAAATGAGGAAGTTACTATAGTGGTAGTCTCACCTAATGGAGACTACTTAGGCCTAAATGTAGACAGAAGGACCCTGTCTTCGTGGTCCGGTTGTGACTGTGACTGCTATAGTCACGCCGTTGTATCAGAGGCAAGCACCTATGGTATTAGGAAACGTAGATGCTAATGTAGTACCCGCTGATGCCAGTAGGTGGCGTAATAGTGTTCTCAATTTGCAGACTATTTTAGGATTGGATCCACATAAGTACATCGTGCTCTGCTATAGCATCAGCTCCTTTTTTCTGAATAGACATTGTTATTTCTGAACAGATTCTTATCATAATCATTATTTGGAAATTGATTTGCTGTCATCATTTATATAATTGTACAGTATAGCTCCGACATATTCCACAACGCTGTACAGGCAACATTAATGTGAGAGTCTCTCCTCGGTGGACCTCATCAAACGACCTCACAGTAGAGCCAATTTCATAGGAAGCCAGTTCACCTACCAGCATGTTTCTCCTCCACAAACTTGAGGAGAACATGCAAACCCTGTGTAGATGTTACTCCTAGTCACCTTCGAATTCAGGGAGCAGCACTATGCTCAGATCAGGCCTTGAAACATGGAAAGATCCATAGTGATGGGTTGCTGTTTCGCTATGACGACTTACCAAGCTTTCTGTGTAGCCATAGTAGTAATTCGGTGGGGTATCCCTCTGAACAATTGATTTTATGTGACCTTTGGTGATGCAAGTTAAAGGGGTTGTTTCACTTCAGCAAAAGGCATTTATCATGTATAGAAAGTTAATATAAGGCACTTACTAATGTATTGTGATTGTCCATATTGCCCCCTTTGCTGCCTGGATTAATTTTTCCATCACACTATACACTGCTTGCTTCTATGGTTACGGTTCCATTGCACCCTGCAATCCATCAGTGGTGGCCATGCTTGCACACTATAGAGAAAAGTGATGTACTATATATGCATACCTCCCAACCGTCCCAAATCCAGCGGGACAGTCCCAGATTGCAGTGGATGTCCCGCTGTCCCGGTACAGGGGAGGTATGTCCCGCTTTCTGGCAGCTGTCCCTGTGTCCGTAGGACTCAGAGACAGTTGCCATAGTGAAACAAAGAGCTGGCGTCGGCATCGGCTCTCTGCTTCACTAACCCTCCCCCTGCTGACTCTCTATACCTCTGGTCTGTTTGGAGGCAGGGCCAGCTGTCAGCCTTGGCTCTGCCCCTCCAGACTAGAGCAGCTGATGTCCTGCTGATGTTGCTAGGAAGAAGGTAAGTACTTGGTGTTTATTTTATATTTTTACTTTCTGTGAGGGGCACAAGGTGGGCATATTACTGAGGGGCACAATGTGGGCATATTACTGGGGGGGCACAATGTGGGCATATTACTGGGGGGCACAATGTGGGCATATTACTGGGGGGCACAATGTGGGCATATTACTGGGGGGCACAATGTGGGCATATTACTGGGGGTACAATGTGGGCATATTACTGGGGGGCACAATGTGGGCATATAACTGGGGGGCACAATGTGGGCATATAACTGGGGGGCACAATGCAGGCATATTACTGGGGGGCACAATGCAGGCATATTACTGGGGGCACAGCTGGGCATATTACTGGGGGGCACAATGTAGGCATATTACTGGGGGCACAGCTGGGCATATTACTGGGGGACACAGCTAGGCATATTGCTGGGGGGCACAATGTGGGCATAATTCTGTGAACACACAATGTGGACATAAATACTGTGTGGTGGCATGAAGGGGGAATAATTACTATGTGGGGGGATTAAGGGGAGTAGTTGGGATTAGATGTATAGTTAGGTTTTGGGCGGAGTTAGGGGCGTGGCCTAGCACAGAAAAAATTTGTCCCTTTTTGGTGGTTTGCAAAGTTAGGAGGTATGTGTACGCTCTCATGGTCCAAGCCACTAGAGAGATTGGCACTTTTTCCTATACTGTGCAAGCACGACCACCGCTCCTGGATTCCAGATGTGAACATGCCCCTTTTAATGAGACTCCACACCTCCACGTATGCCCACACCTTTCTCATGAAGTGTCCTCCATGTCCTGTGGGATTTAACAACTCTTCTGGGAGTTCAGGAGGTCTCACCTTTTTCCAGTAGCCTCCAGGATGTTCCAGGAGAGTTGGCAAGTTTGCACTTTACATACGGTATAACAAAACAACGATTTTGCCAAGTGTCTCAACTCATTTTGTAGATTAGAACTTGATACTATTGCCTTATTGGTTAAAGGGATTGTCTCATCTTGGGTGGTGTCCTCTGCATTCACTGCTATGGAACTTCCAAAAATAACCGAGTGAGCATGCTCAGCTATTCTCAGACATCCCATAGCAATACATACACTGCCAACCGTTCGCCACCCATGTGCTCGGCTAGTTTCAGAAGTCTTATAGCAGGGAATAGAGAAAGTTACAGCACACATGCGCAGCTTGTTCTCCATTCTCCATTCACGTTGGGGTCAATATACTATTGATACATCACAAATATCCTAGATGGGACGATCCCTTTAACTTATTGTAGGATGTGATTGCCTATAGGATGGGAGGAGAACAATATTGTACAGTCTCAGTGGAGCTGAATATGGGAATATACTGTAGGTTTCCATTGGGGTTTCCACTGTATCTCCTGATGAAGACAATCCCTGTCTATATGTCCTATTAGGCCATCTGGAGATCATGTATGGAGGTTTTTCTGGTTTGGAACCCCTCTCCATGAGCCACAATGGACAATGAGGCTCCAGCTGTGACAGACCTGGCTCATCCAACTATGGAACTCCTTATCCATCCATAAGGGTTAGAGAATCTTGACCCACAGCAATCAGCTGATCAACGGGACAAATTCAAGTTCAAGAGATTCCACTGGGTTTTTAGTTACAGTATATCTCAAAATGTTAAAGGGACTGTCTCAGAAAAACAACTCCTGCCCACATGTCCTATTAGACAATATGGATATCATAAAGGGATGGAGGGGGTCAACACTCAGGACTCCCCTCCATGAGCCAGATTGTAGAGAAGCTTTGTAAACATGTCCATTTGATTTACAGTATGTCAGTCAATACAGCCATTTTTGGAGCAACCGGCCCTTCCTATATTATGTGTGAGGGCCTCCTAAGGCCTTTTTCACACTAGCACAGCACGGATCCGGCAGGTGAAGGGTGCCGCCGGATCCGTGCTGCCGCAGGGACATGTGTGGGGCCGGAACCAGCAGGACGGCGCACATATAAGATGATTCCTCACAGAGCCCTCTGCTGGGCGCCGGGTGGAATCGTCCTATGTGCGCGCTGTCCTGCTCCTCCTGCCGGGAGCATGTGAGTATGTATGTGTATTTGTAACTCCACAGATGTTGGGAAGTAACAATCCTTTTGTTCTTGGGGAGATAAGCTACATCCAGAGATACCTGGCAGAGGCTTATTCTTCTCTTCCCACTGAAAATATAGGCAGCCGAGTATGCATGTGTATGGGGGGGGGGGGTTAGGGAGAGATAGCTGTCTGCCAACAGTTTTAAAGACAACAACCATCTGAAATGTATGTCCTGCTTTGGAGTGGCTGCTGAGGTGGAGGTCCTGGTCATTCATTGCTTAGCTATCAGTTCTTATTTGGTCTTATGTATATGAAAACTTAGCATAATATTAATTAAAGGGGATTTCCAATACTCCGGAATGCTCATCAATATCCAATCGGTGATGTCCGACACCCTGCACTCCCGACAGCCACTGCTCCATCCACTTTTTACGTTTCAGCACCATTATACCGCAGCTCAACCTCCATTGGCTTGAATGGGAGCAGAGCTGCAGTACCCAGCACGGCCACTACATGGTGTATGGAGCCTTTTCCTCCGTTTTCATCCACTGCGCAGTTTCCAGCACCGGCAGTGCCTGATCCAGTTGATCGTTCATGGTGCTGGGTGTAGGACCTCACCAATTTGATATCGATGACCTATCCTGAGGACAGGCCATCGATATCTACACACCGGAACATCTTTGAAAAGAACAGCCATAGTCCATGTGACAAGAGGCTGATGAATGATCCAATTTTTCACGACTGCATACGACTCATGTCCTAGGAAATGCCTGTGTAGGTGGATGAATAAAATAGTACGACAGCTGCACTTAGTCAGTGTAAAATCTGATTTGTCATGAAGCCCCCTGCAGTTGTCAGCACATAATATGAAAAACTAAGTGTTTTGTGATCTTTTTTTTTTCCTGCGCTGAAACAGCCAACACTACAAAAAAATGTTAAAAAAAAATCTGTAAATGTTTACTTGTGGTTTACACCCTGCGCCGCGCTCTGCTGTACCCCCGTGGCACGGCCTGTGTATCAGTGCGGACAGAGTGGAGATTGATAGGGATGCAGGACGACTTCCAGCTGCCAGACATTCCTCCCGATGCAACAGCAAAACTACACGCACCGCCACCTGCCGGATCATGTCTATTTTATAATTTTCTGTCATCTCTGAGCCATGTCATATATGTTAGACGTTATTTCACCATTTTCTATAAGGTTCAGTGATAGACATAAATGATCTTACCTTGATCTAAATGAGAGTAAAGTATCTGGAAACAGCGCTTCCCTTGTCTTTAGGATCTGTCTGGTATTGCAGCTCAGCCCCATTCACTTAAAGGGGTTGTCCTACGAAAAATATTCTACAGTTTTCAAACCGGCACCTGGATCTGAATACTTTTGTAATTGCATGTCATTAAAAATTTTGTACAGCTACTGAGTTAGTCAATAAAATGTATCTGTATAGGACCACTTAATTTCTTATTTCTTTGACCTGCTCACTGAGATGGCCGCACATGCTCAGTTTCAACTTTTAACTGCCTCCTGAGCTGTGATAGGGAGAGATGAGACACGCCCCCTGAGCTGTGATAGGGAGAGCTGAGACACGCCCCCTGAGCTGCAGCAGAAAAGACACTCCCCGAGCTGTCAGCTTGATATGAATGTAGCAGAGCAATGAATAGGGAGATCTCTGGACCCATGTGAGGTACAGGGCTGGTTCTAGCTTTGTTAAAAAGAGGTTATCTAGTACTATATGATGTCTGATTTTCATTTTTTACATTATTCGTGGGATAACCTCTTTAAATTTACTAAAATAAATATAACACAACTGTAGAAGAAAGTTTGTAATATACTTAGGTGGTCATACACCAGTTTTCTAGAAAAACAGGCCGAACTGGATGGACAGATGTCTTTTTTCGGCCTTGTAAACTATGTTACTATATCTGTCACAGATTGAGGCGCCAAGGGTAATTTGCAACTTTTGCCCGCTCAGGGGCATCGGTGGGGAATGTGACAGACCAGTAGACCCATCTCAGTTATCATTTTATAAGCCTATTTTAGGTGTAGAAATTGGTCTAAATTTAAGCCATCAAGGAAGCTGGCGTAGATTTAGACCAGCAGTGGATGCGCCACAGTTATGTAGAGCATACCTCCCAACCGTGCCAGATCCAGCAGGACAGTCCCGGATTGCAGTGGCTGTCCCGGTACGGGGGAGGTATGTCCCAGTTTCTGGCAGCTGTCCCTGCGTCCATAGGAGTGCCATATAAAACTTCCATACAGTTCCTTAAAGGGGATGTCCAGCACAGAGAAAATAAATTCTAAATGAATCAAATCAAATAGAACTTCCCTGAGCAAATCTGAAGCCTTTGCAATTCGATTTCTCAAAATCACTCAAAATAGCTGACTGCAAAGCATCATGGGCAACAGGGCCGTAAGTAGAAATGACCCCATAGCAAATTTTTGAATGGGCCCGCCTCCTCCAGCAACTTCAATGTTTAAAGCTATAGTACTCCATTTTTATTAATATGAATCAGCCCAATCTACATCACATAAATCATAATAAGGGAAAAATTCATTTTCAATATTCTACCAATTCTTCCATTATGGTACATATTGTACTGCTGTAGCCTGTATGACCCCTCAGTGTGCCCTATTTAAACAGGCAGGCTGCTGGCCACAGGTTGCCTGTGATTGGTTCTTCTGAAATTGAATCTTCTGAATAGCTACTTTTTGGACTCATTATACCTGGACTTGACCTCGGCTTGTTTACCTCGACCCTGACCTTCCTTGACCCTTTTGACTGACGCTACCTCTTGGCTTTTGACTTTTGTCTTCCCCTGGTTCTGGTTTGTGTCTCTGATTTGGATTGTACCCCGTCTTGGTAACGTTACGCTTTTGTGTTGTTCTGTCATTTGTTATTTGTCTCCCGTTGTTCGCTTCCCTTTAAGGCCCAGCACATCGCTAAGTTAGGGATCGCTGTCCAGTTGTGGACCGCTACTTAGGGCGGGTCGTGCAATCGGGCAGGGACAGCGGTGTGGGTGGAATCTCAGGGCTCACTTGCTCCCTATCGTGACATAGTCTGTTGGAGAAAGGCAGTATTTGGCTATGCCGGATATGATGATGGTTTCAACCCTAGTCGGACATTAGCCTAATATATGAATTGCTCTCCAGGTCTCCCAGGAAGATCAGAAGAGATGCAGGAAGTACATTTTTCTCAGTTTGTTTTTACGACATTTGAAGATTTTTGGTAAAAAAAAGGAAAAAATAAAAAAATTCAAATAAATGGACAACCCTTTAGATAAGAAAAATCCGATACCATGCTACAAGCACTATACACTTCAAAAATATTATACTGTATGGTGCTTGAGAAGTAGGGCAACACCATACCACAAGACATTGCTCAAGTAATACAGACATACTATAGACAACTAACAGCTCCATACGCATAGTAATGTAATTAGTGTGCTAGACAATGTCTAAAGAAACTTCAGGTATTCTGTGGCCAAAGTGCCCGTTATAACTTCATAGGTCACACTCACCAAAACCATCCCTGAGATTGTGAGCAGGAGGTGGGTCAGGGTTAGGCAGGGGCAGATTGGCCTTAGACCTTACAGGGAAATTTCCCAGTGGGAAGGATGCCCAGGGGGCCGCCTGAGCCCTCCTCACGACCGGCCAGTGGACGTTATTGAGGATGTACTTTGTGATGAACTGTGGTAATTTGCTCTGCTGGGGCAGTATAATATGCCACAATATGGTATTGCTGCACCCGCCTACTTGTGTTGGCCCTGCCAATTTGGACCCGACTACAAAACAGGCCACTTTTAGTCTTTTTCCAGGGCCACTCTAAGTTCCCAGTCCGCCCCTGAGGTTAGGACTTGTTTCAACCAACGGGGGCTCCTGTGGAAGATACATCAGCCCCAGGACAAGTTCTATGGATTTTTTATATTTATTTTTTTTTGCTTTTTGAATGCAAATCAGAACCTGATTATTTTTCTTGCACTGCAGTACATCTTAGACGTGTCCAGTGAATTCTTCCAATATGTTTTTTGCTGTCAAAAATGTGTATTGTTTCTACAAGTACAAAAACATGGCTGACTCAAAGAGGGGTCCAATATATAAGGATATAAGGAGTGACATCTATCTATGTGGCGAGGTGCGGATTATTTCTGTTGGCGAGGTGAGCAGCCAGCTGCTGGGGCTCGCCCGTCACATTAGACTTTCTTCACTTCAGCATTTTTCATTTCTCACATTCAGCTTTTGGTAATAATAATATCACAAGGAAGTGGATCTGCTTAATCTCATCCAAGATCTCGGTGTAAATCATGCGGGATCAGCACTTTCCTGACAGCCAGAGCTGTATCCACCACAACTGTTTTTACGGACATAGTTACCGACCCTTACTAATTTCACAGAATGTTTTCTCTTAAAAAATTTGTTTTTTCCAGATAAAACTCTTTTCTGTCTTGCCTCCCTCTGACTATGTCTGCGCACAGTACCTATAAAAAGTATTTGCCCCCTGCACTCTTCCTTCCTTATCAAAGTAAATTACGTGGGATTTTTAATATTTTTAATGCTTTTATTCCATTAATCTTTTAGTTATTTAAAAGGGTTGTCTAGCTTTTAAAACCTTTTTAATTGTCAGCAGCAGCATGTTGAAAAAACATGCTCGCCATAGTTCCATTCTCGCTCCCTTCAGTGGTCCTTTGGTCCACGTCCTGTAAACCTACAGATGGACAGGGTCACATGCACCGCTGAAGCCAATCACTGGACTCAGAGGAGACTGCTGAAGGGAGTAGAGGAGCTGGATCAGATCTGCAGAAGTGTATTTTTTTCTACAATGGGCAACTAAAATGGTCAAAAAAGCTGGACAACCCCTTTAGTAATTGAAAAAAAAGAACATTTTGGAAATGTTTAAATAAGTTTACGACTGATTGAGAATATTCAGTACCCCAAAGCAGGGGGTACTTGCAAATTGTTTGCAATTGTTATGCTCATAATACCCAGTATGGTACTGTACTGTATGGAAGTGACAGATCTCTGGATGATCTACAGAAAAAGAGACAAGAAGTATAAGATATCTATATGGCTGAGCATGAGAGTCAGTAGGATAACCTGCTACTACAGCCATTCAGACCATACTTGCAGTGAGGGGAATACTCTTTAGACACCCTTCACACTTGGGCATGACTTGGACAGTTGTGTCTCAGAAAGCTGTAAGCCTCAGTTTCAAATTACAGGCATGATTAAAAAAGTGTGATTGCCACCTAAAGATTCTGCAGGAAGAGACTTAAGAAAGAGAGGAAAGAGTACGATAATTTCCATCCTTGCTCAAATACATACAAAACCATCTGGGAAGATTTGTCCTGGATATTTTGAGAACTGTGTTTTTGCTATTGTTGTATGTACCACAACTCCCAGTTTGCTCTACAGTAAAGACAAATGTTCATTCTGTTAAATCTGGCCTGGTTACTCACTCCCGCACCATACACTGGTCATTGTACTCCACACTCCCTGCCTTCCACCCATACAAACACTTAAAATCACAGCCACCCCAATTACAATCAGACAGGAGCCCCAGGGAAGAAATGGTGCACCCCCCTTTCACTGCAAGGCCCTAGGGAGCAAGGGTGTGAGGAAATCCACTGTGATTGACTATAACTAGCTAACTAGAGCAACTACCACTCCCATAATCTGCTACGGCTCCTCCTGTGCTCACTGCTGATATACAAGTAAAAAAAAAAAAATACCTGTCAAGTTGATAAGATTGAAAAATGGCACAGGTCCATCAGGTTCAACTTAGAATTCTTTTGTGTTGATCCAGAGGAGGACAAAAAAACCTTATGAGATTGATGCTAGTTGCCCCATATTAAGGAAAAAAAAATCCTTCCCGACTTCAGTCAGAATAAATCCCTGGATCAATGTCCCATCTCCAGAAGTCAACTGCCGAAAACTTTCAATATTTTTAGCTTCAAGAAAGTGATCTATATCCTCGTTGAGCTTGTACAATCAAGCAACCATCACCATCTCCTCTGTCAGAGAGCTCCATAGTCTCACTGCTCTTACAGCAAAGAATCCCAGTGGGTCTTCTTTATATGCTGAAGCTTGACTATAAGGAATGCAAAAGTTACAGGCCCCAATGCCCAAATGGGTCCAACGGCCACATAGACAAAATGGCAGAACTATAAATTGCATTTGATAGTTGGGGGGCCCAGTTACAGATTTTGCATTGGGTCCAAGAAGCTTCAGGATACGCATCTATCGATGTGAGAGCACATGGGGCAATCCCCTATATTTTTGCAGATGTTTTATGGATGGGATTTGATTCACTGAGTGGTGGTGAACCCATTTGACTGCTAGTCCCCATAACAGCCGCTCTGCATGCTACCAATACACCACTACACATATACAATATAGTATTTGCTCACTACTTGACAAACCAGATGGTGGTGACTGGTTATATATTGCATGCCAAGCAGTGGCTTACATAGAGAAGTAAGGGCCCCATAGCAAGGATCAAACCAGGCCAATGACCCTTGGGCCATTTTTCCACTGCCTTATTTGCTAAAAGTTGTTCCTTTAGAGGGTAGAGTCCTGACCAAGTTTTCACCTCCAGTAGAAGAGGAGATAATCCCAACTAAGACTGGGCCTCCTCTAGCCCTGGGCCCCATAGCAGTCGCATGGTCTGCCGCTATGGTAGTTACGCCCCTGAGGCCAAGGTTCTCTGGGCACAGGCACACCCTACTGATTATGCCAAGAGTTGCTAATCCTTAATTTATGGACAGTATACAAAAAAATAGGCTACTGTATTTAAGTGCTAGAGTTAACTAGCCTTTACCTGAAGAAGGGGCTTGTCACTCCTCCCTTAAAGTACCATGGTACAGAGTTCATATTTGACTGTGGCAGAATGTGGAGTAAAATTCGGTCTAGGAAACATTCAGAAGGTCTGGTCATCACACCTCCTGTATACTGTGATAAATATTGTAGCCCTGGATACTTTCTTCTGTATATTTTCCCTTATGAATGTTTGCTTGTCAAAATTGAGGTTTTATCTCTAATAGACTATGGGCTAAATCAGTCTGAGTCACTTTCTTATGTAATCGTCGGCCCACTCCTACTTTGCTGACTGGATACATCAAGTAAGGAATGAGTGGAGTGCTTTCCCGGGTGACCATGAGATCACACAACGGTCGTGTTGAGTCATCCATCGAGGTAACGGGCAATTTATTATTATAAAATTATGATGAAATTAACTCACATTCCATCCAACAGATTTTTGGATACTTCTCATGGCAAGTTAGATATGAAATTCTTCTGCTTCTTCAGATTTTTGTCCATAGTGGGCAGCATTAAAATATTTTGTGCTCCTATAGTATATTCTTGGTTTGGTAGGTCAGGGGATGAATGAAATTGAAAAGTAACAACCAGTTTGTTGAGTCTGAATGGGCTCAGAACAATTGTCACTTTCCTTTCACCCAATCCTTTGGGTGCCTTAGTCAACTCTGCGGGGGCAACAATGAAGAATGAGGAAAAATCCTCTTCATCCTCTTCATACTATTCTCTTGTAATATTTTCAGATGCTGAACGCTTCTCAAAGATGCTAGGAATCTGTGGTGCAACAAGATCAACTCCCTGACTGGAGTCCCCCCAAGATGACAGCGTTGAAGATGGCTTGGCTGCAGTTGGCATCACAGTATCTCTTCCATGTGACACATACCCTACTATATGGACAGTCTCTCGCAGGCACTCCTAGGTTGGGTTATCTCTCTCTTCGCACCCCCCTAGTACACATTGCGCTGTACTTCCACATTCCCAGTGTCCCTTACCTCTGAACAAACAGTATTTCACATAGTTATGTACAAAGTATTGATCACAATCATTTGCCCCTGCACTGAGTACTTTAGGTCGGGCTGGGTGTTCCTAGTCACAGACCTGTCTTCTTTACAGTCCTTAGCTGTTTGGCAGTTCTTTCTACCATTATGCTCTTTCACCATTATGTTTCCACTCCTCTTTGCCCTATCTAGGCTCTGAGGAGGCGCACATTTATGGCCAGTGACACCAACCTTCACTTCTAGCTTGCTACATGCAGGAATCTGCAGTGTATTCCAACCCACTAGCACTTTGTCTTTCTTACACAGAGGCTCTCATGCACCTCACCACAAGGCTCTGCCTGCACTACTATTCATCCCCCTCTAGTGACCATTTAGTTTGCACAAGAATGCTATAGTGTGAATCCCACGCTTAGCTCTGACTTACCCAAGCCTTTTTCCGCGTTCCCAGGCAGTTAACTCTTCACTGCCATCAATGGTTCACATAATACAGTGCAATACACATCACATACAAATCACTAGTCAGACCACACATGGAGTACTGTGTACAGTTCTGGGCTCCTGTGAACAAGGCAGACATAGCAGAGCTGGAGAGGGTTCAGAGGAGGGCAACTAAAGTAATAACTGGAATGGGTGGACTACAGTACCCAGAAAGATTATCAAAATTAGGGTTATTCACTTTAGAAAAAAGACGACTGAGGGGAGATCTAATAACTATGTATAAATATATCAGGGGTCAGTACAGAGATCTCTCCCATCATCTATTTATCCCCAGGACTGTGACGAGGGGACATCCTCTGCGTCTGGAGGAAAGAAGGTTTGTACACAAACATAGAAGAGGATTCTTTATGGTAAGAGCAGTGAGACTGTGGAACTCTCTGCCTGAGGAGGTGGTGATGGTAAGTTCACTATAAGAGATCAGGAGGGGCCTGGATGTATTTTTGGAGGGTAATAATATTACAGGTTATAGTTACTAGAGAGGGGTCGTTGATCCAGGGAGTTATTCTGATGCCTGATTGGAGTCGGGAAGGAATTTTTTTCCCCTAAAGTGGAGAAAATTAGCTTCTAGCTCACAGGGGTTTTTTGCCTTCCTCTGGATCAACTTGTAGGAAAACAGGCAGAACTGGATGGACAGAGGGCTTTTTTTCGGCCTTATAAATTATGTTACTATGTTACATACAGTGCATTACTTACTGTACACTTCATCAGTAATCACTGCAGGCCATTGGTAAAGAACATTGACACCCTGCCCAAGGTATATGACTTCTCTGAGGTGTCAATTTATCCTCACAGACTGCCCGTGATGTCCCTAGTTCACCCACTTAGATGCACATCATAACACATTTGCCCTTCACCTCATAGAAACAACACTGCACCAGCACCACTCCTCTGCAACAGAATTAACCCTTAACAGCAATCCATGAGACCTGGACAGTCACACAGCTTTTCCATGGTGCTCGCTTCCAAAATCAGTTGCAAACATTCATCTTCCATAGAATACATAAAGCGGCACTCACCGGTCCTGCTTCAACGGCTTTATTCAATCCATGACAAATTACAGATAAACAAGGGAGGACAAAAAAATCCTTGGCCTACAGCCGTTTCACGTGATACATTTTCCATTGGGGCCCAGGAGCTTCAATTTATAGGCCCCTATAGAGATGTCCTAATCCTTTTTATATGGAGAGGCAGGATACTGGGTTCCACAGAAAGACCCACTTGTCACTGGTGCTCTGCTTCCAGGTGCATGCACCCTTCTCCTCCGTGTCTGATCCCCACTGGACCGGAAGTGTGATGTTATGTCGACACGTACATCATCCCTGCTGGCCAGTCATGGCCTTAGTGGTGGCTGTGGTTATGTGCTGTGACTGCATCCTTATGTAGTACCCCAGACCTGGGAAAATCTGCAATTGTTTCATGTTTTATATGTAATGAAATGTATTTTCATGTTTATACCATTTATTCCAGCAAAGAAGGTATGGTTGGCAGGAACAGAGCGTACCATCCTGTTCCTCCCCTCTTGGTAGAAATGGGTGGGTCCTGCTTCATGCCAAGAGGAGGAGTTCCAGTCAGAGTTCAGATAGTGGGGGAATGAGGAAGCACATGAAAGAGCTCCCACACCTGTGAGACTAACACTCCAGAGGGAAACATTGGAACCAGATAGTCTTCTCCTGTGAGGAAAATCTTAATCCTGCCTTAAGAAACCACTTGAGAAACAAGGCATCAGTGAAGTACAGCTTTTTAGACACTGCTGCAAGGTGAGGGACAACAGCTCAGACACCACCACCTTCCTAAACCATCGCTAGGCCACACTAACATCAAGCCCGTATAGGTGTAAGGACATCTATATCCACAAGTGCTTGCTAGTGCCAACCTATTGCTACCCAACCAACCACCATACCTCCTCATCTGGTGCCAGAAACTGCACTGCTGAATGTGCGACAAGTTATAGAGAGAGACTTTTATACATTTACTTCTGGCCTGATTCTTCAATCTATACTTTCACTGCACTGATCCCCAGGGAGTAACTGCCTAAGAGAGTACACTGTGACAAAACACCTCATCAGGGCCACTACTACTACCATCCTCTGCACCTGCTCCTCAGGGGCTTGTTGCATGTGTGGATTCCCCAGCAGCAGTGATGTGCCTTTAGATGGCACGTCATACTTCTGGTCCAGCGGAGACCAGAAGCAGAGGAGAAGGGAGTTTGGTGCTGGAATCAGAGGGCCAGTGACATGTGAGGTTTTTTCTTACCCCCTGGACCCTGACTGCCCTTATGAAAATGGCTTCATGGGCCTAGTCCTCAAGAACCTTTTTAAGAAAAGTGATAAAATGCAAGCAGAGTTGTTATACAATGGATTCTTAGGGAGCTTGCATAAGTCATTGCACCTTGACTTTGGTTCAATGTTTTTTTTTTGCCGGGGGGGGGGGGGGGTTCTTGCGGTCTATGGGGCAATCCTATGCTGTAGTACAGTGTCTGATGTAGTCCTATGTTGTTTTATTTGTTGCAGCCTTCACAGACAGGTAGATATCATCACCCATCTGCTCCTTGTTAGATTCCTGACCGCAGGGGATTGTGCCGTCTGCGAGCAGGAGAAGAAAACAGAGAACAAGTTTACAAGGTAGACGAGAGATGTTCCATGGGGCTTCAGCTATTGCCGTTCTGCATCTAATTACAGCTCAGAACACATGTCTTCACTGATAGCAATTACCTTCTTTATTTCCTAATGGAAAATAATCTGAAAGGAGAATCAAAGGTCTGTATCTGATGGCATTTCCTCACTAGACGTAGACGGCCTCAGTTGTGGTAAACCACTGCTTTGTATTAGGATCCTGGTGCTCTGCATGCTGTGGGATTGGTGTTTCGCAGATAGAAGTAGCCGTTAACCACGAAAAGCAATGACAGTTAACCGCTCGTAGACAATCTCTTAGTGAAAATTGCTTTGGTAATTAAATAATGGAGCTTCGCCATTCACCGCTGTCAGAAAATAACATCGCTTTCACTTTTTAGGACATTTTGATCATGAAATGAACTTAACGCAGATTTCTCTCAGTCTGTACCGTTCACGGCAATGAACGGAAAACTTAAGGGGAGGAGTTTGCATTGCTGGCTCCTAGGGGGCGTGTGCGCTGTCATGTGGGCGTTCCCATCTAAGTGCATAAGCGTGGGAATAGCAACTCAGGATTAACAGCAGGGCTACAATCACACAGGACTGTAACTGAAGGACTGTTCTAATAGCAGTTGGATAGATAGATAGATAGATAAAACATTTTTAGAAAAATGTGAGCACCTTAAAAAATGTAGACAAAAAATTTCTCAAAAAGTACTCAAAAGTGATGTCCTTTATTGACCAATGCAACATTTCAGTTCAGTTACTGGGACTTTTCTCAAATTTGACATAGACAGACAGACAGATCCCATTAAGGGCCCATTCACACGACCGTGTGAATGGGTCCGCATCTATTCCGCAATTTTGCGGAATAGATGTGGCCCCATTCACTTCAATGGGCGGCTTGCGATCTTGCTCCACAAGAAAATATAGAACATGACCTATTCTTGTCCAAAACAGTGGACAAGAATAGGCATCTTCTATGGGGTGCCGGCGATGTGTGTTGCGGAATATACACCGTTCGGCATCCGTGGTATTGCGGATCCGCATTTTTGTGGACCCGCAGTATCACGGCCGTCTGAACGGCCCCTAACTTCAATGAGGTTAGGGGGCAAATTCGGGTCCCAAACCCGAACTTTGACCTGAAGTTCGGCAGGATCCAGTGAACTCGAACTTCCACGGGTTGGCTCATCCCTAACCAGGACCCTTTAGTCCTGGTGTTTCTCCTTTGCTTATGTTGTCCTTCACATTGGTGACAGTGTGTACGAGACTTCAGTCTTCAATGAATGCTGGTAAACATTTTGTCTCCCTGATATCAACAGTCTTCGTGATGCCTGAGTGGACCTTTACAGCAAGGGCCAGGTAAAGCCAAAATGAGATGGGATGAATTCAGACTCTTGGAGACTTGGGGAGCCTATGTGGTGGTAAGTACGGCTTGAGTGTATAGCAGCTGCCAGGGAGCATGCTGGCCAGCTGGTAAAGTGCCTGAGAGACTTTGGGAACTAATTCTGGGTCATTTCTGTGGTGTGGGAACTGGAGGTACTAGCCCAGACTTGGAGTGACCATTAATAGTAATCTTTTGGCTTCCCTGAGGCCTGTTAACCCAACTCAGGCTGAGTGAGTGGACAGTAAAAGTCCAAGGGGAAGATTTATCAAACTGGTGTAAAGTAGAACTGGCTTAGTTGCCCATAGCAACCAATCAGATCACAGCTTTCATTTTCCAAAGGAGCTGTGAAAAATGAAAGGTGGAATCTGATTGGTTGCTATGGGCAACTAAGCCAGTTCTACTTTACAGCAGTTTGATAAATCTCCCCCCAAGTGTGTAATTCGAGCACAATTGGAAGTGCGCTAATCACACTATGGCCTGTAGTCTTGACGGCCCCTAACTGAACGGCCCCTACTTGATGCACATTCACAGCCATGGGTAGCTGGTCATCCATGAAAGTTTGTACCACAGAAGAAACTAGAACATATGGAGGTGCAGAGCAGCATCAAACTAGGTGACTGGTACAACGCCGCATGTAGCGTATATCGTCAAGGCAGGCTGTGGTAGGGAATTGTACCCGGGAGCCCAGCAGAAGTGAGACAGTCACTTTGGAGCAACCTTACTATGAGGTCCCTGGTTAAGGACTACTCAGAAACTATCATGACACTGTTAGGAAAAATAAAAAACTCTTGTTCAACTGTGAATGTCTTAGTCACTTAGTCGGAGGAGACCCCACAACAGATAGATTGAGAATTTATGTGTTGTCTTTTGTATTAAGAACATGCGCCAACTTGAAAATGTGAAGTGTGTGTGGATTGTGTGAGGTAACGCGTATCTATTAAACCCTGGCGCCTAAAGTTCCTTACATTAACACACCAATGTGAAATGCTTGGCACAAGACTCACATCCCTGCAGTAATTAGCTGAGACTGGTGGAGATACATGCCTTCATTTGTGTCCAGTCAGGCTGCTGGCACCGCTGCGAATCAGCTGCTTACACATGTCACGGTACGACAAATGGAAGGGGAGGAAGAGTCGACATGTTTGTCCTCATCCCATGAGTCATGAAGTGTAACGGCAGCTGATACAGAGCAGATCGATGAAAAACAAGATCACAGACCTCTTTTCCTCTAGTTCTACAATAACAAGATGTTTTTGAGTTGACTGGCGTCAAAAACCCATTTTGAAATGGTGGAAATAACAAGGTGGAAAATGGAGGCAAAAAGAGCGACTCTTGCTCTGGAGGACCTATCAAAACATGGAACAGCGTATTAATTTCAGTAAGAACAGTGTAATACTTGAGTTCACCTGTGGTGGCGCTGCAGGAAAACGAAATGCTTGTCAGTGGGTTCCCTCACAGGAAGCCGAGAAGTGGGGCACCCTGCTAATTGTTTGTGTATACCCTTATAATAAAAAGAGAACGTCAAAACTGTTGTTTTGATTTGTAATTTATAAGTATTTTTGGCACAAATTACGCCATTATCTATAAATGTCCCCTAGTGACTCAAACTGACTCAGATCGAGGCAGCAGTCTCTCACAGAGGACACAAACTTGATGGTTACACACAGACAGACATGAGGCACCGGGCTTAGCAGTTACACGCAGACAGATATGAGGCACAGAGCTTTGAGGTTACATGCAGACAGTGTCAGACTGGGGTGCCTAGGACAACCAGTAAAATTCCTTCTGGGGTCCCACTGTAAAGCTCACGAGGGGGGCCCACATGCATATGCTACCTGCCCACACTATCTAGTCTTTTATATGGACATAGGCAATGCACTGCATAGCATCTTAGGCAGCCTATTTATATGTCAGTCTACTGTGCCATGTGTCACTTGAGCAGGAGTGGGGGACTGGAGGTCCACTTTGCTCAGGGGCCCACCGGGGGATTCACCTGTTCCCCTGTTGGCCAGTTCGAGCCTGCATGCAGACAGACATGAGGCACAGAGCTTGTAGGTTACACGCAGACAGACATGAGGCACAGAGCTTGGAGGTTATTGCTTACTGCTGACTCCCAGACTCAGGGCACTGGTGTTTAAACCAGCCACCCAGAAAGCAGCTAACTGCAGGAGTGTGTACAGAGTCAAACTGAGGCAGAGTAACGGAACAGATGATCTTTACTGGCAGAAGGTAAACAAAAGTCACTTGAAACAAAGGCAAAACAAAGTTCAGATTAATACGGTATACAGGTACAGGCAGACTCAAAGTCAGGCAGTGCAAGGTCAGAAGTCCAGGCAAACTTACAGGTGACAGCAAGCAGAGTTGTAGTCAGGCAATGCAGGGTCAGAAGTCCAGGCAAACTTACAGGTGACAGCAAGCAGAGTTGTAGTCAGGCAATGCAGGGGTCAATAGTCCAGGTAGCAGGCAGACAGGCAACCTGGCTGTGAGGACGGATGCGGCGGTATACTGATGGGTGCTTGCTCCTTCTGCGAGGTAGGCAAGAGCTGGGACCCATGGTGCTGCAGTCTGCAGACAGCGGTCTGCCACACTGCGGTCACAGACCCACTACTGCAGACAGACATGAGGCACAGAGCTTGGCGGTTACACACAGACAGACAAGAGGCACAAAACTTGATGGTTGCACACAGACATGAGGCACAGAGCTTGGCTCTTACACGCAGAGGGAAATGAGGCACAAAAAGTCTTTCAGTAACTCACAGTGTATTTACAGTAGATGTAACAGGTGGTCACCTCTAGCAACAGGACTGTCTCTTTCCAGTGCATCCTATGGTACATATTAGCAGGACCATCATACTCTCGGGTAGACTAGTTGGCTGGCTGAACTACGATCTCTGGTCACCAACTAATTCCAGAGAACGTAGCGTCACTTACGAACTCCCAGGTTACATTCTAGGCCGGAATAGGTGCAGAACCACTTCTGATATTGAAGGCAGTCTCCTCTCACAAACTGAACGTTCTTCCCAACAGGCCCAATTAACAACAGCTACCCACAGCAGGTCTATGGCATAGGCAGACATTGTAATGTTATTTACTGAGACTCAGGTCTGGCATCCAAACACACATTTAGGGAGCGGTGAGGTGCTATGTAAAAAGAGGGCATAGTTTGAGAAAAGGGGCATGGTCATCAATATATAAATGGTAGAGGTCCGTCTCATGGCACCCCTGCCTATAAGCTGTTTGACGAGGCCATGGCTTTCTAAGCCAGTGACATCACGTCGAGGCCCATTCAAGGGAATGGGTCTAGGCTGCAATACCAAGCACAGCCACTATACAATGTAGGGCGCTGTGCTTGGTATACTGTGAGGAGGCCACAGCGGGCACTTGCTTGTCCTAACAGCTGATCCTTAGAGGTGCGGGGAGTTGGTCCTCCCACCAATCAGATAATGATGGCCTATCCTGAGGGTAGGCTATCAATAGTACACATACTGTACACATCACATGACCAGGACAGATTTCTATGCACCGGAAGTAAACAATGATGGTTCCTACTGAATAACAGCAAGTGGCTGATACAATAAGGATATTGGAAAATTGTTTGACACTTCATTACCTTTATTTAAAGTAAAATTAGTAAAACTGAACTATCCCTTTAAGGAGTTATTTTCTGTACCAACGTTGTGTCAGTAGTGCAGCCTCAGGCTTCGGGCTGTCGTTTTCATCATATCTCCGTAGAAAAAGAAGATATTGAAGGAAATTTGAAATTAAATATAATTTTTGGGGATTTTTTTTAGGTCTTGTTGCCTACTTACATACAGAATCCCAGCGCAGTAGCGACCTAGTTGTGGAAGTGCTGCAATATCCAAAAATACAAGAAGGACAAAAGAAAACAACACCTAAAGGTTTCGCTCTCACTTTTTTCCCGCTCGTGGCTTGTTTTTTTTGTTTTTTTTTGTTGCCACCCTGTGTAAAATGTTTCTGGTACAATGCGCCGGTAATTGGTGCGGCTATAGCAAAGCTTAGCAATGCTTAGCAGTCATTAAGGGCTGTCAGTTCGAAACTGGCAGGAGTTTCACTCGCTGCTAAGAGGACAGCTGTAGGAATCACTCGGTTATCTAATCTTTAGCACGAGGCAGTGTACGAAAAAGCCGCAAGTTAATATACAGCAGCGGAGTCATGGCAGTCTGGCTTTTTATTCAAACGAAAAACAATCCCTATTGGCAGATGAGTAGGCTGACTCTCCGGGGACCAATTATTCCACTTTGTGCTGTACAAACTGCAGAAGGCTGATGCCAGCTCTCCTGAGTCTAAACCCGCTGGGCTTAACAGGGCCAGCTCGAAACCAAAGACGCTAGCGGTTCTTCCCATCAAAACTACAGCAAATGACACAATTAACTAGCAGGGGACTACTGAGAAGCTCTTAATTAGGTAAACACAAGTCTTAGTGGGAAGAAAAAGGAAAGAAAAGAAGACAGACTGCCCACTTCACTCTTAAGATACGTCAACCGGGTAAAGGTACGGTGCCGCTCGAGAAGCAGAAGGCATCCAGAGCTTACAATGTGGTGTTTGGAATGGCTGCTCTCGGCTGGCAGAGTAAAATCCGCCGTGATACTGATGATTTAGTCATCATCCGGTATGTGTTGCTGACATGTCAACGGCTGGTTGCGCCATAATAAAGTCCAGGTGTCTATTACATTACAGATAACTCTTTTCTGCACTTTTCATGCTCAAAATAAATGAAATTTACAACATAGAAATGATATTTCGATTGTCAGGTACCGGTAGTCTTTGTTGTTGCGCTCTTTTAAAACCGTGCATTGATCGATTAGAAAATTGTAAAAAGTTGTATTTTATAGTATGTTGCATGAGGTTGCTAATCCCGAAACGAGATGGTTCGGTACAGAGATGATGTTGCCTATCTGCCTATAGTTTAGTATACAGTTCCTCAGGGGAGGAACGTTCTTAAGATTGGGTCTTATATCAAGGAGCCTCATATTTCACTGTGGTTGGAAGGGATAAGGCAATGGATCTACATAAAGGAGAGGTGGTTCTCAACTAAGAGCTAGTGTTAAGTGAGCATGCTCGGCCAAACTTGCTGTTCGGTCGAGCATGCCTACGCTCGGGTCCGCTCGCTGTTCGGCCGAACACCGAGTGTACTCGAGCGCAATGCTCGAGTCTCTTCCCCGCACTGTAATGTTGATTTGTATGCTAATGCGTACGCATTGTGTGCTAATGCGTACAAATTTAGTTAATTAGCATACTTTTATGAGTGAAAGGAGTAAAAGAGCAGAAGTCGCGATTCTGACCTTTTTCTATTAACCAGACACCCTCCCCTCTTCCGAGCGGGGGGTGCTTGGTTTAGTCCCATTGACTAACATTATGCTCGGGTGCTCGGCCGAGCACTCGAGCAACCCCTAGTGCTCGGCCAGAGCACCCGAGCATACGAGCACAGAGGTGCTCGCTCAACACTACTAAGAGCAGAATCCACCATGTTGGCTACGCTACTGCAGTACCCAATGTCAAGGTCTGCCCTTGCAGGGTCGGACTGGAGTACCTAGGGTCCACCAGAGGAAATAATTCTTGGGGCCCACCATAAAGAAATATCTGTGTTTATTATTCCTGTACGGTGACATCACTGTGTTTATTATCCCTGTACAGTGACATCGCTGTGTGTATTATCCCAGTGTAGGAAGAGGTAAGTGGTCTGTGTTTGTGTGTTTGTTTTCTATTTTTCAGGGTCGTGAATGCAGAGGACTACGTCGGATTCGGTGGACTACGTCGGACCAGCTTTTTTTTTTTTTTAATAAAATGGTCAAACAGGGGTCTGGGGGAGTGTTTATTTCAATAAAATGTTTTATACTTGTGTGTGTGTATTTTTTTTTACAATACTACAGTTTTAGTAATCATGGCTATCTACAGACGGCCCTGATTACTAATACTGGGCTTAGTGCTTGCCAGTATGGCAGGCCAGCACTAACCCCAACAT
Source organism: Rhinella marina (assembly GCA_900303285.1). Classification (NCBI taxonomy): domain Eukaryota; kingdom Metazoa; phylum Chordata; class Amphibia; order Anura; family Bufonidae; genus Rhinella; species Rhinella marina. Next base: position 805,652 of record ONZH01022040.1, on the reverse strand, counting down.
CTATTACCTCGGCACCCACCGCCACCAGGGGGGCCGGGAAGAGCTGGGTACCCGCAGGACCGGACCTTCTAAATTGAGGGTCTGGCTCTGGGGCGGCTGCATGCTGGTACCATTAGGCTGGGAAGGGCCAATAACCGTGTCCCTTCCCACCCTGGTAGTGCCAGGCTGCCGCTGCTGGTTGTATCTGGCTGGCGAAGGAGAAAAGGGGGGGACCCCACGCCATTTTTTTACAAAAATAATTAAATAATTTTTTTAAAAAATGGCGTGGGGTCCCCCCCTTTTTTCCTTCGCTAGCCAGATACAACCAGCAGCGGCAGCCTGGCACTACCAGGGTGGGAAGGGACACGGTTATTGGCCCTTCCCAGCCTAATGGTACAAGCCTGCAGCCGCCCCAGAGCCAGACCCTCAATTTAGAAGGTCCGGTCCTGCGGGTACCCGGCTCTTCCCGGCACCCCTGGTGGCGGTGGGTGCCGAGGTAATAGATGTTGGGGTTAGTGCTGGCCTGCCATACCGGCAAGCACTAAGCCCAGTATTAGTAATCAGGGCCGTCTGTAGATAGCCGTAATTACTAAAACTGTAGTATTGAAAAAAAAAATACACACACACACAAGTATAAAACATTTTATTGAAATAAACACTCCCCCAGACCCCTGTTTGACCATTTTATTAAAAAAAAAAAAAGCTGGTCCGACGTAGTCCACCGAATCCGACGTAGTCCTCTGCATTCACGACCCTGAAAAATAGAAAACAAACACACAAACACAGACCACTTACCACTTCCTGCACTGGGATAATACACACAGCGATGTCACTGTACAGGGATAATAAACACAGTGATGTCACAGTACAGAGATAATAAACACAGTGATGTCACAGTACAGAGATAATAAACACAGTGATGTCACCGTAGAGGGATAACAAACACTGTGATGTCACAGTACAGGGATAATAAACACAGTGATGTCACCGTACAGGGATAATAAACACAGTGATGTCAAAGTCCAGGGATAATAAACACAGTGATGTCACCATACAGGGATAATAAACACAGTGATGTCACAGTACAGGGATAACAAACACAGTGATGTCACAGTACAGAGATAATAAACGCAGTGATGTCACAGTACAGGGATAATAAACACAGTGATGTCACAGTACAGAGATAATAAACACAGTGATGTCACAGTACAGAGATAATAAACACAGTGATGTCACAGTACAGTGATAACAAACACAGTGATGTCACCGTACAGGGATAACAAACACAGTGATGTCACAGTACAGGGATAACAAACACAGTGATGTCACAGTACAGGGATAATAAACACAGTGATGTCACAGTACAGGGATAATAAACACAGTGATGTCACAGTAAAGGGATAATAAACACAGTGATGCCACTGTACAGGGATAATAAACACAGTGATGTCACTGTACAGGGAAAATAAACACAGTGATGCCACTGTACAGGGATAATAAACACAGTGATGCCACAGTACAGGGATAATAAACACAGCGATGTCACAGTACAGGGATAATAAACACAGTGATGTCACCGTACAGGGATAATAAACACAGTGATGTCACCGAACAGGGATAATAAACACAGCGATGTCACCGAACAGAGATAATAAACACAGTGATGTCACTGTACAGGGATAATAAACACAGTGATGTCACAGTACAGAGATAATAAACACAGTGATGTCACAGTCCAGGAATAATAAACACAGTGATGTCACAGTCCAGGGATAATAAACACAGTGATGTCACAGTCCAGGGATAATAAACAGTGATGTCACAGTCTAGGAATAATAAACACAGTGATGTCACAGTCCAGGGATAATAAACACAGTGATGTCACAGTCCAGGGATAATAAACACAGTGATGTCACAGTCTAGGAATAATAAACAGTGATGTCACCGTCCAGGAATAATAAACACAGTGATGTCACAGTACAGGGATAATAAACACAGTGATGTCACAGTCCAGGAATAATAACCACAGTGATATCACAGTCAAGGCATAATAAACACAGTGATGTCACAGTCAAGGGATAATAAACACAGTGTACAGAAAGTTAAAAAAAAAATTATACTTACCTTTTTCATAGCAGCAGGGCCAGCATCATGAGAGCAGGAGATCTTCTTCTCATGTCTGAAGGGGGCGGGGCCTATGCTGCCGGCCGGCCCCGCCCCCCGTCGAGACCTGAGGCATGCCTGGGAGGTACGGAGAGCTGCAGGGGGGACAGGAGGGAGGATGGAAGAAGCAGATAGACTATTTCGGCTGTCTGCTCCTTCCTGCAACAGGCAACTGTCTCTACGTCCTATGGACGCAGAGACAGCTGCCAGAGGCTGGATCTGGGATGGTTGGGAGGTATGCGGCAGCGGGGGGCGGCACCAGGGGCGCGGGGCCCCCCCTGAAATCATTGGAGCCGGGGCCTGGAGCAGTAGCTCCAAATGCTCCAATGATAATCCGGCCCTGACTATAGGTTCCTGGCTTGGGGCCTACCGGAGGATCCTCCGGTCCTCTGGTGGGCCAGTCCGACACTGTGCCCTTGTGCACCTTTGTAGCCGACATTCACCCCTCTCACATCAATGGCACGTGGTACACATCACTTATTCTCAATGGTGACATTTTTCCACTTTCACCACAACAGCACAGAAACAGTTCACACTGCACAGTTTCAGAGATACGCCACCCTCGGCCTAAAACCCAATAATCATCCCTTTTTGCAACACTGATACATCCACCCTTTTTGCCCATGAAAGCAACGAGGGATATTTTTTTAGGCGGCCCATCACAATCCTTAGGTACGCACCAAGCCAGCTCACCAAACGTGACTTCCTTCATGAGCTACGCTCTGCCGACATCGAAAGTAGGAAGTGGTCGTAATAATGGGATTCCACCGTGTATATCACTTTTACTCTTTATGATTAATTTTATATTTGCTGTTTATCTCAAAAAAATTAAAAACCGAGCTGATCACCCTGGTGAGATGAATGCGGAAGTCTACTCACTGGCATAAGTCTAAATCTTACACACACACAGAATCAGGGGCGGAATGGCCATAGACCTTACAGGGAGATTTCCCGGTGGGCTGATGCCCAGGGGGCCACCTGAGCCCTCCTCACAGCCGGCCAGTGGAAGTTTTTGGGGATGTATTTTGGTATTTGGCTCTGTGGTATTTGGCTCTGTTGGGGCGGTATAATGTGCTGTAATATGGTATTGCTGGCCCTGCCTTCCATCAGTTTGGACCTGACTACAAAACCGGGGCCCCTTTTAGTATTTTTCCAGGGCCACTTTAAGTTCCCAGTCTGCCCCTGCACAGAATGTAAAACATACAGTATAGCATTCTTATGGATTCTTATTCTTATTTTGGTGTCACTATCAATGACATATCCCCAGCTCCCAGCTCATCGTTAAGGACAGAGGGTCCCATTTCATGGCTTTATTCTTGGCATCCGCATACATTTTTGTATAAGACATTTGGCAGTAAATGTGTTATTGCATACTTTTGTTATTACGAAAGGGTTTGAACTCAGCTAGGCATGACAGACCCTAGTCATGTAAATTACCATATATTCGATTTACATAAAAATGCACCTTCAAGCAAACTTTCCAAAAACATTCTCCCCAAATATATAGGGAGTTGACTTTTTTCCCAAGGTCTCATCACTTCTATGGATTGAGACAGCTAATTACCTTTTCTCAATGACTTGTCCTTCTCTCGGAGGGGTGGAGCTGCTGTAATGTTTTTGTCGGCCCTGACACACTGGTGCTGCATTAACCTTGCTTCTACTTAACGTTTGCCAGAAAAGTACGGACAACTGTTCCCACTTATGGAACAGGCTTGAGAAAAGGCATTGTCTCGTCAAGGAGAATTATACTCTGTCTGCTCGACCTGCTCCGAGTTAGGCTATAGAATCCATACGTCATGTATCGAATCAGTACCAGCTCAATAAGGAAAAACATAACAGGAACCTTACACAACCTTACAGGCCCTGATCTGCAAATTGGTGTCTGGTTATATTTTTGACTTTATGTTAAACATTTCAAGTATCACATCTTCCTGTGTTCTGTTTGCTGTCATTGTCTCCTTCTCTAGTCTTTACCTTTGCTCGTTGTCCTTCGTAGCACCGATCGTTGACGATGCACCCGAAGAATAAAGAAGGAGACTCGGCAACCCTCGACCTTGAGTTTGGGCACGTCATTATGAGAACAGATGGAGAATTTGTTTGATCAAAGGAGGTCACTGATACAACGATTTCCTGGTTTGAGTAGGGTATGGCAGAATATAAAAGGGCTTCTTAGGTAGAGCAGGGTAATTGTACAAGACAGGACGTAATGTAGGACATTAGGAGTACTTAAGATGTATTAGGAGTTACATTGCAGTCAGCCACTTGGTTTATCTTGACAGGTGAGCTTAGAAAAGTCTTCATATGCAGTACACCAGACATTGGTTTGTTTTGTTATTTTTGTAATGCTATGTCATGTTTGCACCGTACACCAACAGGAGAGGTATGGTTAGTATCAGGATTGGGGTTAACCACCCCATTTCTTCCCTGTTGGTAGGAGTGAGCTGGTACTACCTGCTGCCAAGAGTCTTAGCTAGGACCGCGAGGAGTGAGGAAGCACATCCCATTGCTTCTGCTCCAGGGCCTTAGGGACCAGAGAACTAGCTCATCTGTGAGACCACTACTCCATAGACACTGAAGGGTCCAAAAACTACAGATATCTTCAAACCTATGGCATTTACTGTCAGCAAAGTGACTACCAATAATAGCTATGCAGACCCGGTTGCAGGTGAGAGACTATGGCTCAGGCACCTATCACTTAGATCACATCCAGGCCAGACCAATTCCTAAAAGCCTACATTGCACAGTGGACACCTACAGCCACAAGTGCCCGTTTTCAGCTGTTAGCCAGAAGTTCAGGAGGGAGACATCAGAAAGATAGCATACCAGAGTTGCCATTATCTGCTACTTTGCAAGCCACCATACCTCATCATCTGGGGAGAGAAATTGCACTGTATGCAACTACTACTGGATGTACTATAATTCCAATCCAAGTAAAGAGAGACTTTTTTCTTATACTTATGGCCTGCTTCCTTATACCGCCTTTTCACTGCACAGATTCCCAGAGAGCAACATTCTGAGGGAGTACACCATGGCACATCATCTCATCAGGGCCACCATCACTCCCATCCTCTACATTGGCTCCTCAGGAGTTTGTGGCACATAGACATAGCTATGGTGTCAATGTCATGATATTATCAATGTGAGTTATATAGATGACATCCTGGAGTGGGAAGTCCATGAAACCCTTTACAGTAACGCCCCCTCCGACAGTCATGATGCACTACAGCAATGCAGGTGGCAGAAACAAGAACTTTGTAGTCTGATGCTACCTCAGCTAATTAGTGAGTGGATCTTACAGCATCTCTGCTGCAGCTCTCTTGCAGAGAGACTCCTATGTCCACCCAACTGTATATCAGCCACTTCCTTGGGGCAATCGTTGCTGTGGAATTCACTGCAAAAGTCATACAATCTGGCCTCCCCAGGTTACACTTCAGAATCCACTATGGATTGGCTCACCTGACTTCTCAAGAAGCTTCTGTTTTATCTCCACCTGCTCTCTTTGTGAAGCACTCAGGTTGTACAATTCTCTTGAACAGGAAGCATCTAAACCTCTTGCAGTTGTATTATTCCGAAATCTCACTCTCTGGCTGTTATAGAGTCCCTCACTACTTTGGCGCTAATGTCTCTGGTCAACTTCTCATGGGGACTTCTTTTGGCCACCACAGGCATATGCCCCACAACTGCTTGGCACCAAAATACTCACTAATATACCCCAAATCTCTGCCCAGTAAAATGTCAGAACCTGGAGTACCCACAACTCTGCCTCTCATGTGGGCCACAGAGATGCATGTGCAAAAGATTTGGTGTCATATCACTAGGAGATACCACCAATGATTGGGGCCCCCAAAGTGAAGGAGGACACACCGTGCAATTGTTGGCTCGGTTATTTCTGGAACTCCCATAGAGGTGAATGGAGAGGTGGGTGTGCTTGCATGGTGCACTCTCCATTCACGTCTATGGGAGTTCCGGAAATAGCTAAGTGTATTCGATCGACTCTTTTCAGAACTCCCATAGAAGTAAATATATGGCGGCTGTGCATGCACGGTGCGCTCTCCTTAACTTTTGGGGAACCATTTTAGAGAAAGGTGCGGGTCTCAGAGGTGGGACCTGAACCTATTGGACATTGGTGGCATATTCTAACGATATGAAACCAAAGTGTGAGACGGGACAACCCCTTTAATCGTATTTTCTAGAATTTTTGTTGATTTTTTTTTAATTTCCATGTTCCATTTTCCATCTTCATTTTAAAAAAATTATAAAATATACACAGTTTTTACAAGAAAGTGTGAAATTGGCCAAACCTTTTAAGAAACTTGAACAATAGGTAATTTTCTGATGACACCTCCCCTTTAATCTATACTTTGAGCCCAGTTTTTAGAAGATAATGGTGGCTTTTAAACACTTTGCCCACACTTTACCCACCGATAACTCGTGCAAGATGCAGCAAACCGATAACGTTTATCCTGTAATTACAGCAAAAAGTTGCGATGGATGAGATCTGATTTACATTAGGAATCAGGATGAAAGGCAATTAGGCTTCAGATGATTCCCGCAGAGACTCCTTCAGCGCTGGGAGTGACATATAATGTAAATAGGTACAGCCTGTGCTTTTCCTTGCCGCCTTCTGTAATTCTTCCTAAAAAACTTGGATACATTTCCTATGCTTTGGAAGCGTATCAAAGAGATACATACAGTGCCCATGATATTCCAAAATGTTTGCAGTTTAAGTTAGGCCAAATATGTACATATGTACTGTAATGATTGGCCGAGAGTCAGTAGGAATTAATATCTCTATTTTGATTAAAGATGTGAGAACTGCCATTTCATCACCTCCCCCTGACCTGGTTTGAATCCAGACCTGGTCTGCAGCCGATTTGTCGTTGATTTGCTTAATAGATCAAAGACGAGCTCGACCAGGCATAAATGTGGTTCTGATTGTTCACCTTAAATATCCCAAGGAGGGCAGAATTATACAGCACAGACGGGAACAGGAGCATTCTTAAACCAGAGCGCCATGCACTTGCCAAATAAACAAGCATCAGAAACATACCGCATCTTCCTTACACCTGGAATAAATGATCCGACGTTCACCAACTCGCAATAATGAGTCTAGAGGAGACGTTACTCATTGATATTGCTGGAGTAGAGGCTGGGACGCACATATAGTCCAGCAGATTGTTTTTTACGAGCCTCTCCTATCATTTGTACCGCCATACCAACATTGCAGCCCACATAACACAGCTATACATACTATAATACTGCCAGCCCATATAATACATCTCACATAATACTGCCATACACACCCCATTGAACACCGTAGTATGCAGCCAATATAAAACCACTGTACACAGCTCACGTATCACCATGTACAGCCATCATAAAGCTGCTATACACTGATCACATAATGCTGCCATATATAGCCAAAATAAAAATCACTGCACAGCCTAAATAATAACCTATACAGGATTTCTCTATAAGTAGGTGTGGGATGTAGGACTCACAGGCTTTCTCTTGAGTGGGTGGAAAAGCAGGACTCACAGGCTTCCTCTATGAATGGGTGAGGATAGCAGAACTCATGGGCTTCCTCTATGAATGGGTGAGAAAAGCAGGACTCACTGACTTCCTCTATGAATGAGTGAGGAAAGCAGGACTCACAGCCTTCCTCTATGAATGAGTGAGGATAGCAGAACTCATGGGCTTCCTCTATGAATGAGTGAGGAAAGCAGGACTCACAGGCTTCCTCTACGAATGGGTAAGGAAAGCAGGACTCACATGCTTCATCTATGAATGGGTGAGGAAAGCAGGACTCACTGACTTCCTCTATGAATGAGTGAGGATAGCAGAACTCACAGGCTTCCTCTATGAATGGGTGAGAAAAGCAGGACTCACAGGCTTCCTCTATGAATGAGTGAGGATAGCAGAACTCACAGGCTTCCTCTATGAATGGGTGAGAAAAACAGGACTCACAGGCTTCCTCCATGAATGGGAGAGAAAAGTAGGACTCACAGGCTTCCTCTATGAATGGGTGAGGAAAGCAGGACTCACAGGCTTCCTCTATGAATGGGTGAGAAAAGCAGGACTCACAGGCTTCCTCTATGAATGAGTGAGGATAGCAGAACTCACAGGCTTCCTCTATGAATGGGTGAGAAAAACAGGACTCACAGGCTTCCTCCATGAATGGGAGAGAAAAGTAGGACTCACAGGCTTCCTCTATGAATGGGTGAGGAAAGCAGGACTCACAGCCTTCCTCTATGAATGGGTGAAGAAAGCAGGACTCACATGCTTCATCTATGAATGGGTGAGGATAGCAGAACTCACAGGCTTCCTCTATGAATGGGTGAGAAAAGCAGGACTCACGGGCTTCCTTTATGAATGGTTGAGGGTAGCAGAACTCATGGGCTTCCTCTATGAATGGGTGAGGAAATCAGGACTCACAGGCTTCATCTATGAATGGGTGAGGGTAGCAGGATTCACAGGCTTCCTCTATGAATGGGTGAGGAAAGCAGGACTCACAGCCTTCCTCTATGAATGGGTGAGAAAAGCAGGACTCACAGGCTTCCTCTATGAGTGATCAAAGGATGCATGATTCACAGGATTTCTCTATTAGTGGGTGTGGGATGCAGGTCTCACAGGCTTTCTCTATGAATGGGTGAGGAAAGCAGGACTCACTGGTTTCCTCTATAAATGGGTGAGGAAAGCAGGACTCACAGGCTTCCTCTATGAATAAGTGAGGAAAGCAGGACTCACAGGCTTCCTCTATGAATTGGCGAGGAAAGCAGGACGCACACGCTTCCTCTATGAGTGTTGAAAGGATGCAGGACTCACAGGCTTCCTCTATGAGTGTTGAAAGGATGCAGGACTCACAGGCTTCCTCTATGGGTCCTGGCAGGTGATTCAGTAGGCAGGGAAAGCAGGAGTCACATGCTTTCTCTATGAATAGACAGGGGAAGCAGGACTCACAGTCTCTTTCTATTAGTGGGTGGGGAAAAAGGATTCACAGGCTTTCTCCATCAGTTGGCAGAGAAAGTAGGACTTCTCTATGAGTAGGTGGGGGAAGCAGGACTCACAAGCCTTCTCTATGAGTGGACGGGAAAGCAGGACTCACCAACCTTCTCCATGAATGGTCAAAGCATACATGACTCACAGGCTTTCTCTATGAGTGGATGTGGGATGCAGGTCTCACTGGATTTCTCTATGAGTCCTGACAGGAGGTAAACAACTTTTTGCATGTGGTTCACCACTGTGTCCACTGATTGGTTGAGCAGACATCTCCAGGCATTTTCTACATGTTGAGAAGGGACTGGAAACCAGAGTCCAGCAGGACCTGGGAATGGGATCACTAAGGGTGAGTATGACACCACATCCAGGTGCAGTTGCTATCTCTGAGCACCCTATATTTATACCTAGCTATTTTACCCACATTTATAATATTAAAAAGCTCATTTTTGGGCAGTGTTGCAGAAATGCTCATCCCTTTTGTATTGTGCTTCAAGGGACTATCCTGGTAAAATTAATACTGTTAGTGAGAATATCACATCAGTGATCAGATTGCCACTTCTCCAATCTACTCTTCTTCTTCTACTGTTTGACCCCGTGACTTGCTACTAGCATCCATTTGCCTATTCATATCATCACACCATACCTTGTATGATTGACTCTTCCAGGTCTTACACCTTACACCTTTTTGGACAAGGTGCAGATAATTTCTCCAAACCTAGGTGCGCTACATTTATGCCAGAATCTAGGTTCTTTCAAATTAGAAAATTTGGGTCATTGTGTTCCCACCTCTTGTCCAGCAGATGTGGCCTCAACCTGCCTCTCACATGGATCTGTTAAACTCAAGGTGGTACATTCATAATTTTGGTACAGGGCCCGGCTTTCATTCCCTGCTATTATAGGTTTACATTACCTCTTCTTTCAACAATAAAGGCTAAAACATGAATCCTTAGATAAGCTTCCATTATTGGTGGGAAATCTGTGGTTAGTAAACTGACTTGAACCCACAGACTTGTTCCTCCCTAGTAAAAAAAATTAGTCTTGTGGTGCGGCCGCAACATGTAAACGCACCCTGAGATCAGGTAATTACGGTATCTGGAGTTTGTGTGCATTACACAGCTAAGAATAGATACTTGTGGTTCTTTGAATATCGAGAAAGTATATCCTGTGTAGTCCTTACTCTTAAGAAATAAGGAGACCATGCTTTGAACTTCAGTAAATCAACACCTTAATTCCCTCATCTTGCAAACCTTTCTTGAAACCAGATATTTGTACTTGTAAATGTAAATGCCACAGAACACATTACCAAAGAATAACAAACTCCTCTCATGATTAGAAAGTTTAGCAGTTTTTGGCCAGATGACTCCAGTATTAAGGAATATTTTCTCAAAGTTGCTAAATATAGCATTGCACATGAAGATATGCCAAAGGAAGTAGAAGCTAAGAGCCAATACTCATATTTACTTGCGCATTTTCTTTTGTATGCTTTGCTTTTGATTTCCTCTGATACTCTATCCAGGATTTGCAGGAAAGTGGTTGGAAAACAGGCCAAAAATGTCTGAGATCTAGGATTGACAGTTCAGAAGTGCACAAGCCCAAGTCCTGTGTTGATCCACCATGTCGGGCCAGTAACTCACTAAATAGAATTGATCATTGAAGTGCGTAGTAATCAAAATTTTCAGGTTTTATATATCTCTATCGAAAGAGGAATGTGGAAAACATATTGTTGAGGTTTATTTAGGTCTAAAAAAGTTCTTCTAAAGATTTCAGAGAAGGTGAACATGGAGAGAATGGCACCATGTTGATACCATCTCCAAGACTAGCCGGCCAAATAAGATCATGACGTTTTCCAGGAGACCACAAAGAACACCAACATAGATACCTCAGATAATGGGGGGAATTTATCATTAGGAGAATATTTGAAGTCAGTTTTGCTTGCATCTATGTTGGAGTACTTTGTGCCACATTTATCAAACGTCACAGGTTGTTTGATAAATGTGGCTTGTCCTTAAACCTAACACTTCTGTCTAGAGAAGCTACTCCACTTTTCCTACTCCACCCTCCTCCTGGAGTCAGATTGCGACTATTTTGCGTTTTTTTTTAAAAAGTCGCAATGATAAATCTGGAGTGAAACTCATTAATATAGCTAACCACACCCTCTTTTCCACCCATATTACAAACTTGAGTGAGTGGTGTACACATGCAAAAAGTCGCAAAAAAATGCGCAAAAAAGTCGCAAAAGCCCTATCGTGCGACTTTTTGAAGACAGAATTCTGGAGTGAAGGTGTGATAAATCAGGGCCAATGTGTCTACCATCAGGAAAAACCTGAACAAGAACATAAACACATTGTTGCACTGGGTTTCTTGCGCCCACCAGAGGAAATTAGTCTTCAGGCCCAACTGCTTTATCATTAATAAAGTCTAACAGACCCTAGTGGCAAATGATTGGCTTTAAAGGCAGCTCCAAATATATTTTTTTAATCACAGGGGCCCAGGGACCTTTGGGGCCCACTATGGTACAGAAACCTGGACCCACCAGAGGATCCTCTTTTACTCTAGTGGGACAGTGGGACTCTGCATGAACACAGTTCTCTGTAGTAAGAACATTGCTGAAGACTAGAGATGAGCAATCACTAAAATGCTCGGGTGCTCGTTATTCGAGTCGAACTTTTCCCGATGCTCGGGTGCTCGTTTCGAATAACGAACCCCATTGAAGTCAATGGGAGACTCAAGCATTTTTTGCAGGGGACCAAGGCTCTGCCTAGGGAAGGCTGGGTGAAAACCTGGAAACCTCAGAAAATGATGGAAACACCACGGAAATGGACAGGAAACAGCAGGGGCAGCATGCATGGATGCCTCTGAGGCTGCCTAATCCCACCATTACCCCAAGTTCTCAGGCAACAGCCTGGTGGTTACCCTCATGGCAATTGTGCTCACCCAGACCAAGAAAGGCGAGGCAAATACCCATCACATGTTAGGGAAGCACCCAACTAGGTGCAACGAAGGTCCATCACCGCCAATTTTCAGGGACATGGTAATGGTGACCCACTTAAAAATGCTGCCTGACAACTTGGCGGTGAACCCCTGATTGTCTGTCTTTCAATAAGATTGCAGTGTAAAGCATGGTGGTGAGCCTCAGTAATAAGATTGCAGTGTAAAGCATGGTGGTGAGCCTCAGTATGACTTTTTAGATGGAGATTGCATGTGGTCACGTACTCCCTTGAACCCCATAGTCAACCCTTCTCTGATGTGCTACCCCAGAACATTCTCTGCCCCAATTCGCAAGACCTTTTGCAGTCTCCGTGTGCTGACAGTGGGGATTTACCAGTGTTGTCTGAGGAGGTGGTGGACAATGGCGAGACACAGGTGTCGGGGGGTGAGGTAGTTGTATGGGAAGCAAGTTAAAGTGGGGACTCCTTGGGGGGACTTTCTCATGATGGGACAGATTCAACTTGGGTGGATCAGGCACAGGAACAGATCAATTTTTTTTTTTTGTGTGTTTATTTAACTTTTATTTAGCACAAATAACCACAGAGATATTTATTCGTTCTCTTCGCTGCGCAGTATGGCTTTGGGGTTCATCACTTTGATGGCGAGCTGTGCCGCTCTCTCCACAATGGTCTTTCGGTTCTTTGAGGAGACATTAAGGAGATCAGTGAAATTTAGTGAATGACGACGCAGGACCCCAACTTAAAAATTTAGCATCAACTGGTACAGTCGTAAATTATTAGCTTTATCAAGTGTGGCATGTGTTCTCTGTATTCTTCTCAGTTTATTACCGTATATGGCAGCTATCTGGAAAAATAGTTTGGAGAGAGAGAAAGATAGGAAAAAGACGTAAATTGTTTGGAGAGAGGGCCTGTAGGTGGACCTCCGGAAAAATTGTTTGGAGAGAGGGCCTGTAGGTGGACCTCCGGAAAAATTGTTTTGAGAGAGGGCCTGTAGGTGGACCTCTGGAAAAATAGTTTGAAGAGAGGGCCTGTAGGGGGCCCTCCTGAAAAATTGTGGTAAAAGAGTGCCATTTGGACCTCTAAAAAATGGCGTTTTTTTAGTCAGCGTTAGGCAAAGACGACAAGGAGGAGGAGGAGTAGAGAAGAGGAATAGGATACATAAGTAATGTTAATCTTTAGCTGCTTTTCCCCGGAGGAGATTTGAATTCCGGTGAAATCCAGGCTTTGTTCATTTTAATAAGCGTCAGCCTGTCAGCGCTGTCAGTTGACAGGCGTGTACGCTTATCGGTGATGATACCACCAGCTGCACTGAATACCTGCTCTGACAGCACGCTAGCGACAGGGCAGGCCAGCACTTCCAAGGCGTACAGCGCCAGTTCAGGCCACGTGTCCAGCTTTGAAACCCAGTAGTTGTATGGAGCAGAGTGATCATGCAGGACGTTGGTATGGTCAGCTAGGTACTCCCTCACCATCTTTCTGTACAGCTCCCCCCTACTCTGCCTAGACTGGGGACAGGTGACAGTGTCTTGCTGGGGTGACATAAAACTGGCAAAGGCCTTGGAAAGCGTTCCCCTGCCAGTGCTGGACAAGCTGCCTGCTCGCCTCCTCTCCCCCGCTACTTGGCCCACAGAACCATGCCCTCTGCCGCTAGCGGCGTCAGATGGGAAGAATTGTTTCAGCTTGTGCACCAGGGCCTGTTGATATCTATTCACTCTCATACTCCTTTCCTCTGCAGGGATGAGAGTGGAAAGGTTCAGCTTGTACCATGGGTCCAGGAGAGTGAACACCCAGTAATCGGTGTTTGAAAAAATGCTTCTAACGCGAGGGTCACCGGATAGGCAGCCTAACATGAAGTCTGCCATGTGCGCCAGAGTCCCAACACGTAAGAATTCCCTCTCCTCACTGGCCTGACTCTCCATTTCCTCCTCCTCCAAGTCCTCCTCTTCAGCCCATACACGCTCAAGAGTTAAGGACTGAGCACTGGTACCCTCTACTGTCTCGCCGACATTCTCCTCCTCTTCCTCCTCATCCTCATCCCCCTCCTCCGATACGCGCTGAGAAACAGACCGGAGGGTGCTCTGGCTATCAAGCGACGTATCTTCCTCCACTGTCTCTTGTGACAAGCACAAAGCTTCCGACTTCATGCTGAGCAGTGAGTTTTTCAACAGGCAAAGCAGCGGGATGGTGAGGCTGATAATGGCGGCATCGCCGCTGACCATCTGTGTTGACTCCTCAAAGTTGCTCAACACCTGCCAGATATCAGACATTCACATCCACTCCTCATTGTAGACTTGAGGAATCTGACTGACCTGACTACCAGTTCTGGTGGAAGTTGACATCTGGCAGTCTACAATCGCTCTGCGCTGCTGGTAAACTCTGGATAACATGTTTAATGTCGAATTTCATCTCTTGGGCACGTCGCACAACAGTCGGTGAGCGGGCAGTTGTAGGCGGCGCTGCGCTGCCCTGCCCTGAGAGTGGCAGCATCTGTGGTCGACTTGCGGAAATGCGCACAGATGCGGCGCACCTTGGTGAGCAAATCAGACAGATTGGGGTATGTCTTGAGGAACCGCTGAACTATTAGATTGAACACGTGGGCCAGGCATGTGTCAGTCTGCCGAGTTGCAGAGCCGCCACCAGGTTACGCCCGTTGTCACACACAACCATGCCTGGCTTAAGGTTCAGCGGTGCCAGCCACAGATCGGTCTGCGCCGTGATGCCCTGTAACAGCTCTTGGGCGGTGTGCCTTTTGTCACCTAAGCTCAGCAGTTTGAGCACCGCCTGCTGGCGCTTACCCACGGCACTGCTCCTGCGCCTAGAGCTACCGACTGAAGGCGCTGTGCCCACGGATGGTAATTCGGAGGAGGAGGAGGGGTCGGAGGAAGAGGCATAGTACGTCTGAGAGACCGTGGCCGAGGTAGGCCCCGCAATCCTCGGTGTGGGCAGTACATGAGCGGCCCCAGGGTCAGTCTCGGTCCCAGCCTCCACCAAGTTAACCCAATGTGCCGTCAGTGAGATATAGTGTCCCTGCCCGGCAGCACTTGTCCATGTGTCCGTGGTTAGGTGGACCTTCTCAGAAACAGCGTTGGTCAGGGCACGGATGATGTTCTCTGACACGTGCTGGTGTAGGGCTGGGACGGCACATCGGGAAAAATAGTGGCGGCTGGGGACCGAATACCGAGGGGCAGCCACCGCCATGAGTTTGCGAAAGGCCTCGGTCTCTACCAGCCTATAGGGCAGCATCTCCAGGCTCAGCAATTTGGAGATGTGGACGTTGAGGGCTTGGGCATGTGGGTGGAACTGTATTTCCTCTTGCGCTCCAGCGTCTGCTGTAAAGACAGCTGAACGCTGCGCTGGGACACATTGGTGGACACTGTGGAGGATCATGGAGGCGAAGGTGTGGTTTTCCGGCGTGCCGGGATCCTGGGCAGGGGGTTGACTAGCAGAGGCAGCGAGTGACACAGGGGAAGGAGCAGTGGTGTGACCCGCAGGAGGTGGTGAATGGCCTTGGTTCCATTGAGTGGGGTGTTTAGCACTTATATGCCTGCGCATGCTGGTGGTGGTTAGGCTAGTAGTGGTGGCACCCCTGCTGATCCTGGTGTGGCACAGGTTGCACACCACAGTCCGTCGGTCATCCTCACTTTCTTTAAAGAACCTCCAGACTTGCGAACATCTAGGTCTCGCTACGGGAGCTTCACTATGTGAAACAGTTGCTGCTGATGCACCAGCTCTGGCCCTGCTTCTCCCTCTGGCCACACCACTGCCTCTTCCAACCTGTTCTGGTGCAGCACTCGCCTCCGCCTCAGAAGCACTGTCTTCACTTGGCTTATCAAGCCAGCTTGGGTCAGTCACCTCGTCATCCTCCGATTCCTCAGTCTGCTCCCCCTTCGGACTTCCTGCCCTGACAACAACTTCACCACTGTCTGACAACCGTGTCTCCTCATCGTCCGACACCTCTTTACAAACTTCTTCCACTAACTCAACATTGTCATCATCATCATCATCATCATCACCCACAGACTGCGACAGTTGGAAAACTTGGGCATCGGGAACGAGGTCAGCAGCAACCTGAGAAGTGGTTTGTGACTCTGGGAAGGGTCCAGAAAACAGTTCCTGAGAGTATGCCGGATCGCATTCCAAATTTTCCTGGGAGGGGGCAGACTGGGGGGAAGAAGGTTGAGGTGGAGGAGCCAGAGGAGTGCTCCCTTGGGTAACGTGGGTGGACTGAGTGGAAGACTGACTGGTGGACAAATTACTTGAAGCATTGTCCGCAATCCACGACATCAGCTGTTCGCACTGTTGTAGTTTCAACAGTCCTCTACCACGTGTCCCTGTAAGTTGAGACATGAAGCTAGGGAGTGTAGCTCTGCGGCGTTCCACAGTTTCCTCATCAGCAGGTACTGTCTCACCCTGCCCAGGACCACGGCCTCTGCCCCCTGCAGTAATTGAATGCCCACGCCCTCGTCCTCGACCCTTAGCCCTGGGGTTCAACATTTTCTGTATATAAGTGTATTATATAAAAAATAAATGGGCCTGCTGTACTGAAACCCACAAACTTGTTCAGTCTGGTTGAATTAAGTGACGTACAGAAAGTGTCACCTGGACAGAAAATACGGATTGGAGTGAGTGTGCTGAACTGTGACAGACAGAATGGTTCCACGCAGCTGTGTGAAATGGATTTGTATCACTGAGCTAAAACAACAAAAAAACAATTTTTTTTTATATATTTTTTTTGTAGTTTTGTTTTTTTTTGGAACGTGACATGCAGAAACTATCGTAGAGCTGACTGACACCCTGCTGACGGTGGCTATTTTGACTGCGACCCAGACAAATGTCACACAGAGATTTTTGGGATCAAGCTATATACGTGACAGCAAAAGACCTGGTTGTATTAAGTGACGTACAGAAAGTGTCACCTGGACAGAAAATACGTATTGGAGTGAGTGTACTGAACTGTGACACACAGAATGGTTCCACACTGCTGTGTGAAATGGATTTGTATCACTGAGATATAACTTTAAAAAAAAAGGGGGTTATATATGGCGATAGCTGCACTACTAGTGCCAGCCAGCCAGCCAAGCCAGGAGACAAAAAAAATTTTTTTGTAGCCCTTAGAAGGGCTGTTGGGTTCTTTGTGGGTGATTCCTGCCTAACAGAGAACTAAATGCAGGCCCTAACACTCTCCCTGAAAGGCAGCAGCTCTATCCCTAACAACATCCAGACGGCATCTGAGCCGAGCACCGCGGCCAGTCACTAGTATATTCCAGGGTCACCTGATCAGGCCAGCCAACCCCTGCTATCGACATGTAAGGGCCCCACGTGATGCTGGGTGTACCGCAGAGTCTCCTGGCTTGTGATTGGCTGAGTTTATAGGCGCCAAAAATGCACGATGCGGAAGTTGCCATTTCCTCGAGCATGGCGAGATACTCGTCCGAGCAACGAGCACTTACGAGTACCCTAATACTCGAACGAGCACCAAGCTCGGACGAGTATGCTCGCTCATCTCTACTGAAGACCATTTCAATAAGTAGGAAGATTAGAAGAAGAATGCTCTTTGGGTGTATAGGTCAGAAATATGATTTCCCACTAATTAGATTTATCAACAATCCACAGGACATTGATTGTGATCTGTTGTCATGAATCTACAGACTTTAAATGGAGTGTAGGAGCAAACCCCCCCCCCACCCTACATATTCAAACTCCAAGACAAGGGACTTGGGAGCCCTGCTCTACTGATCGTTGGTAGTGAGTATCCCAGAGATCATCTGATGTTCAAGCAGAGATGGGTCAGTAAGACAATAAATCATCAATGACTTATTGGTCCAAAGTTCTGCAGGATTATATGAAAGTTTGATGAGCAGTTATTGTAAATATTTAGTGGAACTCATTGCTGCTCAAAAACATTTGTCTTCCAAAAATGTATCTTTTGGCAAGAGTCATTGAGCTCTACCAGACCTCAAGGCTTCTTTTACTTCAATGGTGGTATTATAGAGTGGTAATGGAGGATCACTTGGGAGTCAATATAGAAATTGTACTCAAACTTTTTTAAGGGAACCTGTCATCAACTTTATGCTGCCCATACTAACAGCAGCATAAAGTAGAGACAGGTGAGTTGATTTCAGCAGTCTGTCATTTATAAGTAAAAAGTAAGTGATTGCTGAGAACCAACATCACAAACATTGCAGGCTAGGCCTGGGAAAGAGTCCCGGCCACCTGAGAAGAGTCCTGGTTATTCATGAGTTCCTGCTCTCCCCGCCCACCTGCTGATGACTGACAGCCTTCTACCTAGTGTTCTCCCTTTCTCTCTAGGAGAGAACTGCCAATCATCAGCAGATGGCGGGGACAGCAAGAGATTAGAATAACCATGACTCTTCTCAGGTGGCCGGGACTCTTTTCCAGGCCTAGTCTGCAATGATTGTGATGTTGGTTCTCAGTAACCACTTACTTTTAACTTATAAATGACAGACCGCTGAAATCAGCATTTCTGTCACTATTCTATGCTGTTCTGAGTGAGGTCACCGTAAAGTTGATGACAGGTTCCCTTTAATGCAGTTTTACATGATCATGTCACTATCTATCTATCTATCTATCTATCTATCTATCTATCTATCTATCTATCTATATGTCTGTTAATTTGTCTGTCTATTATCTATCTATCTATCTATCTATCTATTTGTACAGTATATCTATCTATCTATCTAGAAAGAAAGAAAAAAATTCTGCGGCACTCCAGAAGTAAGAAATAAAGGTGTTTATTCACCTGATTGCGATGTTTCAGTCCACTCAATGGGACTTTTCTCAAGCAGTGTCCCATTGAGTGGACTGAAACGTCACAATCAGGTGAATAAACACCTTTATTTCTTACTTCTGGAGTGCCGCAGAATTTTTTCTTTCTATTGCCTTTGGATCTTGGACCGTGTCCACAGCTGCTGGCACCCGCTTCTTCCATCTCCTACAGACAGTGCGGCCCACATACTCTTCTTTATTATCTATCTATCTATCTATCTATCTATCTATCTATCTATCTATCTATCTAATAATAAAACAAAAAATACGGCAGCACTGTATATACCAAGGAGGTGCACGCCCAGAGACAAAGATCCAATAACAAAAAATCATAAAGCAGGTAGCACTCTAATATGAAAAAGTGAAAAATAGAGTTTATTTACCCATGTGGGAAGCGCAATGTTTCAGCTCTGTATCTGAGCCTTTCTCAAGCCTTGAGAAAGGCTCAGATACAGAGCCGAAATGTCGCGCTTCCCACATGGGTAAATAAACTCTATTTTTCACTTTTTCATATTAGAGTGCTGCCTGCTTTTTGATTATCTATCTATCTATCTATCTATCTATCTATCTATCTATCTATCTATCTATCTATCTCCTTAACAACACTTCCTGCTGTTTTTATTTAGAATGAAATGGGGTCTGCTAACAATTCCTACAGCTCAAAATTACTGGTACGTGCACACACTGGTTTTTACACTGCCATAAAGGGACTATTGTATGACTACTTTCCCTTATTATTATTAGACAGCAAGGAGAGCCACATATTGCTCTTCTACAGGGGCCCTTTGCTGTCTGTATCCACCCCTTCGCATATGCTTTGGAGCTATTAACTTCTGCCTCAAGACTTGCTCATTTATAGGGAAGCTATCCCCTTAGGGCTCTTTCACATGACCATATGCCCTCCGAGACATATAGTCCGTGAGCGGGCTATAAGTCCCGGAGCGGCATCGATCGTGCCACGGGAGATGCTGTGCACGTCGGGCTGCCCGCGGAACTATTGTCTCCGAGGGCATACGGTCGTGTGAAAGGGCCCTTATACTCGAGAGATGTGATATGGAAGATCAATCCGTGTAAGATGCCATCACTGGTAGTAGACTTCACACCGCTGACCCCCTGCTTTCTATGGCTGTGTAGACAGATCTCCCATAGCCGACTCCATTCCAGTCCCATCCACGCTTACTATTCTGCAGTTTATTGAAAGTCAACTCCTTAGCAAAAATGTCCTACAGTTCAGTTGAGCAGTCAGGCCTTCAAACCACGGAATGTCTCACCACTGAGTGACGTTCTGTGAACTCTTGCTGCCATGACCATCTCTCGGATGTGCAATTTCCCTCCAAATATCTTTAATGAGTTACGGCTTAATAATAAATGAATTAACGCCATAAAAAAATGTGTGAACAAAAGCCGCAGCGATGGTATTCATAACATCTACCCAGACAGGAGCATTCGCATTGCCAAAAACCTATAAAAGATGGTGTTTGTCTTCAGGATCCTACATCTAAGGCAGGCAAACATTCTGCATCTGCCAACAGTCGTAATCCCCTTGTCTGGATATTTTTATTAAATTGATTCCTAAATCCTACGATGGAACCTTAACTTGACCATGTGTTTCCCCTCTCGTCTGATGTCACCGCTCCACCTCCTCATAATGACTCACCGAGCGTGATTGCTGAACATGATTGCAGTGGGGGAGATCTGTGCCAAAATCTGGATGTTAAATACCAGTTTTCTATAACCTGCTGAAATGGGATTTCAAATTTATATCCCATTTAATGCCGTGTGAGCCGGGGCAAACGCTCTCTGGGATTATAGTGTTGCCGTCTAATTGAAAAGGGTGTGAAACATAAGGATCGATGAAATTACGGAGAAGGTGTCGAAATATGTTACGGGGCTTGGGAAGTGGGAACAGTTTTAATTTGCTTCCAAGATAATATTTGCGATATTCTGCAGGGTGCTAAGTGTAGCCGTGGTCATTGATTGATGGCTTAAATTGAATTTGTGTAAGACGAGTGTTATGGAGTCAGGTAAAGCATGGCTGATATCGTTCTGCTAACGCCGTGGCTGACGGCGGTGTTCTTACACATATGGAAACAGAGGACAGAGTTGAATCCCATAGGAATTTATGACGACCAACCAGAAGCAAATGAAACCGCTGCTTTTGGGAAAAACAAGAATTGCAAATGCAAAAGGGTCCGAGATCGAGGATGGAGTCGCAGAGAAAACAAAAACATATGGGATGGGAAGGCAAAATAGTCTCAGGAACACAGGATGAAAATGATAAAATGATTTAAAAAATTTACAAATTTCTTTCAAAAACAACCACAAAGTAAGAGAGTAGCATTAATATGCAAATAATGCAGCAAAATGCTCAAATAACAGAGCCATAACCTGCATGAATAATAATGCCATACAGTGCTCTCATCATTCAGACTGCATTACACAGTTGGAGCAAACTTTAACTTGACTTTTTCAATGGGTTTTATTAAAGGGACTGTCCCATCATAGACAATGGGGGGGGGACCGCTAGGATATGCCGCCATTGTCTGATAGGTGCGGGTCCCACCTCTGGAACAAGCACCTACAACGAGAACGAAGCAGGGATATGAACAGAGGGCGCACTGCGCATGCGCAGCCGCCCTCCATTCATTTTTGTGGGACCGGTAAAAATAACAGAGTGCTGGCTCGGCTATTTCTGTCAGCTCCATAGAAATGAATAGGAGCGGTGGCCGGTGGCGCTCCCATTCACTTCTATGGGAGCAGCGCGGAGCTGCGCCTGTTTGTGGCCCTCCAGCCACAGCGCTCCCCGCTCCGTTCTTGTTGTAGGTGCACCTATTAGACAGTGGAGGCATATCCTAGCGATATGCCCCCATTGTCTGAGATGGAAATACCCCTTTAAGTGTCAACTTAAAATATGCTGCTACTATGAATTTAGTGTGTGATGTGTCAAGTTAAAGTGGATGTGTGTGCTACAGATATTGATGGCTTATGCTCTGACCTATCAATATCGGATCGGTGAGGGTCCGACACCTGGCACCACCACCAATTAGCTATTTGAAGAGGCTTTGGTGCCGGAAACTACACAATGTATGGATCTGGAAGCAGAAGGCTCCATCCAATGTATAATAGACGTATAACAGTGAATTATGCTTCAGTACACCGGAAATACTCAGTGTATGGAGCCTTCTGCTTCGTTTCCTACAATGTATAGCTTACAGCGCCGTGGCCTCTTCAAATAGCTGATCGGTGGACATGTCAGGTGTTGAACCCCCCACTGATCTGATACTGATAGGTAGGAGGATAGGTCATCAATATTTGTAACTCCTTTAATGTTTGCCACATCCATACTGCCATACAAAACTTAAATAACAGCTGCATACAGAGGTCCTCCGGAGGTCCTATTTTTAAGCAACCTGTCATTGTACCCCTCAGATGCTGCGTTTATCACTGATCGCTGCATCTGAGCATTTTAGTGATAGCTAGTGATGAGCGAGCATGCTCAGCCGAACTCGCTGTTAGGCAGAGCATGCTGGCGCTCGGGTCCACTCGGTGTTCGGCCGAACACTGGGTGTACTCGAGTGCCATGCTCGAGTCTCTGGCATTACACTGATTGGCTGGCCGGGAACGCGTCATCGGGTGCTATACAGCACCCGGTGACGTCTTCCCGGCCAGTGTTAGTCAGGGAGACCTTTTATTTTACTTGGGGGACCTTTTTAAACCAGGCACCCCCCACTCTTCTGAGCGGGGGGGGAGTGCCTGGTTTTGTCGCATTGACTAACATTATGCTCGGGTGCTCAGCCGAGCACTCCAGCACCCTCTAGTGCTCGGCCAGAGCACCCAAGCATACGAGCACCCAGGTGCTCGATCAACACTAGTGGTAGCTTATAAAAAATTTTAAAAAATGAAATTGTACTTACTGCATCCATTTGAGCTTGAAGATCGAAAGCCCATGTGGCACATGATTATGTCATCACATCAGCCAGCGTGGTGATGTCATATCTCACCATGCACAAGATTTTGCACGGGATCTTCAAGCAAGATGGCTGCGGTGAATTATTCGCACTAAAATGGATGAGGTAAGTATGATTTTTGTAATTTTTACTGCCATTTCAGGGAAAATCAGTTTATTACCACAAATGAAATTTGGCTTCTCCTGAAATTCGGATCAAAGCCACTTTGTTAAAGGGGTTATCCCACGAATAATGTAAAAAATGAAAATCAGACATCACATAGTACATGACAACCTCTTTCTAACAAAGCTAGAACTAGCTCTGTACCTCACATGGATCTGGAGATCTCCACATTCATTTCTCTGCTATATTTCTATCAAGCTGACAGTTCAAGGGGAGTGGCTTTTCTTCTGCAGCTCAGGAGGCGTGTCTCAGCTCTCCCTATCACAGCTCAGTTAAAAGTTGAAACTGAGGATGTGCGGCCATCTCAGTGAGCAGGTCAAAGAAATAAGAAATTAAGTGTTCCTATACAGATATATTTTATTGAATTACTCAGTAGCTATACAAAATGTTTAATGACATGCAATTACAGAAGTATTCAGATCCAGGTGCTGGTTTGAAAACTGTAGAATATTTTTTGTGGGACAACCCCTTTAACTTCGATTCACTCAGCACTAATCACCATAATTGCAATAATAAGGATTTGATGACTAACCGTTATTATAGGGTGTGTCTAGATGGTATTCACCTCACAGATGCTCCTGTTCTGGTGCCTCGTGATCCCTCCCAGACCCCAGTGTGTACTTCCAGTTCCATCTCGGCACTAGAAGTTTGACGGCTTAGCCAATCACTGCCGAAGTGGTGACCTACCTTAGCCAGTGACTGACTGAGTGATCACATTTACGTGACTAGATGACCAGGAAGTCGACCACTGGGGAACCAGGAAGCATCAGGACAGGAACAAAGGGGGAATCAGTGATATGAATAGGACTTTTTAATGGTTTTAAGCTATTTTGACCCATTATTTTTAAAAAAATATTGGTTAGACAATGGGGAGACTTGGCAATGGTCCAACACATCCATTCTACTGTCACTAAAGAGGTATCTGAGATAGATGTATTGAAAATGTGGTGGACAACAGGAACAGAGGCAGAGCAGACTGAAGATGTAGCAGAAGGGGTGATCGGGTCAGAAATCGGAGTGGTGGACAAGCCATGTCACTGGTGACAATTTTCAACCCTGGAATAACTGATACCATAATGGTCCCAGATGTTAAAGGAGTTTTCTGAGAGGTGTATACTGATGACCTATCCTCTGGATAGGTCATTAGTATCTGATCGGTGGGGGTCCAACACTCCAGACCCCCGCCATTCAGCTGTTTGAGAAGGCATCGGCACTTGCAGTAGAATTGTGGTCTTCTCTCAGCTTTTCCTAGGCCAAGTGATGTCATCGGTCACGTAGCCTAGGCGCAGCTGCAAT
Organism: Rhinella marina; assembly: GCA_900303285.1. Lineage (NCBI taxonomy): Eukaryota > Metazoa > Chordata > Amphibia > Anura > Bufonidae > Rhinella > Rhinella marina. The sequence continues at coordinate 781,351 of ONZH01022040.1, read as the reverse complement.
ACCAAGCACAGCCTTTATACAATGTACGGCGCTGTGGTTGGTGAGCAAAGAGAAGGCACCGGTGCTCAAAGGAGTGTCGGGGCCTTCACAAAAACTGGAACCTATCCAGAGAAAGTCTCAGAAAAACCAATTTTGCCACTGTTTGCCAATGTTTTTATAGGTGGAACTAAAGGCATGAAATAGTTGTTGAAGGTGAATTTTGTTCCCAAATTTTTGGAAGGCTTGTAGTAGAAAGTTGGAGGTTGAAATATGTCATATGATTGACCAAGCTGAGGTCATGCTACTCCATAAAGTGTTCACTGGGACAGGGACTGGTAAGTTCCTCGCCTTATGGCACCATTTTTGTATAGAAATGATACCTCACAGCTGTACTCCACATTCCGTCTACTGCATCTGACTTATTCCAACTCTACAGCCCCTTAATGAAAACCTCATCGACGTGGCCAGTTGCCCATAGAGGAAAATGAACAGCCTTGGTTTCGAAGCTCTTACCGGAATGAAGCGTTATGCTATGCCCGGCTGGGAGATGTCTCCAAAACACAAGCTTCATACTGCTATCAACAATCCTCAGCTTTATATAGGTAACATTCTTTAAATAATCCAAAGCATACTTAGGATATAGAAGGGATGAACACGCGGCTGTATCCTGCAATGTAAATCTCCAGCTAGGAACTAAGAGCTGGAGGAGCCAAATCGGAACACGTACCATTCTCTGGGACACATGGGATGAATTAACAGCAGGAAAGCTATTTTCCCCACCATACAATTAATGCCAAAAATTATAAATGGCTCCGATTTTTTTTTTCTTTTGGATATTCTTACTGGAAATCTTTTTGATCTGATACATGCAGAAGAAAACCCAACGCCATGAACATAATAGGAACAGACTGTAATTAAAAACGGTTAAGAAAACGAGAGACACATAAAGACAGCGGCACATTGCCTATAATTTATGAGGAATGTATTCATTTTACCAACTGTGTTATTCCAATTCTAGAATAGACCGCTAGTAAGAGTCGTTGTCTTGAAGCAAAATGATCCAAAAATGGTAATTCAGGAGACGTTATAGAGAATCTCTCGTTCTGGAGGACATTACACAGACAATCCATTGATTTGTGTGTAATACTTCATCTCCCCTGTGATGGCGCTGTAGGGAAGTTGAACACTTACTGCCAGGTCCTCCCACAGATTACAGTTGATCATTGGGGTCTCGGCAGGAGGACACTTCCAGATCAGCTTATTGTCAAGGCACCCTTCTAAGTAGTGTGGATTGTCCAACATGGAGTTCTCCTGTAATAGGTACACATCGGGCTTTTAAAGGGCATTTGTCAGCAGTTTTGTACCTATGACACTGGCTGACCTGTTACATGTGCTCTTGGAAGCTGAAGACATCTGTGTTGGTCCCATGTTCATATGTGCCCGCATTGCTGAGAAAAATGATGTTTTAATATATGCAAATGAACCTTTAGAAGCAATGGGGGCGTTACTGTTACACCTAGAGGTTCTGCACTCTCTGCAACTGCTGCACCCTCTGCACTTTGATTGACAGGGCCAGGCAATATGATGTTTTTACTGTCTGGCCTGGTGGGGAATTTGCTGACAGAACTGAGCTTCTAGGTGTAATTACAACGCTCCCGTTGCTCCTAGAGGCTCATTTGCATACATTAAAACATCATTTTTCTCAGCAATGCGGGCACATATGAACATGGGACCAACACCAATGCCGTCAGCTACCAAGCGCACGTGTAACCGGTCAGCCAGTGTCATAGGTACAAATCTGTTGATAGATGCCCTATAAATTCTTAGTTCCCACTGTAAAGTATTAGAGCCTTTGGTCTTCAGAGTATCGAAAATTTCTATATCAGAGTGTAAAGTGCAAAGAGGGAGGTTGAGAGAGGTTGTCTGATTTAGAATCTCCATTTTAGTTAATAGTGAGGAGGAGTTCCTTGTGTAGGACTATTATCAATCATTAGTAACAAATCAGTCACTCTGGATTGAAAGCAGTGGCACAGCTAAAGGGCTTACACCGTGGTCCTTACGATCCAGTCCTTCCATCATGAGCGCCGGGCCGGAAGTAACAGGTAATGACGGAAACTGGACCCCCTGGAATGCAGTATATTAACCCTTCTGTAAAGGGAGTTGTGATGTGATCCAGCTCCTCTTGGTAAAGTATGTCGGGACACTCCAGCACGGATCCATGGTGTGTTCACACCCAGAGCAATCTACATAAAACACAGGATAAGATCCAGTGGATCCTATCCTGTGTTTATGTGGATCAACTTCAGTTTGCCCTTAAAGGGGTATTCTCATCTTAGACAATGGGGGCATATCGCTAGGATATGCCCCCATTGTCTTATAGGTGCGGGTTCCACCGCTGGGACCTGCACCTATATCCAGAACGGAGCGGGGAGCGCTGTGCCTGGAGGACCCCGGGTTTCCGGGGGACCGGCCACCACCAGGCGCAGCTCCCCGCTGCGCTCATAGAAATGAATGGGAGCGCAGCACGCAAGTGCGGCCGCTGCTCCCATTCATTTCTATGGAGCCGACGGAAGTAGCCGAGCCAGCGCTCAGCTAATTTTGGCGGCCCTATAGAAATGAATGGAGGGCGGCTGCGCATGCGCAGTGCGCTCTTATTCAGTTCGGGGGCTCCGTTCTGGACCCGCACCTATAATACAATGGGGGCATATCCTAGCGATATGCCCCCATTGTCTAAAATGAGAATAACCCTTTAAGGATATCCTTGGGAAGACAGACAGCAGAGTGACCAACTAAGATCAGCATGTTCAGACACTGCTGTGAGGTGAGGGTCCACAGAAAAGACACCCATCACTCAGAATACTACCAGTATCATACAAGTGATTAACTACAGCCAATCAATCTGCCTCCATCATCCTTACTGGTGCCAGAAAACTACACGTAATCTACTGCTACTGAACGTATTTGAATGTCTATGTTACCCTTAGTAAAAATGACTTTTATAAGTTTAATTCTGACCTCACTCTTCAATACTACATTTCCACCACACTGATCCCCAGGGAGCAATGGCCCATGGTAGTACACTGTGAAACAACACTGCATCAGGGCCACTACCACTCCCATCCTCTACACGGGTTCCTCCAGAGTTTGCTGCACTTCCAGTGCCCTCTGTCAGTGACTCTACAATTTGACAGCCATAGACCACTAGGGATGGTGACATTAACCTCTTTACTGCTCTAGACCATCAAGAATACTGGAAGCAACCACCTCACTGCCCCTAGAACTCTAGAGTTACTGAAATTAACCATGTCTTTGCCCTAGACCACCATCTATACACTACCTTAGACCACCAGGGATTCTGAAACCACCCCCTTTTCCTCTCTACACTACAAGAGATTTTTACATTATATTATCATCATCTCTTTCACTGCCCTAGATTACCAGAAATGCTGACAATAAAGCCTATGTACACATTTGGTGGCAATTTCTTTAATTATTGTGTTGTAATCATTTTGATCTAAAAAACATTTTTTAAATTGATCCCTCCCCAATGTCAATATCTTAACCTAACCCCTTCCCTTCAGCCCATGGCCATTCGGCTGACAGCCCCCCCCCCCCCTCTTGCCCCTACCTGGTGCTGCCTGAGGCGATCGCCTCACCTAGCCTCATTGGTGGTGCACCCCTGCAGGTCAGTGGGGTAAAACACCTGGCACACCCACCAATCAGCTGTCTCAGAATGCCACAAATTATATCAAAAGAATAAGAATTGCTTCATCTGACCAATCAGGTGATCTCCATCCACGGGCTCTGCGTCAGTGTCGCAAAACATCAGTCCGGCAGGGAAGTCAAAGCCTAATCTTTTGCAGCCAGAATCTATACAGTGTACAGAGATAGCTCCATACCCTGTATAGTTTCCATCATGGGTTTACTACTGCTCAGCTGAGTTGCAGTACCCTAGCATAGCCACTAAGAAGTGGGTGGCGCTGTCTGCTTCCAGATCTGCATACTGTATAGTTACTGATGCTGCAGCTGCCCAAAAAGGCTGATCGTTCAGGGTGTTGTACCCCCACCAATCAAATATTTATCAAATTAGGACAGGGATGCCCAATCTGCGGACCTCTAGGTGTTGCAAAACTACAACTCCCAGCATGCCCGGACAGCCTACAGAAGGGCACGGTGGGAGTTGTAGTTTTACCACAGGCCGCAGGTAGGGTATCCCTGCGATAGGATAATAAGCAAATGACAGGAGCATCACTTGCTTATTACCTATGAAGCCGTAAGCATCAATGCCCCAAATCCACACAGTTTCAGTGCTACGTGTGTAAGTGACTTTCAGTGTGTTAGTGCCTGTTAGTATTAGACCATAATTTAGCATTTCCAAGGAGCCACGTGTATGAAAGAAATAACAACACGGTATAGCAGCACTATATAAATCTGAAATACTTCGGAATGTCACAATTTACAGTTTTTTATCATTTACAAATGTGTTTGTAGGTCCAGGGGTGATGAAATCCGCTGAACGTCTAATGTTCTGATGTTTCTGCAGCCGTGTTCCAGCTTGTGGTCAGATATTCATAATGATGAGTCAGTGAGCTGGAAATAACTGCATGTCTTCTACTTGGTTCGTTCCGATCAAATTTTAGGTCAAATCAGCAAATATATGAACTGGACATTAGTATCAGCACTTTCCCCCATTCAGTCCCAACCGGCTAACACAAGTCTTCATACGTGTCTCCTATAGGTTTACTATAGGTTGTTATAATTATACTGAAATGATTACAATTGCTATCTGGGACATTGGGTGTTAAATATGGAGGAATTAAAAACTGCAACATTGTCTAAAAGCTGAACCCATGGTAGGATTATGAAAAAAGCAGGCGGTTGCAGTGTAAAGCATGGTGGATGGGAAGAGCTGCAGCACAGGTTCCCATGCACATGGGTGTATTAGGCCCCTGGCAGATGAGCGTGTGTCACGCATCGAGTCCGCAACGCAGCTCCTAGCCTGACCTCCCAGCACTGACTGGGGTCACATAGCATTATACTGATTTATGATGCTATGTAACCCTTACAGTTCTGGAATGTATTAGATGACACTGACATAATGCTGTTAGTGTTATCCAATACATTCCAGAACTGTAAGGGTTACATAGCATCATAAATCAGTATAATGCTATGTGACCCCGGCAGTGCTGGGAGTTCAGGCCAGGAGCTGCAATGCGGACTCGGATGTCACAGTACTAGTTTTTAGCATTATAGTATAGTATAGTACTAGTATTTAAAGGGATTGTTTACAATTTGGTGCCAAATGACATTACAATATATAATCACCGCCTGCATACAATGATAGAATTAAAGAGGCACTCTTTTTTTTAATGGTGGTCCCGAGAACTACATAAGGGATAATGTACTGCAATTATTGGCCGCTTAAAGGGGTTATAACCATGTTTGATGTAAAAAATGCCAATCAGACATCATATAGTACAATCTCTTTCTAACACAGAACCAGCTCTTGACCTCACATGGATCCAGAGATCTCCACATTCATTGCTCCAACTGTTCTGCTCGATTTATTTCAGGCTGGCAGCTCAGGGGCGTGTCTGTTCTCAGGAAACATGTCCTTTCTGCTGCAGCTCTCTCCCTGTAACTACCACAGCTTTTAACAAAAGATAAGGCTGGTGACAGTTAAAGATTTAAAGTGAGCATGTGCGACCACCTCAGTGAGGTGGACGGAGAAATATGGAAAAGAACAAACCACAGGTGGTGCTGTACAAATACATTTTATTGAATAGCTCAGTGGCTATGGTAAATGTTTAATTAGATGCCATTACAAAAGTCATCAGATCCAGGTGCTGGTTTGAAATTTGGGTCTGCCATAGCACCACGTGACTCGCAGCCTGACTACCTGAGTCCTATTGCATCTGTTGCATCAGCCGGAAAGTAAGTGTCTCTATGCAGTTCCATAACACTTACACTGACTTCCAGTCCACACAGCGGATGCTGCAGGATTCTGGTTGTCAGACTGTCACATGGTGCAATGACGGACCCAAACTGAAGGTTATTATTCTTCAATACAGTAGCTGACAAGGTGATTGATTACAATAGACTATTCCTTAATTTAGTTTAAAGACCGGGCCACCATAAAAAAAATCTTCAGGAGTACTTCTTTAAATGAGAATGCTGGCTGCCTGCAGCTGCCACTAGGGGAGGGGGGCATATTATATATTAATTTCTACAGCTCCCTTTAAGCTTATTAGAAGCTATAGAAATCTGTATACAGAAAGCTCCCCCTAGTGGCGACTGCAGGTATTAGAATTGTATTATTTTTCTCTATGTGAAGCCTCGACATATGCAGTAGCCCAGTTCAGGGGGTATCTGCATATAAGCTATGTTATGTATTGCATCAGTATAGTGTGTATGAATGGCGAAGCCAGGGTTAATTACTCTTCTTGGTCCTTAAGTTCCAGAGACTCTTCAAGATCTACAGAAATAAAAAGACAATAGAAATATAAAAATAAAGAATTGGAAAACATGGAATCTGCATAGCCAAGCATTGGAGCCAGTAAATTAATCTGCAACTACAGCCATTCAGACTTTACTGCAGTGGAGGGATACTGTTAAGGCTGAGTTCACACTTCAGTTGACGAACACCTGGTTTTGGCTCATAATAAATGATGGAAATAACTGACCAAATAACTGAAGTGTGAACATGGCCTAAGGAGCGTCATCATGACGCTGTATCCTGCAGTGGACACTACAAGTCACCATTGCCAGAGTTTGATTGCCTGCCATAGATTCTATTGAGAGAGACTTGAGGAAGGAGGGCCATATTTCCCATCCTTGCTTAAATCCATATACTTGCACTGTGTACAATTGGAACTGTGTTTTGCTATAATTGGATGTACTACTACTCCTATTTTGCACTACAGTAAAGAGAGACATTTATTCTTCTATCTCTGGCCTGGTTTCCTGACTTCTACACCACACTCTGGCCATTGCACTCAACATGCTCTGCCTTGCACCCATCCAAACACCTAACATCAAGGGCACCCCAGCTACTATCGGAGAGGAGCCCCAGAACCGCCACCCACGCAGCCACCCTCTGCTCTGGCTCCTCATAGGCTTGCTGCACCAAAAAATAAGTTCATTTTAGAACAATTTATTTACAATAGAAAGTCAGAAGACAAGACTATATCTTAGTATAACATCATGTTATGTCTACTACACTGGTATTGTGTCAGATCTTTGGGACGAGAAGAAGAAAATAGATCTAAAAAAAAAATTCACTTCCAAAACACAGGAGTGATGTGAATAATGAGCTCAACAACATCAAACATCCAAATCCTACACCGGACAGTTACACATGATACATCCCGACCCCTGATAAACAGCCACGAGACTCACCAAACGGGCCTCCCAACAGGATCAGAGGAGTTGGCTGGAGGACGCTGAATGTTTTATGAGACAGAAAGCAGTAGTAAAAGTGGATATTGGCAGCATTTGAAGAGCTAAAACTGTGTTCCAGTCAAGAAGGTTACGAGACCTCTCTGTAAAACAAGAATTCCGAGGACCCATCATTCAATCTCACGATCACAGGTCCATTATCATCATCAACTGTGCTGATTTGTAACTATTATTTCTTGAAGAACTATGTTTTAAGCAAATTTTGCCAAAATAGTGTTCCTCATAGGATTTCTTCTGGTCTCCTAAGAAGACCAACGTAGCATAATCACCGGTATTAAAGTTATGGTCCTATGATGTCCCCTACAAAGGCTGGAGATCCTTTTGAAGTCAGATATTTCCTAGTAAAGTTGTCAAAAGGTCATGAATATCATCAACTGATTATCATGGAGTGTTGACTTCACTGAGGTTGTCCTAGTTATCCTTAAGTTACTTGGCTGCTATTTCTCTAGATCAAGAAATCTCATAATAATTAATCACATCCACCATCACCACCTCCTCGTTAAGACAGCTCCATAGTTTCCCTGCTCTTACAGTAAAGAACCCTCTTCTATGTTGGTGTAGAAACCTTCTTTCCTCTATATGTAAAAGATGTCCCCTGTAGTCCTGGGTAACATATATATATACACACCGTATTTTTCGCTTTATAAGCTGCACCCGATTATAAGACACTCCCCAGATTTTAATATTTTTCATCAGACCTCATATCAGACCCCACATAAATTTCAGGACATCACATCAGACCCCCATATTAACCCCTCATGTCAGACCCCCATCAGACCTCAGATCAACCCACTGTGTCCCATATTAGCCCACGGTGCCCCGATCAGACCCCATATCAGCCCTCTGTGCCCCCATATCAGCCCTCTGTGCCCCCATCAGACCTCAGATCAGCCCACTGTGCCCCCATCAGACCTCAGATCAGCCCACTGTGCCCCCATCAGACCTCATATCAGCCCACTGTGCCCCCATCAGACCTCAGATCAGCCCACAGTGCCCCCATCAGACCTCTGAGCAGCCCACTGTGCCCCCATCAGACCTCAGATCAGCCCACAGTGCCCCCATCAACTCTCTTACCTCTCCTGTGCCGCGGCTCCGCTCCGGGCCCGGTGCTTCTCTGTCTTCGCCTGCCGGCGCTGCATCTATTATGTACTAGTGAGCGCTTCCATAATAGAAGTATACTCACTAGTATTTGCTTTATAAGACGCACAGCAATTTTCCCCTACTTTTTTGGGGGGAAAAGTGCGTCTTATAAAGCGAAAAATACGGTAGATTTGAGAGATCTCTGTGTTGTCCTTTGATACATTTATACTAGGTTATTAGATGTGCCCTCAGTCATCTTTTTTTTCTGAACTAAATAACCCTAATTTGAGAAATTATTAAGATTGTTTCCATTAGGTAGCTTGGTGGCTGCTATCGAAAACCTGCCTCCATGACAACCTTAAAGGGCATCTGTCAGCAGTTCTGTACCTATGACACTGGCTGACCTGTTACATGTGCACTTGGCAGCTGAAGACATCTGTGTTGGTCCCATGTTCATATGTGTCCGCATTGCTGAGAAAAATGATGTTTTTTTATATGCAAATGAGCCTCTAGGAGCAACGGGGGCGTTACCATTACAGCTAGAGACTCTGCTCTCTCTTCTACTGCCGCGCCTTCTGCACTTTGATTGACAGGACCAGACAATGAAAACATCATCACACCAGCAGTTGCAGAGAGCAGAGTCTCTAGGTGTAATGGTAACGCCCCCATTGCTCCTAGAGGCTCATTTGCATATAATAAAACATCATTTTTCTCAGCAATGCGGACACATATGAACATGGGACCAACACAGATGTCTTCAGCTGCCAAGTGCACATGTAACAGGTCAGCCAGTGTCATAGGTACAAATCTGCTACCAGATCCCCATAAATAGTAGAGTTTTTTAAATTCTATTTTCTGTTAATGATTATCCTGCCTGAGCTACTAGTTACAGCATTCATAGAGATACTCTACAGCCGCCAGATGGACCATAGAAACCTGCAGATTGGAGATGGCTTATTGCCTTTTGTGGGAGAGTGTTGCGGGCATGCTGTCTGACCTGTGCAGAGGACATAGTACGGGGAGGGAGGAGGAGCCAAGCTTTGACAGTCAACTATTATAAATGGTGGATACTGTGTTACCCATATATAGATGTTACCTGTCCTTGTAATCCTGCGTGTCATGATAATGAGATGTCTGCTGAGAAGAACAGGAAAGGACACCTATTAGGGAAAGAGGGAGGAAGAGAGAGAGAGGAAAAGAGAAGGAGATAGTTTTCTAGGATATCGGGCCACTTGTGATTCAGGTCTCATTTATTCAAACCCAAATTGAATCGGATGACCAATTTAGCTAATTCAGACTCAAATTGAATCTCAAGAAATCTCTATGTGTTACTAATCTTAAATAAAGAGTGAAATGGAGGCATTGTCCACAACAGCAATCACCTGACATAAGAAAACTAAATCAGAAAACATCCTATTGATATCTATGGGAGACTGCAGTGAGCATGCTCTATAACATGAGCGCAAAGAGGATGGAGGAGGAGGAGCTGAGTGTGTTCCTGTAACTGGATGTCAATGGTATGATCCTGTGTTATCTGCACCCAGCTTTATAATAGAGGTGTTACCTATAATTGTAATCATACCCTCTTATTATAATGAGATGACTGCTGGCCCAACCCCCAGTATATGCAGCACAAACTGAAAAGTGATGTCTAGAATCCTGTTGTCAGCCTATTTCCATTGCCCAGTTGTATATAACTAGAAAATCTAAAGATACCATTTCCGGCCAGATCGAATCTATCGCATTATCTTCTGAATATTGAATTTTTGGATTTCCTGTTGTAGATAAAATAATGGTTTTCACGTGGCTTCTTTGAATCCGTAATTTTGTGAACATCACCACAATATCAGATTACAGGAACAGCACAACGTTCCTAATGGTTACATGGAGGCTGGCACACGTTCATACAATATTTCAGCTTTCAACCCAGTTTGCGTTACCGTGTAGATTTCATATTTGGTATAATAGGAATATTCACTTATCTATCAAAGGGCACGCGGTTTCTTATATTCCCCAGTATATTTTTTACAATAATCTGATTCCCTTCTTGCTTTCATCTTTGTCTATTTTGTTTTATTATAAGCCTTTGAGTAATCTCCTACAGTTGTGGCTAAAAATATGAATGTTCTTTCTGTAAAATTAAAAACATTATGGACATTTTTTGTTTTTTGGTATTACATTTGGTTAATATTATGAAACTCTATTCAGGAGGTAATGTAAGAAACAAGGAGGTGGACCCAATGTGGCCAGTGGTTGTCTGGTCATTCGTTTACTGTAAACTGAGAGGGACTAGGACAGTGATGGCTAACCTCCGGTACTCCAGCTGTGGTGAAACTACAACTCCCAGCAAGCTCTATTCATTTCTGAGTTCCTAGAGTTTCTGGGGTTCTTAGAACAGCCAAGCAAGTGCACATCTTGGGAGTTGTAGTTTTACCACAGCTGCAGTGCCGGAGGTTAGCCATCACAGGACCCAAGAAGCATTTTTTTTGTGTTTTGTCTATATTATGTGATTTTGACCCTTTTTTAGAAAAAAAATGTATGGCCTGGACAAGCCCTCGTGGAAGTATGGAGTGCAATATTCTCTATTCTCCAACTAATTGAAATCCAGGAGAACAGTACAGAATTGACACAGATTGGGGGGTTGATAGTAAAAATGAGGTCAAGACAGGCCAGGTCAGCAATGAGGAGGCAGAACATGATCAACAGTTCACCCTGACAACAAACAGTAAGTTAAAGAACCTATTGCTCAGGTATAAGCATGGTGTCCAGAGATGGAGAAAATATTAAAATCTCTTTGAGAAGACCCAGAAATTTTTCTAAAAGCAGTCTTCTAGTTCCTAGGTTCTAAAGCCAAGTGGTACATGCCATGTCTCTAGAGGGTACTCGCACAGTCCTTATGATACAGTATACAAAACAGTATATGATCATAGCCTTAGGGTTACCTATGAAACAATTTATTTGAGTGGCGGTTTCTTAGTTTAGAAATAATGAGAAAACAGGGTTCTAGAGGGTGTTACTCTCGAAAGAAGTCCAATATGAGAAGAAAAGTCTTCGAAAAAAAAAGTTCATCTTTTGAAGAGTTTCAATGTGTAGGGGAGAGTCACCAGTAACTTGGCTCAAGTCCCATACTCTTCTGTATACTGTCCCTCTACACACATGGTCTCCTCAAGCAGGTAAACAAGAGAGAACAACACTAGGAAAAAATGACCAGACCATGCTTTTTGTGAAAGCTTGACCTTTTTTTTTTAATCTTCAATTTGTTTTAGGATTTTTTAGGAACCAACATTTCAACATTGGCTTCAAAATTACTTTCCATCTTGGTCTTGTAATCACCATAATTCATGGAACCATTCATACATTAAGGTACTTGGCACCACAGGCCAACCCAAAAACATTACTGAACCTTTTCCACTTTGAGGAGGTGTTAAAGACTTAAAAGATTTGTTAACATTTGGCAGGGACCAAGGATTTTTGTAAAATTAAAAATTAAAAAAAACATTTTTACTCTCTTTTAAAATGTCCCCAGCTCCAGTCCATGTTGCTTTGATCACTGGGCCTGCAGTAGGCATGTGCCGTTCATTCCTGTGACCACTTCAGTCAGTGACCTCAGCGGTCATATGCCATTTTTGCACCATTGTGACCATTGAGGCCACTGATTGCCTGCAGCGGTCATGTAGACGATGAACATAAAGTGAACATAAAGTCATCACTACAGGTCCTGAGGGCAGCCTTAAGTAACAGCGTGGGGTCTTTAGGACATTTCAAAGATAAAGGCTTTTTTTTTAATTTCACAAAAGCCTGTGCTTCTTACCAAATTTTGAAAACTTCTTTAAATAAGCCATCTAAAAGTAGTAAAACATGGCTGATTCTTTTGGAAAACCATGTCACACCTGCTCATTGGTTTGTGTCTAGCATCGAAGCTCATTAAACTGAATGTGACTGAGGGGACAGGTGTGGCACTGTTTTTGGAAGAATTCAGCCACGATTTTCTGATCCTGTCATGGTGGTAGCAGCACATTGCATGGGTGATATTTTGTGTCTGAAGATTCCACTGCACTTGAGAATCCTAAAGACATATATTTGCACAGTTCACCCAGAGTCTACGTACAGCGATTCATGGTTGGTAAATGTCAGGCAGCACGGATGTCCCCCTGGACCAAGGGTGAAGAACAACTTCAAACAGAAGTTTTGATAAAATACAGCGCTACAACATAACTTTTACTTAGATCAACATGAAAAAACATCATGGAGTTCTCCGGCAACGCGTTTCGTGCATACAGCGCTCCATCAAAGCCCTAAAGTATCGCTCCAGGAATGGTTCAAGAGAAGATTTTAAAAAATGGTCATGCCTTGGAGAAATAGACAAGCTTTCACAAAAAGAGTATGGTCTGGTTATTTGTTCCTGGTGTTGCTCTATCTTGTTTACCTGCTGTTTCAGGAGAGCATGAGTGTTTTTTCCAGCCCCTCTCCGCCTACAGAAGAGTATGGGGCATCACCCAAGTAATTGGTTCCTTTGTATGTGGCAGGCACAATGACTATCGTGCCGCCCAACACCCCCCACCCCACCCCTGGGCATTGAACCCCTCAGATGCCGCATTCATCGCTGATCTTGACATCTGATTTTACAATGGAAGCCTTTTAGGTTAATCAGGTTAAAAAAAAAAACAACATACTTACCTTATCCATTTGCTCGCGGAGAGACCATCACGGCCATCTTGATTCATGACACCATGTGAAACCTCATTGTGTCTGGCCAACATCATCATGTCTGGCCAACGTGCTGGCGTCCCCCGCGCAAGATTTTACACCGTATCTTCAATGAAGATGGCCGCAACTGCCTCTCCACAAGCAAATAGATGAGGTGAGAATGTTTTTTTTTTTTTACCACCATTTCAGGAAAAATAGATTCAGAATAAGTGCGAAGAAATTCGGCTTCACGGCAAATCAATTTTTTCATGACATTCGCATCAAAGTAATTTAGTTTTGGCTTCAGTGCGCTCAACACTAATTATAAGTTCCATTCTTGTCTGTTCTTGATTACCATCTTCTGTCCATCCTTCTTGAGTTGATGCTCTGGTTCTGTTTCATCAAAATTTTAAGTGATAAATCTGTTCAAACTAACATTTTCCAAGACTAAATAAATTTTGGGAACTTGGGCAAGTTAAATTTCTTTATTTTGGACATATATCACAATTGTAAGATATCATGACTCACTTTTGCTATAGTTCATTATGATCTATATATTTTAGTGAATTTGGCCCTTGAAAAAGTAGTGCCACTGGGTTGGCTGTCCACATGAAAAGTATGTAGCACAGAACATATCCTTTTGGTCAAGACATTGATGGTCAAGAAAAGAAGAAGGTCTTTTTGTGAAACCTCTCCGAGATCCATGTATAGTGAATATCTTAAGTGACTATCTGTGAGGTCTCCACAGTCTACAACGTTCTCCATAACTAATACAGATAGATTAATATGACCTTGCCTTAACTTAGACTAAATTAAAATGTGCGGTCACTTTGGCAAGAGTTTTTCTTAACCGGGAAGGAGCTCGGTTTGGTCTCCACTTGTGGCTCCAGACTGTGTATCAGTTTACACTATATTCCGGGAAGAAATCTAAAAACTTCACAATGCATGTTTCATGTGATGTATAATGCTCCTTTAACCAAATAAAAGACGGGACAGACAACTTCATCATTCCTATCCAGGGAAATTTGTTTTGGTTACGGTAATTTTTTTTTTCCCCTGTTCCACACATTGTACAAACGTCTGAAGTACATCAGGGTGAGTCACCCATTAGTAGAGGGCTAGCCCTCATATAGACTGAACACAGCATTCAAGAAGTCGGACTTTTTAGCCTATGCCATTTAAGAATGTCATTCATTCATATTGTGTGTCGTGTGTCACCAAGGAATGGCCACCAAGTTATCAAGATACAAAGTACTCTAGGAAGTTAATTTAAAAAAAACTATACAACTGGGCACCTGGGAACCATCCACCAAGTCAGATCCTATGTCTGGGTCTCTAAAACATGCCACTGAATTGGTTTGACAACTGCTTTGGTCATCCCATTGGGTCTCCATATCAGCATGGCTTCATGAGGGATCGGTCATGTCAAACCAATTTAATCAGTTTCGATGAGGAGGTAAGTTCTAGACTGGACCGCGGCGAATCAATGGATGTCGTATATCTGGACTTCTCCAAAGCATTTGACACTGTACCACATAAAAGGTTAGTATATAAAATGAGAATGCTTGGCCTGGGAGAAAATGTCTGTATGTGGGTAAGTAACTGGCTCAGTGATAGAAAACAGAGGGTGGTTATTAATGGTACACACTCAGATTGGGTCACTGTCACTAGTGGGGTACCACAGGGGTCAGTATTGGGCCCTATTCTCTTCAATATATTTATTAATGATCTTGTAGAAGGCTTGCACAGTAAAATATCAATTTTTGCAGATGACACTAAACTGTGTAAAGTAATTAACACAGAAGAGGACAGTGCACTGCTACAGATGGATCTGGATAGACTGGAGGCTTGGGCAGAGAAGTGGCAGATGAGGTTTAACACTGACAAATGTAAGGTTATGCATATGGGAAGGAATAATGCAAGTCACCAGTACATACTAAATGGTAAAACATGGGGTAACACTGACATGGAATAGGACCTAGGAATTTTAGTGAACAGCAAACTAAGCTGTAGAAACCAGTGTCAGACAGCTGCTGCCAAGGCCAATAAGATAATGGGTTGCATCAAAAGAGGCATAGATGCCCCTGATGAGAACATAGTCCTGCCACTTTACACATCACTAGTCAGACCACACATGGAGGACTGTGGACAGTTCTGGGCTCCTGTGAACAAGGCAGACATAGCAGAGCTGGAGAGGGTTCAGAGGAGGGCAACTAAGGTCATAACCGGAATGGGTGGACTACAGTACCCAGAAAGATGATCAAAATTAGGGTTATTTACTTTAGAAAAAAGACGACTGAGGGGAGATGTAATAACTATGTATACATATATCAGAGGTCAGTACAGAGATCTCTCCCATCATCTATTTATACCCAGGACTGTGACTGTGACGAGAGGACATCCTCTGCATCTGGAGGAAAGAAGGTTTGTACACAAACATAGAAGAGGATTCTTTACTGTAAGAGCAGTGAGACTATGGAACTCTCTGCCTGAAGAGGTTGTGATGGTAAGTTCACTAAGAGAGTTCAAGAAGGGCCTGGATGTATTTTTGGAGGGTAATAATATTACAGGTTATAGTTACTAGAGAGGGGTCGTTGATCCAGGGAGTTATTCTGATGCCTGATTGGAGTCGGGAAGGAATTGTTTTCCCTAAAGTGAGGAAAATTGTCTTCTACCTCACAGGTTTTTTTGCCTTCCTCTGGATCAAGTTGTAGGAAAGCAGGCCAAAATGGATGGACAGAGGGCTTTTTTCGGCCTTATAAACTATGTTACTATGTTACCATTTTCTGAAAGTCTGGTATTATGGAATGAATCTGTCTTTGGCTTACCAAAGAATAGACCTACTAAAGTGAAACGTCTTTGAGACCAAAGTTGTAGAGAAAGCGGTCTTCAAGAGAAATGGTACTCTCAAAGATGAAGGGGATACATATGTAGGATATGATAGAAACTAAAATTGACTACATCCATTGGAATGAACCCACTTAGCCAACATAACTTTGGTATTTTTAAGGGCCTATTCCAGGACAATATAAAAGCTCTCCCATGGACTGTAAATGGTGAAAAAAATAAAGATCTTATACTCACCTCACTGATCCCTGCTGAGGTTCTGATGGACCCCAGGTCCCCGCTGTACTCGATTTCCATTCCTGATGGTCAAGGCAGTTCATCACTGGAGTCAGTAATTAGCTGAAGGGTGTTCCCACCCATTTCCTGCTATGTCAAGGAGCAGGAAGTGGAGCAAAGTGGGGACCCAGGCACCCTCAGAACTGCAGCACTGGGGGATGGGCAAGGCAAGTATAGGCTCCTTTATTTTTTTAACAATTTGCAGGCCATGGAAGAGCTTTTGTATTGTTCTGGCATAACCCTTTAAGCATAGTCATACAGATTCATCGGACAAGGTCTAATAATCTCAGTGCTTCCAACAGAAACATGACTACATGGGCAAGTGGTAGGACCATCTGATCTCTTCGAGGAGAAGTAAGAAAGCACTGATCTCCTCTGCAACCATCTATAACCACTAACACCATCCAGGCCCATCTATTCCATCCAGTGGCGTACATAGAGAAGTAAGGGCCCCATAGCAAGGATCACACCAGGCCCCCCCACACAGGACAGAAGGGTTTCTGCCTAAACCCCTTTGAAGGACCGTTGGGCCATTTTTCCACTGCCTCATTTGGTAAAAGTTGTTCCTTTAGAGCAGTGGTTCTCAACTCCAGTCCTCGGGACCCACCTGCCAGTCAGGATTTAGGAATATCCCACAGAATGAATACCTGTGGTAAGTCCTGATGGATGGACGCTAATTATATCAGCTGGTCTAAACTAAGGAAATCCTGAAAACCTGACTGGCAGGTGGGTCCCGAGGACTGGAGTTGAGAACCACTGCTTTAGAGGGTAGAGTCCTGACCAAGTTTTTACCTCCAGTAGAAGAGGGGATGATCCCAACTAAGATTGGGCCCCCTCTTGCCCTGGGCCCCCTCTTGCCCTGGGCCCCATAGCAGTCGCATGGCTGCCTCTTGTGGTTCTCAAGAGACTATTAAACTTTAAGAATTTTAGGTAAGTGCCTGTGTGTTCACCATTACTAGAGATGAGCGAATCATTCAAAAAAATTATTCGCTGAACATTCGTCGAACTTTTCCTAAGATTCGTAGATTCGACGAATAGATTTGTTGCATTTGCTTACAAAATATACATTATTATGTGCGAACATTCATGCACTAATAACGAATAACGAAATAGCGGCATGGCAAATTCAGCTCGCATCTTCTTCAGACAGTAAAGCAGAAAATGAACTAGAACAAAGTAAAGTGTTCTCGCTGCCAGATGACATACCAAGTACGCCTTATGAAATATGGCAATCATCAGATCACGCAGGACCCCGTAGGTCACAATCCGTAAGTATTTTCATGTGAGGTCAGCGGCTGTGTGTGCTGAGGACGATCTACGTTTCTTTAAGGTCGTCTTATTCATTTTTTATTATTAAAGGATTATTTCACCGCACGGTAAACATTTACATAGAATGGAGGGCGGCCATGATGAGACACAGAAGTATCGGTACGATGAAGGATCACTCTCCGCTCGCCGGCAGCTGAGAATTATTTTACAGACTCATTAAATGATTTCATAATCTACAGGGAAGAAGCTGCTTACATTAACCCTTCATTTACAGACGCTGGTCAGCATCTAGTCACCCTTGTATTCAGACATGTCTTGTAGACGGTCAGGTTTTGTCTCTACTTTTACAGATGTAGCGGGGCTGAATTTGTCTCTTAAAGGGGTTGTTCAAGATTTTAATATTGATGGCCTATCCTCAGCATAGGTCATCAATATTTGATTGTCGGGGGTCCTACAACCTGTGTAGTATTTTGGACTATGGACATTTGCCCTTATAGCTACTATGCAAAGCCATCAACTCACTTTATTGCACTTGGAAGGGTCAACTTTCACTATGATGCCGGTATTTACACTTGTACTATATTGTTGCATTTTGTATGTTTATTGTAATATATCTTAATTATTTGCACTGATATTGCACTATATCTGAACTATGGAAAGGGTTAATACACAGCCAGCTAATACTGAGAGACTTTGGGACTTTCTATCTATGCACTGAGAAGGGACTATGCAAAGCTTTGGAGGGAAAAAAACAGACACATTGGCCTTTTGATGGTCCGGATTAGATCTGTTGTTTACATCTGAAGACTTGTTTATATCTGGAAAAAATGCTTAGTCATTCCCATAGACTTGTATCAAACTCTATACAAGTCTATGACAGACTGAAATTGCATAATTGTTTCTGTTTTGGCGGTGCTTCTCCACTTTACCCCTCCCACTAGAAGGTTCTAGTTCAGTTAGAAACTGTATATAAGCAGAGCAGTCAGAGCCCCTAGTTGTTTACAGATATGGACCAGTGTATAACAGAAGAAACTCTGCCAGACTGCACCAGTGACCAGAAGAAGATCCTGAGATGGACATAGTCTGCCACAGACCCTGGCCCACCTGCCCTTTGACCAGTGTACTAGCCTTCTGAGAGAGAGGGGGAGGGAGGGGGACTTTCAGGCCTTACCTCAGCATGAATCCTTTTTCTACCTGGGAGGAGACTGGATTAGCCAGCTCAGTGCACTGCCTATATTGTTTTGCACTTCAGTTCCTCCAGTAAAGAAGCACACAGATTTACTGCAGAACCTGATTCTCTGGATGTATTTCCCTTAGGGATGCACAACTCCTTACCATTCCCTCTGGAGAACACCAATCAGCTTTTACCTTGTAGGTCTGGCAATGGAAGTCAACACCAGAACTTCACAGCTTTGTATACTATATAGTAGATGGACCTGATAACTGCAGCATTGCTCCCATTCACTTCAGTGGGAGCAATCCTGCAGCCAGAGGTACAACAAAACAGCTGATTGGCAAGGTCCCAGAGTTTCGGACCCCCATTCACTTTATATTGCTGGCCTATCCTGAGGATAAGCCATCAATATCAAAGTCCTTGACAAATTCTTTAAGGCCATTATCACATGGTAGATTTTAAATATGGATTTTGGTGAGTTTTCCACACCAAAATCCCGATAGAATCCCTTCTCCATCGGGTTCTCTCAACCCACCATCCCGTGCTCTCATTCATACGAGTGACATGTATTTTCTTTTGTGTTTTGATAAAATTCTGTGTGGAAATTTCCATTGAAATCAATGAGAGGCCTAAAATCTACATCAAAATCTACAGCAAAACCCGCACCAAAAACCACTTAAAACACAAAAATGCATTAAAAAAACATCATAAACCAACACTGAATTTTGATGTGGATTCCACCCCTACATTTCATGACCTACTTACCAACATTACAGTTGGTAAATTTGGGGCATGGGACCCCAAACCTGGGAACAACTCCAAACCCTGCAGGGACCACCCACTTATGGGAGTGGCTCATTGAAACCCCTCCCATTTTTAGCCTACAGCCCTGAATTTGGTTCATTTTCTGAACCTATTGGAAGAATGGGATTCCCCTGATCTTCAGCTGACACTTCGACAACTCAAATCAACGGTGAGGTGGTCAGGCTTTCATGCAGAACTCTCCATTAAAGTCTATGGTATTTACATAAAGGGCTGAATGACCAGCAAAACAATCTGCTTCTGATCCACCCTCCAAAAATTTGCTAGCACAAGGACCACCGATGAGTTGCATCCGACATCTGTCCTCATCCACCATTTAGATAATATGATGATAATAGCATGACCACAAATAATTTATAGCCAGGGCGAGCATGACCACGACATCTGCTACCAGGATCGGTGCCCGCTGGGACAGCTGCATTTTTGAGCCATACACAAAACATTTACCAACAGCAAATAGTTTGTGGATAAACTGCACAAACAACAAGGGCCAGCACCAACCCCAAAGGATCCTCCAGTGAGGAAATGGTTAATGCAATTAACAGTTCAGCGCCCAGTAAAGCATTTTCCACCACATTAGAGACATTAAAGCATTGCCAGATTTTCACAGAAGCTCTTCCAGGAACTCTGAACTGTGTTAGAATAAGAAAATAAACTATAATGAGCCAAACAGCAAGAGAAAGACTCCCGGATAGAGAAGGGCTTCCTCCTTACATCTTGAAGGCCCAGGGAAGACAAAGCCTTGAGGCTCATGTAATTCACTGCCCTAGAGAACTGTATGAAGATGGGATATGGGACGTGATTGTCCCTTCTTGGATGTTAACCAGGGAATTTTTTTAGGCTAATGGCTGTACTCTTTAAAGGAGTATTCACATCTGGACATATAGCATATTCATGGAGGGTGTCGGTCCCACCTCTGAATGGGTTCCCAATGCTGGTAATGAAGAAGAAATTACACATGGGTGGCTCTTTCCATCTACTTCTCTGGAAATTCAGAAAATAGCCAAGTAAGAAGGCCATTAGAACTTCCATGGAGAGAGCTACACATGCAAGACCACCTCTCAATTCCCGGTAGCATGAGCAGGGCCCCCTTGTTGAGGTAGATACAAGTTTCAGAGGTGGGACCAGCACCCCATTTCCCTGTGGATATGCCATAAATGTCCAGGATCAGAACTGTAAAATAATGGAGTACTTTCAAGAGCCTGATTGTGTGGGCTATCAAAAAACAACCAAATGCCTATACCGGAAAAAAAAGTTCTACATGTCCAGCATCATTTACTAGGTAGGGCTGAAGTTTGTAACGGAAATATCCAAAGAGCACAAGTATCCACTATGCCAGCCCATCTTTGTTTGGCTGACATGGTTGACACCTCCTATGTCAACCATAGACCTTTCTAGATCTAGTTATATAGGGATTCAGGGTCAGGCTGGCCCACCAGAGAACCAGGGGCAATGCTAGGGAGGATCGTCCCCATCCCCGCCTGCCATTGGCTGCTCCCCCCTGACACTGGATGTTTTCATCGGCGCACAGGGAGAAGCAACAGCTGCCATGAAGGGACCAGGAGCCGGGGAGCGCGGGGAGCCTGGTAAGTAGAATCAGTATTGGGGCATTTAATAATCTTGGATAACCCCTTTAATAATATATGTGGTATGAGTGCAATGTGGTTCACAGCTTTAGGTATAAAAGTAGACCAGGGGATTGCCTGGTGTGGGTTGTAGCTTTTTTGTGTCTTTTGCAAAAGTCGCACATAGAAAATGAGCCGTAATCCAGGTCTAATCTCACTTTTAGCTCTTAAAGTGTAACTGTCATTCTTTTTTTAATTTTTGTAATGTTTAGGGGCAGTGATACTGACCATTTTTGTAATATACTTTAATTACTGAAATTGTACATTTCTATTAGAAAAATAGCTCTAAAGTGGCCCATTTTGAGCCCTTAGCAACGCTCCTCTGTCTTCTGTTTACATAACACAGTCAGTATTGAGCAAGTCTCCACTGTTATGTAAACAGAAGACAGAGGAGCGTTGCTAAGGCTCAAAATGGGCCACTTTAGAGCTATTTTTCTAATAGAAATGTACAATTTCAGTAATTAAAGTATATTACAAAAATGGTCAGTATCACTGCCCCTACACATTACAAAAATTAAAAAAAGAATGACAGTTACACTTTAAGCACAGACCATTATGAAAAGTGTCGAGGATCATGAAATGTCACAAAAATGTTGCAGTTGCCATGACTTTTTGAGACCACTAAACTGACATATCTGATTTGATAAATGACCCTTATGTTTTTTAGTAGTGGCGTTTTCAGTTTCCTTTTGTTTTTCACCCCCTTATTTTTCTGGAAATCGCAGCAAACTCTAGGTATGGTCTTTTTTTTTCCAGAAGGTTTCACATACACTTCTATAGGAAAAGCAGTCTGGAAAAAAACAAGCAAGAAAAAAAAACGAGATTAAAAACACTTGTGAAGACCAAAAGTGTTGTTTTATGAGCCAAAAAAAAAAACACCAGGAAAAAAATGCACAGTGTGGCGGCATCTGAAAGGAGTGCAGTAAGGAGATGAAGTAAAGTTTCTGTAATGCGCTCCAAGAACGCTGACCACCGGCTTCACAGTGACCGGACAATCACTTGCTCTACAGATTGCAAAATCTAGAAAAGTTTACATTTTCCCAAACTGACCCAAAGTATTGTATGACAGACGAAGGGAAAATTGTGTTTTATTATTTGTGCGGTAAGAAAAAAAGCTGACACAAAGAGCAGATATTTGTTTGCCTGAGGCCTTGGCTCGCTTTGAAACAAACGTTCTTCAGATAGAAGGATTGGCATTTGACTGACTTTTTTTTAGGCCGACTTTCCAAAAGAGACACCTGGTTTGGTCTCTGCACAAAACAGCCATTCACTATCGCACTCTGATCTTTTGTTGTGCAAGGGGAAGAAAATGACGGATGGCAGCGCCGCGTCTTCAAGTTTTCTTTTTTGCTTATTTTACTCTCATTATGGTAATACAAACATTTACTTAAAGTAACCGGGTCAAAATAAAAAATAAAAAAAAATACTCTAGCTTTAAATATTTGCTACAAACACAGTTAACAATATATATTATTAAGTACAGCAGTGACAAAGGCATACTTCCCAAATATATCTACATACTAATATACTAATATACCCATATACGTAGCTAAACACAGAAAACACAGAAATATACAGATATAAAAACAATCTCATATGTAGATATACACATATGTATGCACATTACTATGTAGTGCATTACTATACATGTACACAAATATACATGCTATGTATATAAGCACATATATAATTAAAGAGGTTTTCCAGGATTTTACTACTGATGACCTATCCTCAGGATAGGTCATCAGTAACTGATCGGTGGGAGTCCGACACCCGGGACCCCGGACGATCATCTGTTTGAGAAGGCACCAGTGCTCCCGTGAGCGCCACGGCCTTCTCTCAGCTTTTCCTAGGCCAGTGACATCACGTTCATCGATCACATGGACTAGGAGCGGCTCAGCCCCATTCAAGTGAATGGGGCTGAGCACAATACCAAGCACAACCACTATACAATGTACGGCGCTGTGCTTGGTAAGCTGAGAGAAGACCCCGACTCTCACAGGAGCGCCGGTGCTTTCTCAAACAGCGGATCGGCGGGGGTCCCAGGTGTCGGACCCCCACTGATCAGATACTGATGACCTATCCTGAGGATAGGTCATCAGTAGTAAAATCCTGGAAAACCCTTTAAACCCTCAATGACTAGATAAATGTGTTTGTTTTTGCCTATATACATTTCAGCAGATTCTTGTACAAAATTATTTGTGCCTGTCCGACAACGACAAGGCGATCTCTTTACGACGGGAACCTAACACTAAATGGCACCACAAGTATAATATAGTGTGGAACCTGCATTCCCCAAATGTAATGGAGGCACTTAGTGAATGTAGCATTTAGTGTTCGCTTCCCGTCCTAAAGAGATTGCCTTGACGCTGGTGGACGGGCACAAATACTTTTGTACAAAATGTATTTGCCAAGAATCTCACATTTACAACGCAGCATTAATATTTTATATAGTGATTATGGCATTATTGTATGTAATTATTTTATGGTTTGTGTTTGTAGAGTGCTGTCGCATTCTTTGTCTTTTTGCTTTTGTGCTTACAGCCATGGCGATGTGCACCTGTGTATTGGGATGTGCTACCTGACCCTCAATTTTGTTTGTCTTTTTTTATGCAGCAGAACTTGTATTATGTTTTGGCGCCATTCAAGTACTATGTATGATAAAGTGACCTTAGTCTCCCTGTCTGCTTTAAGATCACTACACTGTATGGTTTCCAGAGGAGCAGCGGCCTAAAATCAGCTGATCAGCGCATAGGTCGCCAATATCTGTAGCCTGAAGAACACCTTTAAGGAACCTTCCTCTATCTATTCCCTGAGCGATAAGTGTTTTTTTCTTTCTGCTCCATATGATATCAACCTAATTTGGATATGTGACCATGTCTTTATGTCAGCTGTCCATCCTAACCTCTGCTTGTTTACCACTTACAACACATCTGGCTACGACCCGTGCACAGTGTGGCTATAATTTAAAGGGGTTGTCCCATCTGGGACAATGGGGGCATATCACTAGGATATGCCCCCATTGTCTGATAGGTGTGGGTCCCAGAGGATGGAGTGGGGAAGGTGGTGGCCAGAAGACCTCCACGCACCACCAAGCACTCTCCCCATAGTAGTGAATGGGAATGCACCACACTTGCACGGCAGCCACTCCCATTCAATTCTATCAGGCCCTCCACACTTTTTGGGACTCCATTCTCGGTGTAAATGCGGGTCCCAGAGGCGGGACCTGCACCTCTCAGACAATGGGGGGAGACTGTCTTAGATGGGAAAACCCCTTTGTCCACTTGGTACCAGATCTTGACACCTTCAGACTCTGCTGACTGCTAAAGACTATTCTGGTATAGTGACCTGAGAATTTCCTGTGGAAAAGCCAAACCCAATTTCAAGGGTTAAGTGTCACAACGTAACATATGGTCAGTGTCATTTGAGGGCTGGAACTGTGCATGTGCGGCCACCTCAGTGAAGTGGACAGAGAAAAAAGAAAAGGAACACACAGCAGGTGGCGCTATACAGATACATTTTACTGAATAGCTCAGTGGCTATACCAAATTTTTAATTACATGCAATTACAAAAGTATTCAGATCCAGGGGCTGGCTTGAAAAATGTGGAGCTCATAATTAGTGAGACTGGACTTTCTATCAGTTAGCAAAGCCATAGGTCAACATCTGTTGACTTCATGCATCCATGTACTGAAACATGGGAGAACTGCTTGAAGATCATTACAGTTGTTGGTGTGGGTTCCCGAGGATAAAAAAAAAAATTCCTCCAAATCATCCTTCAGCTTCATGACTTCTATTAAGAACAGGTTTCTTTGTCGTAAGAATTGAGATTAATGCAAAATAATGTAAAATTAATCGAAATCAGGAAGCGGAGAGGTCGTCAAATTGTAATTCAGTTTAAGAACCTCCATTAATTATGGTAATGAAACGTGGACTGGAGAAATAAACAATCGCCGTGGAACCCTTGGGTTTGTCAGTCATTGAATGGATGAGGCCCCAGGCCGGTGTACGATTTAAGGTCACTTTGCGGAGCTTAATTACATATCAAAGACGTCCACATCACAGTTCTGCGTGATTCATGCAAAGAAAACACACATGCTCTTACGTCGGCCCCAAAAATATGAAGGTTATTTTAGGTTACCCAGTGAGAAGGTGAAAACTGAGATGCCTTCAGGGGAGAAATACAAATTTAAAGGGGTGATCTTATCACATACATTAGTAGCATTTTACTAGAACATGCCACCAGCGTCTGACAGTGTGACCTCCCTCAGCTCCAGCTGGAAAGCAGTCCCTGGGGGCTCTGGTGGGCTTTTGCATGGACTGCAAATATAGTCAATTTAGGATCCTAGTGCACTGCCACTTATTTCTAGCATTCGGCAGGAGTCCGAAGCAGTGGCGTACATAGAGAAGAAAGGGCCCCATAGCAAGGATCAAACCAGGCCCCCCACATAGGACAGAAGGGTTTCCGCCTTCCCCTTTCAATGACCCTTGGGCCATTTTTTCCACTGCCTCATTTGCTAAAAGTTATTTCTTTAGAGCAGAGATGCTCAACCTGTGGCCCTCCAGCTGCTGTAAAACTACAACTCCCACCATACCCTGCTGTAGACTGATAGCTATAGGCTGTCCAAGTTGTAGTTTTGCAACAGCTGGAGGGCCGCAGAAAGGGCATTCCTGCTTTACAGGGTAGAGTCCTGACCAGGTTTTCACCCCCAGTAGAAGAGGAGATAATTCCAACTAAGACTGGGCCCCATCTTGCCCTGGGCCCCATAGCAGTCGCATGGTCTGCCGCTATGGTGGTTACGCCCTTGGTCCGAAGTGAATGGACATTTCATATCCTGTCTTAAGCACCAACTATGTCTGAGATAAGATGATTACTTTTACTAAAATTACTTTGGAAAGAACATTAGAAGGTTTAAGATTTCGAGATCCAAAATTGGTAGAAGAGAACTCCAGTGTTCAAATAAAGTCTAACTCTTCATGCTCACGAAGTGGACTATATGAGTATCTTCACTACTATGGCCAAGCCCATATTTATAAAAACCTATAAAGGTGTCTGCGTCCCACATCATGAACATTTTATCCCCTTCTTCTTCTTGTAATCCTGTTTCTGGCTGTAAGGTAACTGGCTGCAGCACGTGCCCTGCTCCATTATTTTATAGGCAACTGAAATACTAAATCTCACCCCTTTGTCAAAGCTCAGGGATTAAAGGATTGTCTCCAACATTGGCCCCAACAATGTCAGATAAGTGTGGGTCTCACCTAGGGTTGCTACCCAGCCGGTATCTCCCAAGCAAGGTCGGTATTTTAGTGGTTCTGCCGGGGCTGGTATTTTTTTCGACCTGTTAATTGCTGGTATTTTCCTAACAGGACTGCTACTAATGATCGCTTCCATTGCAGAACACTCATTAATGCAGCCCTTACCTCTCCTCCCCAAACTTGTGTTAATTTAAAAAAAAAAAAAAAAAAAAAAACACTCACCTCTTCCATTTGCTCGCGCTGCTGACTGGATGTGCAGTACAGGACCTGAGAGACGTCATCATGCTGGAGCGCAGGTCCTGTCCTGAGCTTCCAGTCAGCAGAGGGCGTTCACCACAGCACGGGTAAATAGAGAGGGCACTAATGGGTGGGATTATTCTAACCTGGGGCACTAATGGGCGGCATTATTCTAACCTGGGGCACTAATAGGGGGCATTATTCTTCCTGGCGGCACAAATGGGGGACATTAATTCTGGGGTGCACTAATGGGGGCACTATTTTTATTGGGGGGCACTAATGGGCCTATTACTCTTACTGGGGGACATTAATTCTGGGGTGCACTGATGGGGGCATTACTATTATTGGGGTTACTAATGGGGCATTACTGTTACTGGGAGCACTAACGTGGGCATTATTAATTCTGGACGGCACTAATGGGGACATTATTAATTCTGGACGGCACTAATGGGGGCATTAATATTATTGGGAGCCACAGTATGATAGCGATTTAACACCCCGTGTTAAGCCATGCCCCACAGCCATACCCCCTTTGGCGTGTGGTTTAACTATTTTTTGTTGACAAAGGTGGCAACCCTAGTCTCACCTCTGGGACCAGCACCTGTCTCTAGATTGGACCTCCCTAAGTGAGCAGGAGTGCACGGCGCATGTGCAGCCGCTCTCTATTTATTTCTATGGGAGAGTCAGAGATAGCACTGACTCAGCTATTTCCGGCAGACCCATAGACGTGATTAAAGCAGTGGCCACAGTTGTCCATTTATTTCTATGGGACTTCCGAAAATAGCCAAGTGTGCTGATCGGCTATTTTCAGCACTCCCATAGGAATGGAGGGTGGCCGCGCATGCGCTGTGAGCTCTTGTTCACTTTGGGAGCTCTGTTCTAGAGACAGGTGTGGGTCCCCACCCAATCTCTAAAGACGATTCAGCAGGCGATTGTTGGGAGGGAGGAGTTCATTCCTGGCATTCGCCTGCTCGCTGGTGAAGGAGTCCATTACATTTACGTGCAGCGATCTCCTCCACAGTACGGAGAGCAGTGATCGGCAATGCCATCGCTCGTCCCCGATCTGACTTGTTGTTTGCCGGCAGCAGAGGCTGTTTATACGGCACGATCTGCTACCGGCAAACGACGATTTATATGCCTACACAAACAATCCAATTACCCAACGTAGCGTCTTCATTCATTCATCGGGTACTCGGCAGCACCTTTACACCGCCAGATAATCCCTATGAACGCTCATTAGCTATTAGCTGGCAGATTCTCGGCCCAAGTAAGGGGCCCTTTACCCTGAACTATAAGCACCGGCTCCAGGACACCTGAATACAATGGTTCTGACACCCATTAATTCCACTGTCCTCTCGGCCCACCCCAGAGGACCCAAACCCAACAGTATCAGCGTGTCCTTATCTCATTTCCTCATCTTCCTCCCTCACATGAAGACATCTCTCCCGCTACAAGCTGCTCTTATATCTGATATGTTTTAGGGGTGGACAGGACAAAGTCTGCTAGTGAGAAGTGCTGGACCATTCCTCCACCCTCTTAAGAAACTAGTTGTCCAGACTGCACCCCAACAGCACACCCAATATGCTACTAAATTAACCCCTTCCGAGCTACATCCCTCTTATTACACACAGTACACTTACTCTGCTGCAGATTTGACCTCATTAAGGAGGCCCCATAGGACTGAGCATATCCTAATGTTCTCCTGGTAATAGCTGTGGGGTTTAGACTTATAGGGGGTGACTGGGAGATTGGGGGTCTCAATACAAATTATATTACAAGGCTTTCAGCTATACAGCATCAAGGGCTGTGCACCCTACACATAGGTAGATAATAGGAAATAGATAGAGATAGATAGATAGATAGATAGATAGATAGATAGATAGATAGACAAACAAATGGACAGAAGATAGATAATAGATAGAAGTTTATACCGTGATATGAGATAGATAGATAGATAGATAGATAGATAGATAGATAGATAGATAATAGGAGATAAACATATGGCTATGTACTAACATTTGACCTGCTACAACCAGCATAACTATTTTTCTGGTAGATGCAAAAACAAGAAAAATTTCAACTAATGCACATTTTTGACTTATTGCTTAGAAAACAATTCAGATTTATCTTGAAGACGTCGGTCATTTGTGGTTTCAAGGTTCTCAAAACAGGAACTGAAGTGTTTGCTCAGCCCGTGTAAATGTGGTCATGCTCGGCGCTCTGTTCACATGGATCTACGGAAACTTCTATAGTAAGAGAGAAAGACAAGCAAGAATTTGCTAGTTTGTAACTTTACGTTGATTAACCCCTTCCTGCCCTGTGACTTATTATTATGTCACTAAGTGCAGGACGCTAATTCTCTATCACAGCGATGGTGCGGGCTCAGGAGCTGGGCTGCACCACCGCTTGTGGTATGCATCTTGGGAGTTGTAGTTTTACCACAGCTGGAGTGCCGAAGGTTAGCCATTAGAGCCCTATGGTGACTTAAAGGGTTATTCTCATCTTCTGCAATGGGGGCATATCGCTTGGGTATGCCCCCATTGTCTTATAGGTGCGGGTCCTACCTCTGGGACCGGCATCTATATCGAGAACAGAGCCCCATCGGCTACATAGAAATGAATGGGAGCGGTGGCCGCGCATGCGCGGTACGCTCCTATTCATTTCTATGGGAGCAGCGCGGGAGCTGTGCCTGGTGGTGGCCAAACCCCAGGAAACCTGGGGTCCTCCAGGCGCAGTGCTTCCCGCTGTGTTCTCGATATAGGTGCGGGTGTACCTATAAGACAATGGGGGCATATCCTAGCGATATGCCCCCATTGTCTAAGATGAGAATAACCCTTTAATAACCTGGCACAACCCCTTTAAGTAAGAAGGAGGGCCATGTCCTTAAGTGCTTAGCCTCAAGAAGCAGAATTTGCATTATGGTCAGTAATTCTTTTTTACTCTAATTTTTTTCATCTGGTCATACAAGACAGAAAATCAGCAATAGCGAGAGATAAGTGAGATTTCTGTGACCACAACGTGACTGGAATGTTTTGCTATGGAAAAAAACACCAGTAACCTTGCAACCACTGCACAAATATGATATGACCACGATCACATTACTAGTGATGGTACAAGGTCGCTTGCAACTTTTTTTTTTAACCACAGAGGAACATTGAAGTTGCCGCAGAGTAGCCTTGTTGCTCCAGATTTTCATCCTAAGGCCGCGCTGTCTTCAAAAAGAAGGCAGTACGGTTGCAGCGCGCTAGTCAGTGGTGAAGGGAAGGAGGTGTGAGCAGAGACGATTGGAGTGGTGGTGGTCGTAGTTCTCACGGTGGCTAATCCTGGTTCAGTGCTCTCCTAGGCCAAACGTACGATGCATGGAGGGGCGCAACCCTTCATCCCCTTGGGGATTTTGGGGTCTCTTGCCTGGTGGTGGCTGGGGTGTCCTTGATATTTGGTGAACGGGTAGGGAAGTGCATGCAGCAGAGCTGGCGATTGGGTCAGAGGTGGAAACCAATGACCAGGCTAGCTTGATTGTAGTAAAATAAGGTCTTTCCTTTAGTGAATAGATGATGGGTCTTACAGTACAAGTACAAGCAGCAGGCACAGTTCTCAAATACTTCACAGACTAGGCTTTTCCCAAAGGCTGGGTATAGAAGATGGCTATGATGGTGGTTCTCCCTGAGTCTCTTTCAATAGATACATGAAATCTTTCCAAATGAGCAAAGGCGTGTAGTCTCTCTTAATGTCTCTCTGCAATGTCCAACTGCGGGATGGTCAGTCCATCTTGGTAATGTTACAGGTGCCAGAAGCTAATAACCCGAACCACGTGCAGTAAAGTCTAAAGCCATATGCGCACATTATCTTTACTGACTCTGTCCAAACATTATCCCATTTTGGTCCTCAACCTTCTAAAAAGTTCTATCCTTCTCCTTCAGAGGTGGGTTCAGCAAAATTGCTTTTTTGGCAGCTTTTCACTCACATGGATGGCGTCTCCCTGGAGAAGATTTCTTTTCTGCTTCAGATTGTGTGGCTTACACACCAGCATCACCATACACGTCTTTTCTCTTGTCTGACTTGCCAGGAGCTACTAACTAGCCAGGGAAAAGCGGGGGCCAGCCCACCACCTAGCAACTATTACTAAGGATTGCTATACTATTTCCTCCTATACATAGCCTTTTGAAATACATAGTGCAAAGATCATAGCATCACAGTAAACTTTTTAACAGCTTTAGTAGTTAACTACACCAACAATTTTTCAATATTTCTTTCACCTGTGATACAGGGGGGGCACAATGCTAAGATAATGTAAATTCAGAGTTTTCCCCAGTGTTCCTGAGATCAAGAGGTCCCTTTAGCCCAAACCCCCATGCCGAATCCGAAAATCCATATTTATTTGACGTGTTTTACTAGATGACCCTTGTAGATGAAACTTAGCATGTGCGGCCTTCTCAGCGAGCCGGACAAAGAAATAAGAATTAGAAAAAACAGCAGGTGGCGCTGTACAGATACATTTTATTGAATAACTCAGTGGCTATGCTAAATTTCTAATTACATGCAATTACAAAAGTATTCAGATCCAGGTGCTGGTTTCAAAAATGTAGAATATTTTTCAGGGGGATTTGGGGTTTGTATTAGTGTAGAGCAGGGATGCTCAACTTGAGGCCCTCCAGCTGTTATAAAACTACAACTCCCACCTTGCCCTGGGAGATGTAGTTTTGCAACAGCAGGAGGGCCACAGGTTAGGCATCCCTGGTGTAGAGGGTCTGGTCTATAGTCTGCATTCATTTTGGTGTGCGGAGAAGGTTTATATCCACTACTGTATATCAAATGACACAGGTTGGGGGTGTGCACTGTGCCCCAGCCATCCATACACCACATTTCACAATGTCCTCTGATATCAATTGGATGACTAAAAAAAGTCCAGAAAATCCCCTATGCCCCTATGCTTATCACTTTATCTCACATATCTCCATCTCTTGGATCCTTCCAGAATATTTACCTCCATCAGTATGAAAGATATACAGTATATAATTTATGGACCTCAGGTTCAATGTTCCTTTGAGTATCTCCTACACCCACATAGCTCAGGGCAGGTGGTCGGGGAGAATGCAGTCATGTCTCATTCTGCTCACTGACTACTGACTCACCCCTTAATAATGATCCTAGTACAATAAGCTCTTGAAGACAAGCTAAACATCTTCATACAAGAGAAGGCCCAACACAGGCGATAAATGCTGAAGTGTCAAGTTTAATCATCTGCCCTCTTCCCCAATCCACACCTGATGGAGAGTCCATGATAAGGAATGACAACTGTGAGGAAGCTGATGTGTCACGCCGTATCGGGGAATCTACCACACATTAAGTTCATGCTGGAAACTTTACACGCTTCACGTAACTTCATTATATTAATGTATCATTCCACTTGCCAAGCTGGTGGGCCCCTGCCAACCATTGTCCATCAAGTAATGAAACTGTATATTATTTGTACTCATTAGGACACCTGATAGGAAACTGCGGAGGTAGCCAAGCCTTTTATCTACCACCCGTTAATTGGTGTGTAATAGTCTCGAACAGCCGGCGCACAAGACATTGATCTTTGCTGGAATCTGGTGCTTCATCCACTACAAGACAAACCGGGTCTTGTCGGCTCTTCTGGAAGGAGCACCATGAAAGTAAATGTAGCCAAAACCTTTCCAGACAGAGCTTAGGGCCAGATCAATGTGCCAAAGAAGAGAAACAAACATCAGTTCATAGATGGGAACATGTAGTTATAAAATGGATCCTACACTATTATGAAAAGGGTGCCTTAATATGTATGACCTGTTGACCTGTACCTATCCCTTTCAGAAGTGAGTGTGGAACTACTGTGTCAACCAACAGGTCATCTAGACTTTGCTGCGGGCAACACACCGGTGTAGCATCCTAGACCCGGGGTATTTTTGATATGTTGTTCTCTATGTTTTACTATGTGATGTTTGTTTGTGGTGTGTGTTTCACAGCTACCATATCATTTTGCCAAGCAGGTGATGATAATGGCTGGCTATAACAGGGTTAACCACCCTGTTCCACCCTTCATGGTAGAGTGGGTTGGTCCAACTTCCTGACAGGAGGAGGAATTCTAAAGCAGTTCAGGAGTCTGTAGTTAGTGCTAGGCGGAGAGGAGACATGAGAGGTCCTGCATTGATAGTGGGAAAAAGAGGAAGCAGCTCTTAGAGCACCCACTCCTATGAACCATATCTGATACCAGGACCCATATTATCCCTCTCCTGCTGGAACGTCAGTTTGATATGTTCTCAAGTAAAGCCTTGAGAGTTAAGACTGCAGAGTAATACAGCAAGATACAGCATTTACAGACTCTGTGGTGAGGTAAGGGGTAACAGTTCAGACACCAATACCTACCAAGCAACCACTAGGCCCCTATCATCTAAGTGCAGAACTGCAGCCATCCAACCTGCCACTGTTCCTCTTCAGCTAGTGCCAGAAGAGAATTGCACTTAAAGACTGCTGCTTTATGTTTTTTAAGTTCTTTGTTGCAATTAGTGAAAAGGACTTACGTTCAACTCTGGCCCCATTCTTCCATTTCTGACTTGACTGCAATGGACAGACAGGCAGTGATGGCCTAGGGTTGGACACCGTGACACTACAACACTACAACACTACAACTTCCTCTACACCGGCTCCCAAGGGGGCTCACTCTACTAGGCCCCTACCTCCCGGAGTAGTCTCTTTGTTATTTACATCTCGCCCATAGGGTTCAGTGACACCAGTGCAGGGCTCCGAGGAATCAGGCAAAACCGTAGTCAGAGACAAGCTGAGGTCAGTGCAGGCAGGGTACAAGCAATCCAATAAAAAGTCCAAAATCCAGCCAGGCAGCAAAGGCTGAATATGGAGGTCAGGTCAGGCAGCAGAGGGTCAGAATCCGAGAAACAGGCAGAAATCGGTACACAGGCAGACAAACTAATACAGTGCAACATAAACAACCTATTGTGGAGGTACTTAAGGGTGGCCAACTATAGGCTAGTTCGAATTAGGGTGCATGTGCACTGACCCTGTAAGAGCTGGAGGAAGCGCATGCACACTACAGGCTGAGAAGGCAGATCTTTCTGGCAAGTAGAAGGCTGCGGCAAGCCAAGGGAGATGAAGCTGGCAACCAGGCCCCCCAACAGTAAATCAGATGAAGATCAGTGGGTCTGGGCCATCACAGCAGGAGCAGGTGGGTGTGTGGAGCAGTGGCTAGCATGGGCCTCCAACGTAACACATACATACAGATGTGTCCTCCCTACCAATTTTTCGTTAAGGACCCCAATTTCTCACAATCCAAATTCAATACATTATCATGAGATGCAAAAACAAAACCCTTGACAGGCTGCAATCCACATCTCAACCACTGGGTGGTCATATAGAGACAAATATAAAATAAACATCTCCTGACAGAGTATCACGAAATCATGTTTCATTTTCAGAGATGATCATCACGATCCAGTCATCTCAGGATACAAGAAGAAAGGTGAGGGAGGACACATCTGTAGGGTTGTGAGTATGCTTGGTACAGGTGGACCCTCACCAATCAATAAGTGATGGTGTATATGAGAAATTCACAATCATTTTCTGTAATGGGAAAACCCCTTGAAGGAGAAGGTTTCCAGCTTTAGAACAATTTCTACTTATCATCTATGGACAGTTTATCATTGTTTAGCTCTGTTTAGGGATACTTATCTGAATGGCTAATGAGTAAGATATGTGGAGGGAGGTGGTGGGGTGGCCCAAACCTTCCCCTCCAGCCACATAATGCAGGCAGCCTAATAAGTATTCATGAAAGTCCCCTATGGGCGTGCCTGGCAGTGCATTCACAATCCTTCCAATCCTATGTATGAATCATCATGGCCTCCTGCAGACATGAAGTCTTCAGTAAGTACATTCCATTTGTGTTATGGACGGAGCTCCATATCTGAACTGATACTTCACTGCTGACTAAGTGAAAACAGCCGGAGTCTTATTCCTGTGCACTTTATTAAAGGGATCTGCTACTTTGCTGCTAAACTACAGTAATGCCTAGCGGTTAATTGGCCTCTGGGCTTACCTTAGTGACCATCTAGCTGACCCTACTTGGTGCCAATGGGAGTGGTATAAACAATCGCCACCATTTATATCCTTTTCCAAAATGGTGCTGTCTTCCTGTGCTGCGTCGGTGGAGACACAGGACGTCCCTCACTTCCCTTATGTTCTATAGGCGCAGGCATAGTACAGGTGCAATGTGCCGCCCCCGCAGGGCGGATCATGTCTAAGGTTTATAGGAATTTTGAGTGGTGTGGTGCTGTCCCAAAAGTCTCTGTGTGTGTCACGCAGCTCCTACCTGGATACCTTAGCTCCTCAGGGCTTGGCTCCAAAGCAATAAAGGGAATGAGTAATGGTGGAGGTGGAGAATAAGTCGAGTCCAGACTTCTATAAAGTTCAACAGCTTTACTTGCATAAACTTGTATCCAGACAATATTCAGGCTTTCTCTTGGTTCCAGCAGGCTGTGGCATAAACTGGCAGGCAAACTTCAGTACTGTGCTTCCTCTCTCTGCTGTGCTAAACTCGGCTTTATTCTGGCATCTGGACTTTAGGACTGTTCTGGTATTTCTGGAGTGGGGTGCCTTTGCTGTTGACCCCCTTGTGACGCTCTGTTGACTCTCTCTGAATCTGCAAGAGGTTAGGATGCTCTATGAGCTGCTTTTCTCTGGAAGGACTTCTGCTGCAGGAGGGGGCCTTCCCTCACCACTACATCTTGGCAGGTCTGCATCTGACGCTACCCTGGCTTAGACTGGCTAGAAACTTCCTGCTACCCCTCCCTTGGTAGGAAATTAGAGTAGCCCACTTCTGCTCAAAAGGGAAAGAATTGAATGGTTGGAATGGAAAAGTTCCACCTGCTTGTGAACCAGGAACATAACATGTACAAAACAGTTCCCTAACAACATTAGGAATGCACAATGTAGGAGGACCTGGACCAAATACATATGACATTATTTATAGGTTATCAAAGACAGTAGCAGGGTATAGGAATGGTAACACCAATTTGGAGTATTACACAGGAAAAAAAGCACCTCTTGCAGATCGTTAAGGATGGCGACGACTGTTTAAACTGCTACTCTGGACACCAAGGGGGCAACTTCATGCTGGCTAAAGTAGGTCCAGAGGTCAAACAGCAGATTTATATATGTATGCCAAGTTCTGCATTTCTAACTGGGTGCATTATGTTTTTACAATAGTCCACACCTTTGTCCTCTGCTTTGATACTCTACTATTAGGCTTATTTTGTATGGTTCTTGGTGTACCTGTATGGTATTTTGGTAATGCCCTATTCTGCATTGCTATAATGCGCTTTATTTCTAGAGATAAGCGAACTTTGTAAAAATTCGATTCGGCTGCTTCATCGAATTATACAAAAAAATGTACTTTGTCACAAAGCACATTTTTTTTGTGATTAGCGGGTGCAATGACAGGAAGAGCTCCCCATCACTGTACCCCTCAGATGCCACGTTCATACATGATTGCGGCATCTGAGAGTATAAACATTGTGAAGTTTACAGAAAAAAAATCATACTTACCTCCTCCATTTGCTTGCAAAGCCATATTGCTTCAAGATCTGGCGCGAAATTTTGTGCGGCCCGAGATTACATAGTCACGCCGGTGTGGTGACATCACCAAACATGGGATTTTGGCCAAGATCTTCAATCGAGATGGCGGCTTCCGGCCCGTCGCGAGCAAATGGAGGAGGTAAGTATGAATTTTTTGTTTTTTTTTACACAATTTCAGGTTAAATCGATTTCCTACCACGAAGCATGAGGAAATTTGGCTAAGCGGCGAATCAAATTTATCCTGAGATTCAGATCGAATTCCACTTTGTGGGATTCAATTCGCTCATCTCTGATTATTTCATGTATGTCTGTCTTTACCCTCTTGACCTTACCATAGGACATGTATTTTGGAATAGCGCTTTGGTTTTTTAGCTGTTTTTAATCACAATGTGTGCCCAATCCTTGTGTATATGAAATGAATATTACAATTCTCTTATTTTTTTTAGGTGAAGCCGTGCATGCATGTGTTCCTTGTTTATTTTTTTTTCTATTGTCTAGACTTCTGTTCACTCGCGGGCTTGCCTTCAGCTAATAGCGGTGCCCACCCAAAACACTCTCTTTACCATTGAAGTGAATGGGATGGAGCTGCGATACCTGGCATCACCACTGCTAAATGTGATGATCTATGGTGGTACCAACAGTCACACCCCCATCAATCTGATACTGATGACTTTAGGCCATCAATATTGTATATATGGAGAACCATTTCACCCCAATAAACCAGACATACTGTCTGGTAGGGTTGATGCTGCTGATTAAAATGATACCTGTCTAGCGAAAATTGGTTGTGGCATTCCAGAGGAAAAAAGACTTCTTCATGCAAATGATGGCTTCTGTTTACAAAGGGGCAGGGCCTAGTCCCTCATTTTTCCAGTGTTGGCCACGCCCCTCAATGCATCAAAGCACTCATTTCTATAAAGAATAAAAGTCTATTTTCTTGGGAACACCGCTACCGATTTTTACAAGACAGGTATCATTTTAAATGGGTTCTGTAGTTCTTTAAAACAGATGCTGATAGATCATCAGCATCTGATCGGTGGCGGTCCGACACCCGCCGACTGCAGGAGCGCCGCGGCCTTCTCTGTGTTTACCGCAGGCCCAGTGACATCACGGCTAGTATCACTGGCCTGGGCGGGGCTAAGATCCATTCAAGCTGATGTGTCGGACCGCTGCCGATCAGATGCTGATGATCTATACAGGGGATAGATGATCAGTTTTACAGAACTGCAGAACCCCTTTAATCAACAGGATTAACCCTACCAGGCAATATGTCTGGTTTAATGGAGTCAATCCTGATGACGGGTGCCCTTTAAGAAAATTATTAACATGAAAAATTCTAATTTAATTTCCCAGAAGTTTCAGATATCAGCAGACTGATATGAGTGCAAAAATCTCTGGAGCTTTAAAGTTGGACTTTCAATATGTAGGGTGATATAGAGGACACAGGTCTTCCAAGCTGATGTAGTTCTAATTCCTTCCCACCCTTCATGAGAAAGGTCTGAATCATGAGAACCCTATTCCAATAACTTCTGTGTAGGATAGGCCTGATGACCTCAACATACACTGCAGAGAAGAACTCATTTTACTGATCTGTGTGGCCGGTAAAAGTTAGTGGAACATCTGATATGAGCATCTGGTGAGATGACTGACGTGTTGTGGGGAATTCATATCTGAAGCTCTATCATTCCATGGCTATGTCACAAATGAAAATGATGAATATCAGCACAAAAATTCCCACTATCCTAGCTGAAGTCAATAATGGGGCGAGAACTTGGGTGTAGGACCAGCTTAATTTTTGGAAAACAGATGTTTCTTATAATTATTGTCAAATTCTAATATTCTTCTAATTCATATTTATGGTTACTGCTCATCATCAAAGCAATTTTCTAGTTTTTCCAGGAATTACAGTAAAATTCCTGTTCTGTCAAAATGTTATCATTTAAAGAAGCACTCCAACAAATATATATTTTTTATTTGCCTATATAGTGTAGCATAGGCTATTATTAAAAAATAAACAGTAGCTCCTCAAGATACAAAATTAATTGGTTATAGAACGACCATTGTATGTTGAAACCATTGTAACTTGAGTAATCGGTTCCAAAGCCCCAAAATGTCACCCAAGATAAGAGAAAAAAATTAACACCAAATACTCACCTTGTTCCTAGCAGCAGCAGCAGTACATCGGCTGCTCTGGTCTGTGGAGGAGGAGGAGCCGAGGCTGCAGGGGTGCACCTACCCTTTATGCTGCCTGAGGCAAAAACTGAAACAGCGCCCCCCACTCCCCCCAATGCTAATTTCTTAACCTAACCCCTTGGCCACAATAAAAGCGCTCATTGCCCATGGTCTTTCCGCTGCCCCCTCTTGCCCCTACCTGGTGTTGTCTGAGGCAATCGCGTCACTTGATGGTGCACCCCTGCGAGGCTGACTGCAGGCCAGCTCCGCCCCCCGCACAGACAAGAGGTGTGGAGAGCCCGGCAGGGGGGAGGAATGATGAAGCAGGGAGCCGATGCCGGCGACGGCTCCCTGCTTCATCATTACAGGCAACTGTCTATGCTTCATTTGGAAGCACGGACAGCTGCCTGAGAGCGGGACATAGCTCCCCTGTACCGGGACAGCCACTGAAATACGGGACTGTCCCGCCGGATGCGGGATAGTTGGGAGGTATGCTCTGGCTTTGCAGTGACAAAGGCGATGAAGTCACATCCCACTGCACTTACTTTGCTATGAGAATAAGAAGAGCCAGAAGAGATTAACAGATCGATTCTAAACAAATCGAATTTGTTACAAATTTTCCCAAAACTTTGATTTCTAGCAAATACAAAATTTTGGGGAATTCGAGCCTGAAAGTTTGCTCAATCATGACGGACTATAGCTGAATGTGTCATAAAAAGTCACAATTGTTAACCCTGACCTATCCATACAGAACTATTGAGTGTACAATATCAATATATGCAAATCAGAACAGTACATTTAACCAAATAACATAATAACAACAAATCCTTTTGCAATTAGCCTATTCTAGGGTAATACAGAATGACCTCAGAGTAACCACTGCATATTGGATGTCTCCCGTATAATATTGTGACGTCAGGTCTTGGGAGTAGAAGTCACTCATGACAAGAGCTGTATGAACTCAGAGGTCCAAGTACTAATCCATAAACACTCGAAATATATACTATATATTGCTCTATATACCCCTGTGACCAGCCTTGTACTGGGGTTCCTTGGGCCCACCAGCAATGATTCAGAGAGCCCAACTTTCAACTGTTACCATAGTAAATATTAAAGGTTCCCATCTCAGACATTGGGGGCATATCGTTAGGATATGCGTCTAATGCCTGATAGGTGCGGGTCCCACTTCTGGGATCCGCACCTATGCTTAGAAGGGATCCCGCAAAGTCCGAGAGGGCGCACTGTGCATGCACAGCCATCCTCCATTTATTCTTACGAGAATGCCAAAAATAGCTGAGCACTGGCTTGGCTGTTTCTGTTAGCCCCATAGAAGTGAATGGAGTGGT
The DNA here is from genome assembly GCA_900303285.1 of Rhinella marina. Taxonomy (NCBI): domain Eukaryota; kingdom Metazoa; phylum Chordata; class Amphibia; order Anura; family Bufonidae; genus Rhinella; species Rhinella marina. Next base: position 741,521 of record ONZH01022040.1, on the reverse strand, counting down.
GGCATCGCTTGTATGATGCACCTCCCATTCACTTCAATGGGAATTCCAAAAATAGCCAAGCGTGCTGCTCGGCTATTTTCGGAGCTCCCATAGGAATGAATGGAGGGCGGCCGCACATGCGCAGTATTTGCGTTCCCAGAGGTGGGACCTGCACCTATCATACGTTGGTGGGAATATCCTAGCAATGTCCGAGATGTCCTAGATGGGAATAACCCTTTAATAATATCTAATAGGTTATGTGTATAGGCCCCATTGACAAGTTATCAGCTGTATTGAGGTTGTCCTCTGCTAGATCTTTCAATAGCTATCAGACAAATTCTCATCTCAGCGATCGCTCTTGACTCCACCACAAACATACAATGTGACAGGGCAGCAGAGAGGTCGGCTGTTTGACACTGTGCAACCTGGAATCGGAGCGAACTGCAGCTAAATGGAGCCGATCCCAACTGTGTATATGGAAAAGTAGCCCACAAAGTTTTCCCCAAGGAGGCGAGAGATGGAGGCCAAATTGTGTGGTCTACTTATAAGGAACCCATTACAAAAGTGTCCATCCATACAGTATTATATATGGGAGCCTTAAAAGCTTGGTCCACTGAAAGATCCTCTGCTACTCTGGTGGGCCAGGGTAAACCTGCCTATGATGATACACTTGGGTACACACAGTCAGGGGTGTAGCTATTTGGGGGTTCAGAGGAAGCAGGGGACTTTCCACCACATAAGAAGACACCAGTATCAATGGCACATGGAAGATTTTTGTAATGGAGCCCAGGAGCATCAAGTTAGGCCTCTGTATTGTTGAATTCTTCCATACTCACAGTGTGTCAGTATCTATAGGGGCTCAACGGTTGTAGACAGTCCTGATCATGGTGCCTAAGGTGCCCGGCAGGTGATGGTTGGATGGTTCTGGTACAGATCTTATAAGCTTCATCTCAGATCTTCATATTGCTGAGTTCTTGTAAGGAATTTTCTGATGAGGTTGTCTTCGGTAGTTAGGCTTCAGTTTGATCATTTGTAATGAGCTGAACCCTTCATTATTTCTTTAGCGGGGGTGATGCATACTTTCCCAGTGACTTTCATCATCGTTTTCTCCTAGGGACCTCCCCGTGTGCTTCATGTATAATAACCTCCTGTGGAGTTTTGGGAAGCTTAGACCTACCACAAGGACGGTGGGTCTCAAGGTCCATGACAACCACTCATGTTTTATATATACATTGTATTATATTCTTGGGGGACAAATCCTCAGTCACAGTTTGTATTATAGCCCATTCTACTCCACAGCTGCATTCATAATTCTGCACAAATCATTCAATTATAATAACTCAGATATTATATGATATGACTATGAGATAAGATGATGGAGCTGTGTGTCAGCATTGCATCTAGTCACTGCATCTAAAAAATAATATGTAATATGGGACCTGGAAGAAAAGACTCCATTACTTGCTTTGTCATAGGCATACTTTTATGGATCCAGATCACATTCACACATGTCCATACATATATCCAAAAATCAGATACCACAACCTCAATAGCTACTCCGCAACCCAGGTTTCCATCAGCACAGTGTTGGCAGTACTTTGGGGACCATGGGGGGCACTATGAGGACATGTGCATTGCTGGGGGCACTATAGGGCAATACTGGTGGTATTACTGGGTCGATTTGGGGACACGTCTAATATTGGGGGCACTATAGGGGACTTTACTAGCACACTATGTGGAAATATTTAAAATGTTTAATATTAAGACATTATAGGCTTCACTGGGGGCATTATTATAACCGAGGGGAAAAATGGGGGGTCTTATTATTGGTGGAGGTACTATAGGGGGCAGCTTTATTGGAGAAAATGCTACTTTATTATTACTGTGTGCACTACAAGGGGCATTGCTATTACTGGAGGAACTATAGTGGCATTAGTGGCAGAGATGCTATATGGACAATATTAAAACTTGGGGCAATATAGGGGACATTATTATTAGTGATGACATTATAGGGGGAATTGCAGTGACCTGTTACTGCAATCTATTAAATTGTTTACTGAGATGATCTGTGCACTATGAATGCCAAAAGTTTCTATATGGGTAGGAAGTAGTTAATTGGCAGTGGTTACAGTTGCCAGGTAGTGGGCTGGCCCCATAATTCCCTAGTTAGTTAGTTGAGGGTATGTACTGAACAGGCAAGAGACAAGACCTGTTTGTGTTGCTGAAAAGTAGGCCATACGGAGAAGCCTTATCCAGGAAAACACCATTCCTGAGAGTGGAAAGCTGCCCAAAAGAATTGTCCCCTGAGGGAAGGAAGTACTGAATATTTCCAGAAGTTTGAGAACCAATTTAAGGCTGTGCTAGACTGAGACAGTAAGGCACTGCACATTTATGGCAATAGACTCTACTGCTTGTGGAAAGAATTAATTGCCTCCAGTGCCCTCCACACCTCTGAGACGGACTGGCCATCCAATCTAGACTACATCCTGTAATTTGAAACTGAAGAAAGCATATTGACAGTGATTGGACACCTTTGGTTAACTTGGGAAGATTGCATGATATATAAAGAGAGAGACTCAGGAAGGACCATCATTGCTGCTACCTCCTATATACAGCCTTTGGGAGAAACATCAAGGCACCAGAGGGTGGTTATCCTAAAGTCCAGGGTATATCCTGAGCGGATGAAGGGTTGTGACTAGAGATGAGCGAGCACTAAAATGCTCGGGTGCTCGTTATTCGAGTCAAATTTTTCCCGATGCTCGGGTACTCGTTTCGAATAACGAACCCCACTGAAGTCAATGGGAGACTCGAGCATTTTTTGCAGGGGACCAAGGCTCTGCCTAGGGAAGGCTGGGTGAAAACCTGGAAACCTCAGAAAATGATGGAAACACCACAGAAATGGACAGGAAACAGCAGGGGCAGCATGCATGGATGCCTCTGAGGCTGCCTAATCCCATCATTACCCCAAATTCTCGGGCAACAGCCTGGTGGTTACCCTCATGGCAATTGTGCTCACCCAGACCATAAAAATTTAGCGTGGCCCTGTATGGCTGTGACTACAGAGTGACCAAGTTACACTGCAGGAGCAGGTGAAGCACATAAAAATTTACAGTGGCCCTGTATGGCTGTGACTACAGAGTGACCGAGTTACAGTGCAGGAGCAGGCGAAGCACATAAAAATTTATCGAGGCCCTGTATGGCTGTGACTACAGAGTGACCGAGTTACAGTGAAGGAGCAGGCGAAGCACATAAAAATTTATTGAGGCCCTGTATGGCTGTGACAACAGAGTGACTGAGTTACAGTGCAGGAGCAGGCGAAGCACATAAAAATTTAGCGTGACCCTGTATGGCTGTGACTACAGAGTGACCGAGTTACAGTGCAGGAGCAGGCGAAGCACATAAAAATTTATCGAGACCCTGTATGGCTGTGACTACAGAGTGACCGAGTTACAGTGCAGGAGCAGGCGAAGCACATAAAAATTTATCGTGGCCCTGTATGGCTGTGACTACAGAGTGACCGAGTTACAGTGCAGGAGCAGGCGAAGCACATAAACATTTATCGTGGCCCTGTATGGCTGTGACTACAGAGTGACCGAGTTACAGTGCAGGAGCAGGCGAAGCACATAAAAATTTATCGTGGCCCTGTATGGCTGTGACAACAGAGTGACTGAGTTACAATGCAGGAGCAGGCGAAGCACATAAAAATTTAGCGTGACCCTGTATGGCTGTGACTACAGAGTGACTGAGTTACAGTGCAGGAGCAGGCGAAGCACATCAAAATTTAACGTGGCCCTGTATGGCGGCGGTGACAACAGGGTGATCGAGTTAGACTGAGGTAGCAGGTGAACCACCCAAAAATTCAGCCTGACACAGCATGGTGGTGACACCACCAATGCCTTTGTCCAACTGAGATTGCAGTCAAATGGCTGTAGGTGAGACTCCCAAAAAATTTTTTTGGGAGTGTGTGAAGTCGACCCTCCGAAAAAAAAATTCTTTTGTGTCTGTGGTTGACGATACTGAAAAATTGTTTTAGAGTGTCTGTAGTTGACGCTCCGGAAAAATTGTTTGGAGAGAGAGCCTGTAGGTGGCCCTCCGGAAACATTGTCTTAAAAGAGTGCCAGTTGGCCCTCTAAAAAATTTCCTTTTGGGTCAGCGTTTGGCAATGAAGAGAAGGAGGAGGAGGAGGAGTAGAGGAGAGGAATCGGATACATAAGGAATCTTATTCTTTAGCTGCTTTCCCCCGGAGGAGATTTGAATTCCGGTGAAATCCAGGCTTTGTTCATTTTAATAAGCATCAGCCTGTCAGCGCTGTAAGTTGACAGGCGTGTACGCTTATCGGTGATGACGCCACCAGCTGCACTGAATACCCGCTCTGACAACACGCTAGCGGCAGGGCAGGCCAGCACCTACAAGGCGTACAGCGCCAGTTCAGGCCACGTGTCCAGCTTTGAAACCCAGTAGTTGTATGGAGCAGAGTGATCACGCAGGACGTTGGTATGGTCAGCTAGGTACTCCCTCACCATCTTTCTGTACAGCTCCCCCCTACTCTGCCTAGACTGGGGACAGGTGACAGTGTCTTGCTGGGGTGACATAAAACTGGCAAAGGCCTTGGAGAGCGTTCCCCTGCCAGTGCTGGACAAGCTGCCTGCTCGCCTCCTCTCCCCCGCTACTTGGCCCACAGAACCATGCCCTCTGCCGCTAGCGGCGTCAGATGGGAAGGATTGTTTCAGCTTGTGCACCAGGGCCTGTTGATATTGATTCACTCTCATACTCCTTTCCTCTACAGGGATGAGAGTGGTAAGGTTCAGCTTGTACCGTGGGTCCAGGAGAGTGAACACCCAGTAATCGGTGTTTGAAAAAATGCTTCTAACGCGAGGGTCACGGGATAGGCAGCCTAACATGAAGTCTGCCATGTGCGCCAGAGTCCCAACACGCAAGAATTCCCTCTCCTCACTGGCCTGACTCTCCATTTCCTCCTCCTCCTCCTCTTCAGCCCATACACGCTCAAGAGTTAAGAAGGACTGAGCACTGATACCCTCTTCTGTCTCGCCAACATTCTCCTCCTCTTCCTCCTCATCCTCATCCCCCTCCTCCAATACGCGCTGAGAAACAGACCGGAGGGTGCTCTGGCTATCAAGCGATGTATCTTCTTCCCCCATCTCCTGTGACAAGCGCAAAGCTTCTGACTTCATGCTGAGCAGTGAGTTTTTCAACAGGCAAAGCAGCGGGATGGTGAGGCTGATAATGGCGGCATCGCCGCTGACCATCTGTGTTGACTCCTCAAAGTTGCTCAACACCTGACAGATATCAGACATCCACGTCCACTCCTCATTGTAGACTTGAGGAATCTGACTGACCTGACTACCAGTTCTGGTGGAAGTTGACATCTGGCAGTCTACAATCGCTCTGCACTGCTGGTAAACTCTGGATAACATGTTTAATGTCGAATTCCATCTTGTGGGCACGTCGCACAACAGTCGGTGAGCGGGCAGTTGTAGGCGCCGCTGCGCTGCCCTGAGAGTGGCAGCATCTGTGCTTGACTTGCGGAAATGCGCACAGATGCGGCGCACCTTGGTGAGCAAATCAGACAAACTGGGGTATGTCTTGAGGAACCGCTGAACTATGAGATTGAACACGTGGGCCAGGCATGGCACATGTGGCAGTCTGCCGAGTTACAGAGCCGCCACCAGGTTATGCCCGTTGTCACACACAACCATGCGTTGTAAGGCGCGTGCATCAATGTCGTGCACGCGGTCGCTTGTCCTCCTGGGCTGCGGGTGTTGGTGAGGGGGCACAGGCGAATCTCAGTGCGGTATCCTTGCGCCCACAGTCTTACTGCAGGGAACAAGGTCCGGCACAAGAAGTGGTCATTCGCCAGCTCCTTGAGACCTCTGGTGATGTCATTTCCGCCAGGCGTTCACAGGAAGTATGTCAGTAACCACGCCTCTGCCAATTAGCTCACTGCTATTTAAACCCTGAGCTTCTGCTAGGCAGGGCCGGTGCCTTGTTGTTCATGTGCGACTGCTATATGGTCTGGTCCATTTGCTATCTGACACTGAATGGTGTAGTGTGTGTTTGAGTGCTTTCTTGCACTGGTGCGTGGTCCCACGTACCTGCTTCACTGTCTGTCTTTTCATGTGGTGTGTATCACTCTGAGTGTTTGAAGGCCACGCTTGCGGCCGTGCCGTAGCCCCCTCCTTGAGCATGGGTTCACGGTGGGCATCGCCCGTCTGGAGGTCTGTGTAGCCAAAGTTCTGGCTCCAGTCCTAAGCGCAGTTGCGCAGCACGTGTTGGTGTGAACTGTTACTTATTATTTGTGTTTTGCCTTCTGTATTATTTTGCCCTTCGGAAGCGGTCGTTATTGTCTGGCTGCCCAGGGTTGGGTCCAGTGATCCCCAGTGACTCTGCCAAGTGGCAGAGTCACTTAAATATTTAATTTGTGCCTCAGTGGCCTAACATGCCTGGCTTGAGGTTCAGCGGTGCCATCCACAGATCGGTCTGCACCGTGATGCCCTGTAACAGCTCTTGAGCGGTGTGCCTTTTGTCACCTAAGCTCAGCAGTTTGAGCACCGCCTGCTTGAGCTTACCCACGGCGCTGCTGCGCCTAGAGCTACCGACTGAAGGCGCTGTGCCCACGGATGGTAATTCGGAGGAGGAGGAGGGGTCGGAGGAAGAGGCATAGTACGTCTGAGAGACCGTGACCGAGGTAGGCCCGCAATCCTCGGTGTGGGCAGTACATGAACGGCCCCAGGGTCAGACTCGGTCCCAGCCTCCACCAAGTTAATCCAATGTGCCGTCAGTGAGATATAGTGTCCCTGCCCGGCAGCACTTGTCCACGTGTCCGTGGTTAGGTGGACCTTATCACTAACCGCATTGGTCAGGGCACGGATGATGTTCTCTGACACGTGCTGGTGTAGGGCTGGGACGGCACATCGGGAAAAATAGTGGCGGCTGAGGACCAAGTACCGAGGGACAGCCACCGCCATCAGGTTGCGGAAAGCCTCAGTCTCTACCAGTCTATAGGGCAGCATCTCCAGGCTCAACAATTTGGAGATGTGGACGTTTAGGGCTTGTGCATGTGGGTGGCTGGAATTGTATTTGCGCTTGTGCTCAAATGTCTGCTGCAAAGACAGCTGAACGCTGAGCTGGGACACATTGGTGGAGTTTGTGGAGGATCGTGGAGGTGAAGGGGTGGTTGTAGGGCGGGAGGCGCTCGTGCCGGGGTCCTGGGCGGGGGGTTGACTCGCTGAGCCAGCATGTGACACAGGGGAAGGGGCAGTGGTGTGACCCGCAGGAGGTGAACGGCCTTGGTTCCACTGAGTTGGGTGTTTAGCACTCATATGCCTGCGCATGCTGGTAGTGGTTAGGCTGGTAGTGGTGGCTCCCCTGCTGATCCTGGTGTGGCACAGGTTGCACACCGCAGTCCGTCGGTCATCCTCGCTTTCTTTAAAAAAACCCAGACTTGCGAACATCTAGGCCTCGGCACGGGAGCTTTACTCCGTAAAACAGTTGCTGATCTACCTGCTCTGGCCCTGCTTCTCCCTCTGGCCACCCCACTGCCTCTTCCAACCTGTTCTGGTGCTGCACTTGCCTCCCCCTCAGAAGCACTGTCTTGAGTTGGATTACCAACCCAGCTCGGGTCAGTCACCTCATCATCCACCAGCTCTTCCTCTGATTCCTCACTCTGCTCCCCCCTCGGACTTACTGCCCTGACAACAACATCACTGTCTGACAACCGTGTCTCATCATCATCATCATTATCATCCGACACCTCTTCATGCACTACTTGCACTAAGTCCACACTCTCGTCACCCACAGACTGTGAAAGTTCTAAATTTTGGGAATCGGGACAGAGCTTGAGCAGTGGTTTGTGTCTCTGGGTAGGGTCCTGAAAAGAGTTCCTGTGAGTATGCTGGATCTGAATCCATATTTTCCGTGGTGGGGGGGGGTAGGCTGGGGGGAAGGAGGTTAAGCTGGAGGAGCCAGAGGTCTACTCCCTTGGCTAGCGTGGGTGGACTGCGTGGAAGACTGGGTGGTGGATAAATTACTGGACGCATTGTCCTCTATCCACGTCATCACCTGTTCTCACTGTTGTGGTTTCAATAGTGGTGTACCACGTGACCCAGTAAGTTGCGAGATGAAGCTAGGGAGCGAAACTCTGCGGCGTTCCACTGCTCCCTCATCAGCATGTACAGTGTCACCCTGCCCAGGACCACGGCCTCTGCCCCCTACACTACTTGAACGCCCACGCCCTCGTCCTCGACCCTTAGCCCTTGGGTTCAACATTTTGTATATTCACCAAACTGTCGAGTTAATATCTGAGGCCAAAACCGTATTCAGTAGACAGTAGAATTACTATCTGAGGCAAAAAAAAAGTAGTCTTTAGACTCCAGCTATTAAACCTAAAACCACTCAATTTTGCACTGGACTGTAGTTTATATAACTGAGAATAAAAACGTATTCTCTAGACTGCGGCTAGTGTATCGCACACCTCACAATTGTTCACTGGACTGTAGTTTATATAATTGAGTGAAAAAACGTATTCTCTAGACTGCGGCTAGTGTATCACACACCTCACAATTGTTCACTGGACTATAGTTTATATAATTGAGTGAAAAAAACGTATTCTCTAGACTGCGGCTAGTGTATCGCACACCTCACAATTGTTCACTGGACTGTAGTTTATATAATTGAGTGAAAAAAACGTATTCTCTAGACTGTGGCTAGTATATCGCACGCCTCACAATTGTTCACTGGACTTTAGTTTATATAATTGAGTGAAAAAAACGTATTCTCTAGACTGTGGCTAGTATATCGCACGCCTCACAATTGTTCACTGGACTGTAGTTTATATAATTGAGTGAAAAAATTATTCTCTAGACTGCGGCTAGTGTATCACACACCTCACAATTGTTCACTGGACTGTAGTTTATATAATTGAGTGAAAAAAATGATTCTCTAGACTGCGGCTAGTGTATCACACACCTCACAATTGTTCACTGGACTGTAGTTTATATAATTGAGTGAAAAAAACGTATTCTCTAGACTGCGGCTAGTGTATCGCACACCTCACAATTGTTCACTGGACTGTAGTTTATATAACTGAGTGACAAAACGTATTCCCTAGACTGCACTACAGATCCCAGCAAGCCAAGGTACAGCAGCAGCAAAAATGAGTACTGAGAGGACTTTGGGCAATTTCATTGGGGTCTGTGTGGACCATGTGCTGTCCCCTTTCTGCCACCAGTGCACAGTGTGCAGCCAAGATGGCGGTAGCTGCACTACAAGTCCCAGCCAGCAGCCGAGAGGAGGACAAAAAAAATGTCGTTGTAGCCCTTACAAGGAGCGTTGGATTCTTTGTGGATGATTCCTGCCTAACCAGATTCTAATTTCACGCCCTAACAGTGTACAGCCAAGATGGCGGTCGCTGCACTACAAGTCCCAGCCAGCAGCCAGGAGGAGACCAAAAAAAACGTGCTTGTAGCCCTTAGAAGGGCTGTTGGGTTCTTTGTGGGTGATTCCTGCCTAACCAACATTCCCAACCAACATCTTATATTTCCAGGTCATCTGATCTGGCCAGCCAATCCCTGCTATCGACTTGTAGGGGTCCCACGTGATGCTAGGAGGTGCCAAAGACTCTCCTGCATGTTGATTGGCTGAAAAAAGGCGGCTAACATGCAGGAAGAGAAAGTTGCCATTTCCTCGAGGATCGCGATATGCTCGTCCGAGTAGCGAGCATATGCGAATACCCTAATGCTCGAACGAGCATCAAGCTCGGACGAGCATGTTCGCTCATCTCTAGTTGTGACCCTTCATTCAGTGCCTGCTTGGTCTGGGGGAATACTTTTGCAGGGAATTTATCCACCATGAGGACTACAACCACCTTCACTGTTGCAGCCACTACTCCCATCCTCCCCAGCCCCTGCAGGCTGGAACAGCAGCATCATTATTTGAGGCATGATAGAGGCTTTATTATTACTGGGTCCATGATAAAGGCCATTATTATTACTGGTGGAACTTTAGGGGATACTATAGGGGTATAATTACTACTGAGGGAATTATTTTTTCTGTAGTATAGTATTTGGGGCCACTAGGGAGCATGACAGGCACAATGTTGGAGTGATGCCAGGATAATATTGTTGGGGCACCAAGGAAAGGAGGAGTCTATGCACCAAACTCTGCAGGAATGAAATGTGGCTTACAGAAGTCATCATGGTGGTCTGGTGCAAATGGAGAAGATGAGGAAAGAGAACATCTACAGGAGAGAATACATCACTGGATGTAAAAGGTACAGTATGTAGTGCTGTATTCTGTACGTTCAAGATAGGGATGTGCAGGGAGGGGCTCGGCAACTCCCGGGTGGGCCATTAGTTGCATGTGGGGGGTCCAAACTTGCTTGTATGGACCCCTGAAATTCTGGATGGCAGCCCTGACCACAATACAGAAATAGTAAAGCGACAGATTTACAACAGTTCTCAAATTTGTATGTAAATTTACTCCTTGAAATGTTGCTGAACATGGACTTACGTTATAATGTCTGTGGCGGAGTGATAACTTTTTGATTAATGAACGGAAGGAAATCAGAGGAGGAGGCCTAAAATTGCCTCACCCTGCTTTGAGCCCCATGACCTAACTTTGGGGTTGTGTACGCGGCATCCTCATCCAGTTTCACCTCTCCCGACCTCCCGATAGGACAGGTTTATTATTCTGCAATCATCTCTGGACTATTTTTATCTGCTCTTGATTACAGCGACCTCCTAGTAATGGATGACTGTGTTCCACAACATGTGTTGTAAATAGCAAATTGTGGAGGAAAACAGGATTAGAAAGCAAACAGAGGTGGGGTTATTACTGCTAATCTTTAAGTGTAAAGATATACATTAAGTATGCCTGTGGCTGTTTTGTGTGCATCATGACTGTTTTTTGTGGAAATTTTGACTGTTATGGGGCACTGCCACTACCAGAAAGCACTGTGACTATCATGGGACACTGTGATTGTTACGGGAGCACTGTGATTGCTATAGGAGCACTGTGACTGTTATGGGGACACTGTAACTACTATGGGGCACTGTGACTGTTATGAGGTACTGTGAGTTTTAGGGAGGCACTGTGACTATCATGGGGAACTGTGACTGTTATGGGGCACTGTGACTGTTATGGAGACACTGTGACTACTATTGGGCTCTGTGACTGTTATGGAGGTACTATGAGTTTTAGGGGGGCACTGTCACTATCATGGGGCACTGTGACTATCATGGGGCACTGTGACAGTCATAGGAGCACCATGACTGTTACAGAAGCACTATAACTGTTACTGGAACACTGTGACTGTAATGGGAGCAGAGCCACTGTTATGGAAGCACTACGATTACCATGGGGCACGGTGACTACAATGGGGCACTGTATCTGTTACAGGAGCATTGTGATAGTTATGGGAGGCAGTGTGACTACTGTGGAGCATTATGACTATCATGGGGTAGTGCCCTGGAGCAGGGGTACTTTGAAGTCTGGACATTTGCCTTTGTTTCCCCTATGCAAAGTCTGCAACTCCTTACCTTATTTCACTTCAAAGGGTTAACTTTCACTGACATATACTGTTTAATACTGTATAACTGCATTTTATATGTTTATTGTGGTATATATCATGTTTATTTGCACTGTATTTGCACAGCACTATGGACAGGGTTAATGAATACTTAGAGACTTTTGGGACTTTCTAGCTAATAATGAGAAGCTAGTAATTTTCCACAGTTCAAAGAGCTGAAGATGTTTTGGAGGGAAAATGCCAGACTTGTTTAACCACCTAACTGTTTTGCCTGAGTCCAGCTACAGCAGTGTGAAAAGTGGCTAACTGGAGGGGGGAGGGCTGCTTTAGATGGTGATATCTCCTCAATGGTAGCAGCTAGAAACATGCATTTCTTGTCTGAAAGCTGACAGTCCAGGCTTGAATACAAGACCAAAATGACAGCTAAAGTCCAAGAAACAGGGGAGAAATTACTGTTAGAAATCAAGTCGGGAATAATCTCGAGTGAAACCTGTTTTTACTTTCATTTTCAGCTGCATTCACAGCATCCCGAATTCTATCAATGATATCTTTCTCTGTCCTGAACATATTGCTGTCATTTTAGTATTGTCTGAAAGCTTGGAATGTCTTCTTTCAAACAAGATCAGTTGTATGTTTGTATGCTACTATTCAGGAAGTAGCAGCATCTAAAGCAGCCCTCCTCCCTCCAGGTAGCTACCTTTCCCATTGCTGGAGCTGGCAAAACAGTTAGGGGGTTAATACCAAAACCAGACAAACTGACCTTTTGAATGTCTGGTCTAGCTATGTTATTGTGTCTGAAAACCTCTTTTTGTCTGGAAAAAACTGCTGTGTCATTGCCATTGAGTATTATTGTAGGTCTAATGCAAGTCTATAAGAGACGAAAACTGTAACTTTGTATCTGTTTGGGCTGAGTTTCACCACTCCACCCCTTCCACTAGAAGGTTCCTGTTCAGCCAGAAACTGTATATAAGGAGAATAGTCAGAGCCCCTAGTGTTCTGCGGTTAGGAATCAGAACTTAGAAGAATAGACTCTGCTAGTCTACTGAGTGACCAGAAGAAGATGCTGAGATGGGGATACTGAGTCACAGCCCAGGGGTCAGCCGCCATGTGACCAAGAAGTCAGCTGGACTACTGAGCCACAGACCATGGGCATCCAGCCTTTGGCCAGGGTACCAGCCTTCTGATAGAGAGAGAGAGAGGGGGGGGGACAGCTAGCTTAGGACCTTCCTCAGCATGAATCCTTCATCTGTCCTGGAGGAGTTTGGAGAAGCCAGCTCAGTGCATTTCCTGTAATGTTTTGCACTTAAGTTCTCCCAGTAAAGAAGCATGCTGGTTTACTGCAGACCCTCACTCTCTGGACATATTTCCCATTGGGATGCACTACACCTTACCATGCCTTCTAGAGAGCAGCAAAACGTGGTGATACCTCAACAGTGTCTGGGAGACCCAGCATAGTGTTGGGATCACTCCACACCTGACCACTGCAGCATTGTGACTGTTATGGAAGCACTTTGTCTACTATGAAGCACTATGACTGCTATGGGAGCACTGTGACTGTTATGGTGCACTGTGAATTTAATGGGATACTTTGTGGGGGAATATGCCTGTTATGGGGGCACACTCTGACTACTACGGAGCATTTTGACTATTAGGCGGCACTGTGGCTGTTACAGAGGCACTGTGACTGTTATGGGAGCACTGTAAAAGTTATGGGACCACTGTTAAAGCACTATTGAGCACTGTAACTACTATGGGACATGTCTGTTATGGGGACACTGTGACTGATATGGGAGGACTGTGACTGTTTTGGGGCACCGTGACTGTTTTGGGTGCATTGTAACTATAATGGGGTACAGTGACTCTCCCAGATATGGCTGCCTTGTAACTATTATAGGGTGCTGTGACTGTTACGGGAGCACTGTGACTATCATGGAGCACTGTGACTGATATAGGAGCACTGTGACTACTATGGGGCATGGTGACTGTTATGGGGGCACTGTGACTGATATAGGAGGACTGTGACTGCCATGGGGCACCGTGACTGTTTTGGGTGCATTGTAGCTATAATGGGGTACAGTGACTCTCCCACTTATAGGACATATGGCTGCCTTGTTATGGTGGCACTATAGCTGTTGTATCTGAAGGATTCCCTTGAATAATTACAATGAAGATCCTCCATTTTTAGTAGCGTTCCCCTTTAACCCTTCTCCTATATGATAAACCCTGTCCAACGTGGGCTACGTGTTAAACTTTTAACCTTCTTCATAAGGCAATGATTTCCAGTAAAAGAAAGAATCCCCATCTGCTGAATCATCCAGAAAGTGAATTAAACTTTTAAAGTATCTAGATAATTTTTTAGAACGCTGCAAAAACTGTAGAGGATCTTATTTTCGGGATGGAGCAGTGAACGAAAAAGGAGACTTAAGGTCAACCAAGAGATGGACCATATGTTCTCCTGCATAGGCAAAAAGTTGGCCGTAAGTGGAGAAGTGGTGTATACCTGTGCCCAGGAACTCGCCACCATCTATGGAAATTGTAGACACGTTTTGGTCTTCACCTGGTGCACATTAAGCCTTTCAGCCGGCCCGAACACACCTGGCTGCCGGCTTCCCGTGTAATTATGGCTGTTTTAAACATATGTTTCACCTGTGCTGCTCCCTGCTCTCAGAATAGTAACAATTAGCAGAGGCCACTTTGAAGAAGGGGAAAGAAAGGGGCTTTCAATATATCATATGTGAGTCATGGCAGGCAACGAATTTTGGAGCAGAGACCAGATGCAAACGGAGTAATGATGAATGAAACATGGCGAGCCGGCTAATTTAGTAATTAGAGTGGCAGATCCACTTCAAACAAACAGAACTGCTGGACTTGGAGCATCTCCAGGACCATCCGTGGACACTTTCACTAGACAAGCTGCTGGATGTGGAGAGCTCATGGATTTAGACAGCAATGGAAATAGAAAGAGAGAAAGAAAAAAAGAAATTTGAAAGTGAGAGACAAGAAAGAAAAATTATGGGGGAGATTTATCATCTCCCTGCGACATTTTTGTGGCATAAAAAAGGATTTTTTGTGTATTTTTAAATTTTTTGGCATTTCTGAAAAGGAGGCATGGCGAGGACAGGGAGTGGACGGGGCCGGAAGTCCTGACACTGAAATCTATGGCAGCTAGGGTTCACTGCTAGGGTTAACTGCTATGGCTTGTAATGGAATACTTTTGTAATGTTCATGCTATGTCACACTTCATGCTGTATACGGGCAGATGGGGTACAGTTGGCAGTGGATGGCAACAGGAATGGGACTTACCATCCCATTCCTCCCCTCTTGGTAGGAGTGGGCTAGTCTGACTTACTGCGGGGCTAGTTAGAGGGGAGTGATGAAGAGAGTGAGGGGTGAGGGAAACTGCAATCCCGCTCCCGCTCCTTTGGGCCATGAGGACCTCAGAGTCATCTCCTCTGGGAGGACTGCTACTCCAAAGAGGGTCCTAGGTTACAGAAGATCTGTAAAATATGGCGTATTATTGTCAGTAGAGTAATCAAGCAGTCAAGCTATCAAGACTCCGTTGCAAGGTGAGGGGAAACACGTTAAGACACCACCACCGCAGTTCAGGAAAGGCATAGATAGAAGCCTGCATCATACAGTGGACATCTACAGCTACAGGTGCCAGAGTACAGCCGTAGAGAAGGGAATCAGAAGAGGGACATTGTCAGCTAGCAAACTTGTCACCTTCTGCCACATTGCCAGCCATCATTCCTCATTACCTGGGGGGAAAGAATTGCACTTTGTAAGAACTGCTGCTGGGTGTGCTGCTATTTTTTTGCACTCAGTAAAGAATCTCTGCCTGGTTCCTTCACATCACTTATTCACTGCACCAAATGCCAGGGAGCGACGGCCTGAGGTAGGAGACCGGGCCACACCAAAACAACTTCTCATCAGGGCCACTCCCATCTTCTGCACCGGCTCCTCAGGGACTCACTGAAGTGCCACCATATTTAAACCCAGAGCAATACCTTCTAAGGCACAAGTCCTCCAATATATAGTATACAAACCCTATGGGCCTATAGAATTCTTTGGGAGGCATATTATAGCTGGGCGATCTCAGTCCAATCTGTAGACAGCGAATGATGGGGTAGTGCATTTGTGTCTCCATCTGAATGGCGGAGCCTGGACCATCACTCTCTTGATCAGTGGTGGTCCGAGCGATCAAACCCCCACAATCATACATTTATCTCCTATCTTCTACATCGAAGGCACAGTATATGTAGTTCATGGGCCATGTATATTTTTAACCAAAGATGCATCAAAAACTTCACTAGGTGAACCTGATGGCTGAGCCTTTCTGCCACTTCATATGGACCATTACTGCCTTACCATGCTCCGTCAGTTAACGTATCAATACAAAATACAGAATCAGACGTCGATCTATGGTGGATCAGCCACAATCCCCTAACCTCTTATAAAACATTAGAAAAAAAAACAAAAACATCCAGCCCAATACAGATATAATAATGGCTCATCCCAGATTTATGCTCATATTTTCGTGTAAGACTTCTTAATAACTCATCTTACTGGGAATCTCTTCTCCTTTGCCATTTGGCCCTCGGTGATTTCTTTCTTCATTGTTTCGCATGTTCTTATTTTAGTTTGTTTTTGTCCTTTTCTTTTTTTTTTAATCTGGTGCTGATGTTTTATTGGTCCCCCTTGAAGTACACACACATTAGTCAATAATGACTTTGGAATGGATTCCTCAGTTTCTAAGACTCGTGTCGCCTCTTCACAGAACTTCAGAAAAGTCGAAAATTGAAAAGAATTCTCTTCTGGCCTCGTTTCTGTCCTACCCTGGCCGCGGACCAAGCCTCTATTTATTACATTACAATATGTCCAGATTGTCTTCTGTGCTTTCTGTACTGGGCTGTGAGACGACGAAATGAGATTTGATACAACCATTTAGACTATGGTAGATGAATGCAAAAACTGTTGCATTTTTTGTGTATTCAAGGGGGCATTACGCAATCACCATTTTGTATTTCATATGCTTTATTTGCTTTTAATCTAATTTTCTTTTAATCACGCTCATCGAGTGCTGCTTAGTCACTTCCCCTTCTCTTCTGCCTTCTATTACGGGACCAGCTCCATGAAATACATAAGGCAAGCAGGCATGTGGTTACGTAGGCTGAGCATCATAGAAAACACTAACATGCCCCCATTTAATGATGAGAAGACAACTGGGTATAGGGAAAAAAAACTAAAAACTTATATTACTCAGAGGACCTTGAGGTACGTTCAAATGTAATAATTTTGGTAAAATGTTGTACTTTTTGTTTTCAAAAATTTGCCATCAAAATGTTTAGTAATTTACACCCTTTTTTTTTAGTATTTTAAAAAATTATTATGTATTATGATTTTTTAAATTCTCAATTTTTTTTTACTTTATTTTATTTTGATGATTTCTCAAACGCTATCTTTTTGAATACTACATGCATCCCCTGTATTTGTTGTCATTAAAGGGGATGTCCGAAGAAAACTAAATTCTACATTTTTCAAAGCAGCTGTCACGGGAAGCCGGCGGCACGCTCCCCGCTTGCAGCGCCGCCGGACTTCCGCTACCACGGAGCGAGGACGCGACTGGCGTCCTCGTCTCCATGGTAACAAGAGGCGGGGAGCGTCGGGCGCGCTTCCGGATGCTGCGTGCCCGGCGTCCCCGCCCCCCTAGACACGAGCAGTGGGCGGTACTGAGCGCTGGCCCGGCAAGCCAGCGCTCAGAGTATATTTTTATATGGGGTGCCTTATATTTGGGTCATGTGGCGCTGGCCACGCCGCATGACCAAATTTATAGCATATTTGAGCGCTGGTCACGTTTGGCCAGCGCTCATTATGCAAATGAGGTCATGTGACGTTGGCCCCGTCACATGACCCATTGGAGGGCTTTTTAAAGCTGCCAGCTGCCCTCTCAAATCGCCTGTGATTAGTTACTCCTTTGATCAGTGCTTGTGCGACTTCTTGCTTGTATTGTTACTTGTATTTTGGACTTGGATTTTGGACTTTGACTTCTCTCTTGCTTCACCCCTGGTATTTACGTGACCTCCTGTGTGTGACCCGGCTTGCTGACTACTCTTCCATTGTGTTCGTTCTGTCTGTGTTTTGTCCGTCCCTTTGTTCCTTTCCCTCCCTGCGCACTTATCCAGTGTAGGGACCGTCTTCGTGGTTGTCCGCGGCTGCCTAGGGCCGACTGAGGCAAGTAGGCAGGGAAAGAAGGAGGGGTTCAGTTCAGGGCTCACCACCCTTGTCTCCCCTCGTGACAGAATCACAGGCCATATTTCATGGAGCAGTTGCGGGCTCTCATGGACCAGGTTCAAGGAATGGCTCAAGCGATCCAGGATCTGGCCGAGAGGCTCCAACACCAGGAGCAGATTCAATCCACTCCAGTAGTGGCTCCCTCCACATCCAATCCCATCGTGGAGCCCCATGTTAAGCTGCCGGATCGATTTTCGGGGAACCGGAAGGCCTTCCGTTCCTTTAAGGAGAGCGTAAAATTATATTTCCGCTTACGCCCCCACTCCTCGGGTTCCGAGCAGCAGCGGGTGGGAATAATTATTTCCTTACTGCAGGGTGATCCTCAGGAGTGGGCCTTTTCGTTACCCCCTGACTCCCCTAGCCTGCGGACTGTGGACGCGTTTTTTCTGGCCTTAGGCTTATTATATGAGGAGCCCGACTTGACTGCGGTCGCCGAGTCTCAGCTCAGGGACATTCGGCAGGGTAACCGTCCAGTAGAGGACTATTGCGCGGAGTTTAGGAAGTGGTGTGTCTCTTCAGGATGGAATGACCCAGCCTTAAGAAGTCAATTCCGGGTGGGGCTGTCTGACCAACTGAAGGACCTTCTAGTGTGCTATCCGACTCCTGAGTCCTTAGAGGCGACCATGACCTTAGCCATTAAGCTAGACCGACGGGTGAGAGAGAGACTGAGAGAACGTTCAAGCATTCCTCAGGTTGCCGTGTTGCCTGACATTGCTCTTCCAAGTCCATCCCCTACCAGAGTTCCGGAGGAGCCCATGCAGTTAGGTGGAACCCTAAGGGACCAGAGACGCCTGAAGTGAGCCTGTTTTTACTGCGGTGAAATGAACCACTGGCTCCAGCAGTGTCCCAAACTTAGTAAGTTAGTAAGGTAACTCCAGCGGTGGTAAGGAGGAAAGTTTTGCTACCTATCTCTGTTACCTATGATCAAATTAAGGGGGTTGGTCAAGCATTTGTTGATTCAGGTTCTGCCGTTAATTTTATTAATTTTGATTTTGTACAATCTGTGGGTATTCCGCTAGTTCCTTTAAGGGAAGCAATTCAAATCATTGCTTTAGATTCCACCCCATTAAATAATGGGAGGGTGGAGTTTTGTACTCCCGAGGTTTCCTTAACTGTGGGAATTTCCCACACTGAAACGTGCTCTTTCCTTATCCTAAGGGATTTACCTGCTGACCTCGTTTTAGGTCTGCCATGGTTACAGGACCACAACCCTGTGATCAACTGGCCGGCAGGTGAATTAGAGAAATGGGGAGGTGATTGTTCCAAATGTTGCAGGTTGGAGGTACCACTGAGTCTCTTATCCTGCCCGGATATATCAGAGATTTTCAGGACGTATTCTCCATGTCCGAGACTGAGTTCCTCCCTCCTCACCGGCAATATGATTGTGCTATTGAGATTACTGAAGGTTCCAAGTATCCTAAGGGCCGTATTTACAATCTTTCCACTCCTGAGCGGCAGTCCATGAGGGATTATCTTAAGGAGAGTCTGGCCAAGGGTCACATCCGGCCTTCAGTTTCCCCCATGGGGGCCGGATTTTTCTTTGTTGGTAAGAAGGATGGAGGATTGAGGCCCTGTATTGATTACAGGGAACTTAACAAGATCACTGTCAAGAACAGGTACCCGCTGCCCCTTATCCCTGACTTACTGAACCAGATTCAAGGCGCCTGCTGGTTCTCTAAGCTGGATTTGAAGGGAGCTTATAACCTGATTAGAATTAGAGAGGGGGATGAATGGAAGACGGCCTTCAATACCCCTGAGGGTCACTATGAGTATTTAGTAATGCCCTTTGGGCTAAGCAATGCACCCGCTGTGTTCCAGAATTTTGTCAATGACATTTTCAGACCTTTTATTGGGAGGTTCATGATTGTTTGCATTGATGATATCCTTATTTTTTCGGCGGATTGGGAGTCTCACGTTTCACATACCAGGCAAGTGTTAGAGGTGTTACGTGAAAATAAACTATTTGTTAAGGGGGAGAAGTGTATCTTTGGCGTTCAGGAAGTGGCCTTTTTAGGATACATTTTGACTCCTTTTTCTTGCAAAATGGACCCAGCTAAGGTGCAGGCCATCCTTGATTGGGTGCGACCCTCCTCCCTTAAAGCGCTCCAACGATTTTTAGGGTTTGCGAACTTTTATCGCAAATTTATTAAAAATTTTTCATTGGTGGTCAAACCAGTTACAGATCTGACTCGTAAGGGAGCGGATCTAGTTAATTGGCCCCCTGCAGCTATTGAAGCCTTTGAGAAGCTAAAACAGTGTTTCACTAATGCCCCTGTGTTAATCCAGCCTGACCAGAGTGAGCCATTTATAGTTGAGGTGGATGCATCTGAGGATGGGGTAGGGGCAGTACTGTCCCAGGGGTCTTCCACCTTAACTAACCTTAAGCCATGTGCCTTTTTCTCCCGCAAGTTCTCGTCTGCGGAGAGAAACTATGATATTGGTAATAGGGAGTTATTGGCCATTAAGTGGGCATTTGAGGAATGGCGTCACTTCCTGGAAGGGGCATTACATCGCATTGTGGTCCTCACTGATCATAAAAATCTTATGTTTTTGGAGTCTGCTAAACGTTTGAATCCCAGACAGGCGAGGTGGGCTTTGTTCTTTACCCTTTTTGATTTTTGTGTTACCTTTAGACCAGGAAGCAAGAACATTAAGGCTGACGCCTTATCCCGAAGCTTTCAGGCGTATCAGCCTCCTGACTTCTTCCTGAGCCCATCCTGCCGGCTGACAACATCGTGGCCGCTACCTCGTCTGATCTGGCATCTGAAATTTCAGCAGGACAGCATCTCGCTCCCACTGGTACCCCCAATGACAAATTGTTTGTGCCGGCTCATTTGCGTTTGCGACTGCTGGGTGAGTGCCATAACGCTGTATTATGTGGTCATCCTGGTATCTATGCCACCAAGGAGTTAGTCTCTAGGCAGTACTGGTGGCCATCGATTTCCAGGGATGTTCAGGCTTTCGTAACTGCGTGCAATACTTGTGCCAGGTCCAAGAATCCCAAGACACGGCCTATGGGTGAGCTATGTCCATTACCCATACCTAGCAGACCATGGTCGCATTTGTCCATGGACTTCATCACGGATTTACCTTCCTCCGAGGGTAAAACTGTGATTTTTGTTGTGGTTGACAGATTTAGCAAGATGTGTCATTTTATTCCGTTGTGTAAATTACCGTCTGCTAAGGTCTTGGCGTCTGTATTTTTGGACCACATAGTTAAACTGCATGGTATTCCAGAGAATATTGTATCGGACAGGGGGGTGCAGTTTGTGTCCAAATTCTGGAGAGCTTTCTGTAAGAAGATTGAAATATCTTTGTCCTTTTCATCGGCCTTCCATCCGGAGACCAATGGTCAAACTGAGCGTCTTAATCAATCGGTTGAGCAGTATCTCAGATGTTATGTGACAGATAACCAGCTGGTGTGGGCCAGATACCTGTCTCTGGCCGAATTTGCTATTAATAACTGAGTAAATTCTTCCTCTGGGGTTTCACCTTTCTTCTGTAATATGGGCTTTCATCCGCGCTTTGGTTCCTTTTCCTCATCCTCTTCAGTTGTCCCAGAGGTCAATGCTGTTTCTCAAGAACTGTGCACAGTTTGGGCACAGGTTCAGTTGAACCTGGAAAAGGCCCAAGGAGTCCAAAAAACTAAGGCGGATAAGAAATGTTCTAAGGGTGTGGATTTCAAGGTGGGGGACATGGTATGGTTGTCGACAAAAAATTTACGTATGAAAGTACCATCTTATAAGTTTGCGCCTCGCTTCATTGGTCCATACAGGATCACCAAGGTGATCAATCCGGTATCTTTTGAATTATGTTTACCCGACTCCCTTCGCGTTCATAATGTTTTTCATATATCTTTGCTTAAGCGTTGTGTTGCTCCCGTTGGTCCAGAAGAACAGTCCTCGCCTCCGGTCGAGGTAGAGGGACAAGTGGAGCACGAGATTGCTAGAGTTATTGATGTAAGGAAGGTCCGGAATTCCTTTCAGTACCTGGTACACTGGAAGGGGTTCGGGCCGGAGGACAGGTCTTGGGTGCCGTTGACCAGGATGCATGCAGATTCGCTCATCCAGAAATTCCACCTGCAGCATCCTGATAAACCGGCTCCCGCTGGTAAGGGTCCGGTGGCCCCTCGTGAAGGGGGGGGTACTGTCACGGGAAGCCGGCGGCACGCTCCCCGCTTGCAGCGCCGCCGGACTTCCGCTACCACGGAGCGAGGACGCGACTGGCGTCCTCGTCTCCATGGTAACAAGAGGCGGGGAGCGTCGGGCGCGCTTCCGGATGCTGCGTGCCCGCGTCCCCGCCCCCCTAGACACGAGCAGTGGGCGGTACTGAGCGCTGGCCCGGCAAGCCAGCTCTCAGAGTATATTTTTATATGGGGTGCCTTATATTTGGGTCATGTGGCGCTGGCCACGCCGCATGACCAAATTTATAGCATATTTGAGCGCTGGTCACGTTTGGCCAGCGCTCATTATGCAAATGAGGTCATGTGACGCTGGCCCCGTCACATGACCCATTGGAGGGCTTTTTAAAGCTGCCAGCTGCCCTCTCAAATCGCCTGTGATTAGTTACTCCTTTGATCAGTGCTTGTGCGACTTCTTGCTTGTATTGTTACTTGGATTTTGGACTTGGATTTTGGACTTTGACTTCTCTCTTGCTTCACCCCTGGTATTTACGTGACCTCCTGTGTGTGACCCGGCTTGCTGACTACTCTTCCATTGTGTTCGTTCTGTCTGTGTTTTGTCCGTCCCTTTGTTCCTTTCCCTCCCTGCGCACTTATCCAGTGTAGGGACCGTCTTCGTGGTTGTCCGCGGCTGCCTAGGGCCGACTGAGGCAAGTAGGCAGGGAAAGAAGGAGGGGTTCAGATCTGAATAGTTTTGTAATTATGTATAATTAAAAATTAAGTATAACCACTGAGTTTTTCAATAAAAAATATCTATATAGCGCCACCTGCTGCTTGTTCTTTTCCTTATTTCTCTGTCAAGCACTTCAAGTGGTCGCACATTCTCAGTTCATCTTCAATTCAATTCTCACTTCAACTGTCACCAGCCGTATCTTCTGTAAGAAGTTATGAAAGCTACATAGAGAGAGATAGAGCTGTAGAAGAAAGGACATGTCCCCTGAGCTGTGACAAGGAGAGAGCTGCAGCAGAAAGGGCAGACCCCCTGAGTTGTGATAAGGATAAAGCTGCAGCAGAAAGGACCCCCTGAGCTGTGATAGAAAGGGAGTTGCAACAGAAAAGACATGCTCCTTTAGCTGTGAAGCAGCTGTAGCAGAAAGGACACACACCCTGGGAAAGAACACGACTCCTGAGCTGCCAGATTCAAATAAATCTAGCAGATCAATTGGAGTAATTTATGGGAAGATTTCTGGATCCATGTGAGGTACGGGGCTGGTTCTAACTCTGTTAGAAAGTGATTGCCATGTACTACATGATTTTCATTTTTTACATTAAACATAAGATAACCCCTTTTGGGCTCATTCAGACGACCGTATCTGTTTTCTGTTCCGCAGCTTGCGGATCCGCAAAACACAGATACCGGCCATGTCCATTCTGAAAGGATGAGGACAAAAATGTACGGTCGTCTGAATGAGCCCTTAAGGGTATAAAGGACTGCATATTTTGTCAGGAATGATACTTACTTTTCTAATGGGGAATCAAAAATCACAATGGAAACATAAAGTCAATGTTAGGTTCTTTATGCACTGCATTCATGACTTCCATCAGAGGTACGTTCTCACAACATAGGCCCAATGAAGGCCTGTGATACTTCAGCCTTCACCCATAGGGTTTTTTAAAAAAATGGTATTCCGACACAAGCTGGGCTGAGAGAGAACAAAAAGACACAGTGAATATAGTGCATAAACACTGTGTGGGTTATGAATATAAGAATATATAACTATACACGCTAGTTGATAAATATAGGATTGTGGGATTTGGGGCATGCTGCAGGCACCTGATAAAATCCAGTAAAACCCCTTTAATGGGAGTTTGTGGTTTTATCTGCCCAGAGCATCCATTCTATCCTTCCCCTGTTCTCAGCATTACTGCATTCTGGCAGGATGTTAACATGCAGAACTTCCTGTTTTCATTGCTTCCTGCTGGGCTTTCTAGTCAATCCCAGCTTGCTTTGCTCTGTTTCACAGGGCTTGCACCGCCTAACGAACCTAGAGAGTTGAGGTGTTGGTGGCATGACTACTGAAGGGAACGGTGGGGCAGGTGGAGCAAGTCCTGCAAAACATTATGATGCAAAGAATGCTGGGTTTGGTTAGAAAAGCCAACAGGAAGCTGATGAAAACAGGAAGTTCTGCATGTAAACATCTTGCCAGGATGCAGTGATGCTAAGAACAGGGGAAGGAAAGTGCTGACATGAAAAACAGGTATATGGGGCAAAAATATACAGTGTTTGCGGTAATCTGAGCAAAGGTTAAAGTGGTTCTGAGGTTATGAAATGCAAATAATGTGCTGACTGTATTATACAAGCTGTTATGGTCATGGGTATGCCAACATTGTCTGTTATGTCCTGTTTTGTGATATTTATTTCAACAAATTGTGTATTGTTCTCTTTTGTGGTATATTTCAATTCATAAAAAATATATATTTTTTAATCCCATTAGTGCAATTACGAACTTTGCATATCTCAATATATCTCTTGTGGCAAGCAGTGCCATGTGCTAGCTGGGGGCCCCTGGTACCGATTTTGCACTGTGGCCCAGAACTGGTTATCAGGGTGGCAAAACTGGGCATTAGCCTAGAGAACTCATTTGTTAATGGGTCTTCTAGGAACAGGAACTGTTTGGATATGGTATATTATTTGCCCACTATATTTGGTATAGGTTCCAGGGCCAGACTGGCCTACCAGAGTACCAGAGGATCCTCTGGAGGGCCTAGGTTCTAATTCTGTAATGGGCCCCAAAGATGCAGGAGAAAAGACCCACTAGGCTGCCTGTGGAGCCAGTAACTTGTCACTAGTGTCTATTTTTTTTATTCAAAACCTATTAAACTTTATTGATGACAAATACGTTGAGCCTCACAATTTCCTCAGAGTGGCCCCAGTCCGACACTGACGGTTCTGTAAGCCACTTGGCCCTATGTGGCATTATAATTTAGGCTACAATGACTAAAAGTGGAAGAGGTGCCCCACTTTTACTGTAAAACCATCCCATGCAACCTTCAGATTCAGCTGGTCCAACATCTCATTCCCAGTATCAGGGCCCTGTATGGCCAAATGTAGCCTTCAGTGAAATAATAACACCGTAGTTCCCCTTTAAATAGTGCCGGATGTGTGTTATATGGTTTGATTATTCTGCTGCCTAAGAAGTTGGAAATCTATGCAGAACAAAACACAACCAGAAATGAATAATGGGGGCCTCAGATCTTTCATCGCGGATACATCCCATCCTTACATTGAAGCCATACGCCTCTGACTTCCAGACATGAAACACTGACCAAGGAGAATATTCATCCTGCTTCCCGCCGTGGATGTTAGCGATCACAGACTCTGACTTACAATGTGTCCTGAGACAGACATAAAAG
This sequence comes from Rhinella marina, assembly GCA_900303285.1. Taxonomy (NCBI): domain Eukaryota; kingdom Metazoa; phylum Chordata; class Amphibia; order Anura; family Bufonidae; genus Rhinella; species Rhinella marina. The sequence goes on along the minus strand of ONZH01022040.1, from coordinate 716,172 downwards.
GAAGAGAGATAACTTCATTCACAAAAGATTTTTGGAAGCCGCCTCCGTTTTTTTTTTTTTTAACCAGTCACGCACACGTTGGCTCTCGAGCTTCCATAATGTTTCCACAGCAAATTCATTTGCTTTTTATGTTATTCAGAGCTGTATCCTAAATGGACGGAAGCCATGAGCGAGACTGGGAATAATTTACTGTTGAATTAGATGTTCTTCTGTGAGGCAGCGGCTCTGCCAGGACTCTGCTCTGCATCCACGGGACAAATCGAAAAAGCCTCTCCTCCTGTGTCTTCTCCTGATGCCGCAGCTTCGACTGATTCTTATTACCGTGGCGCCAAATAAATGAAAATAAATGAAAACGTCTTAAAAAAAAAAAAATTACATCATGAATTTAACGGCCCATGTCTATAGTAGAAAAAAAAAATATTCTTTTCAAAAAAATCCTTTAAAGGGCAACAGGAACTTCACTGATAAACCCGGCACAATGCCTTGTAGGGCTAGCTTACACTTAGCGATATGTTGCTTCATTCTAAAGAAAAAAGTCCTTTTAATGAGCAATTAAGTGCACTGAGGGCGGGACCATGCCACTCTGTGCACCCTTGCTCCTCCTTCTTCCAGCTACAAGTTGGCTTCCAACAGACAGGACCAGTGGCGTACATAGGAAAGTAAGGGACCCATAGCAAGGATCACACCAGGCCCCCCACACTGGACAGAAGGGTTTCCACCTAAGCCCCTTTCAATGACCCTTGGGCCATTTTTCCACTGCCTCATTTGATGTTGTTCCTTTAGAGGGTAGCGTCCTGACCTAGTTTTCACCTCAAGTAGAAGAAGAGATAATCCCAACCAAGACTGGGCCCCCTCTTGCCCTGGGTCCCATAGCAGTCACCCGGTCTGCCGCTATGGTAGTTACGCCCCTGGATGGGACCTACACTAACAGTCTTGCTTCTCCTTTTGGCCTACAAAATTCAAGGCGATGTAGAATCCAGTTATGGGTTGGAAGCACTAGGAATAAGGGCAAGGAGTGATGGGGAGGCCACTGTCCTCTTTTGTATTGTACATTTGGAGGAATGCCGTCCCCTATTACACCTCAGGCTCCTACTCATCTGCCCAGTGCTTCTAATCAGAGTATCGCACAGCTGGATTCTACATCACCCTGAATTTTGTAGGCCAAAAACCAAGGAGAGGCAAGACTGTTAGTGTAGGTCCCGTCTGTTAGAGGCCACCTTGTCGCTGGTAGATGGGCCCCACACAGTTTTGATGAAAAATATGCTCAAATAGCCTTACTTTTTATATAGTAAGTATAGCGGTACTGTCAGTGTTTACATGTGTCTTTGTGCAGAAAGCAAGGTTCTGCTACTTGTAGTCCTTGTTTCCTTTTAGACAGCTAGACAGATAGATAAATTGATAGATATGAGATAGAATATACCGTAGATAGATAGATAGATAGATAGATAGATAGATAGGAGATAGATAGATAGATATATATATATGAGATAGATGAATAGATAGAGGATAGATAGATAGATAGATAGATATGAGATAGAATGATAGATAGATAGATAGATAGATAGATAGATAGATAGATAGATAGATATGAGAGATAGATAGATATGAGATAGATAGATAGATAGATAGATATGAGATAGACAGATAGATAGATAGATAGATAGTTAGATAGATAGATAGATAGATAGATAGATAGATAGATAGATAGATGATAGATAGATATGAGATAGATGAATAGATAGATGAATAGATAGATGATAGATAGATAGATAGATAGATAGATAGATAGATAGATAGATAGATAGATAGATAGATAGATAGATAGATATGAGAGATAGATAGATAGATAGATAGATAGATAGATAGATAGATAGATAGATAGATAGATTATATAGATAGATAGATAGATAGATAGATAGATAGATAGATATGAGATAGATAGACAGATTGAGGATTGATAGATAGATAGATAGATAGATAGATAGATAGATAGATAGATAGATATGAGATAGATGGATAGATATGAGATAGATGGATAAATAGATAGATAGATAGATAGATAGATATAAGATAGATAGATAGATAGATAGATAGATAGATAGATAGGAGATAGATGGATAGATATGAGATAGATGGATAGATAGATATGAGATAGATGAATAGATAGATAGATAGATAAATAGAAATTTATAATATTTGTACATATAAAACTAGTGAAGAAAATATATGGAAATAAATGTTCTTTTCGCCTCGGATCGTTCCCTGTGATTTGCTCCTTTTCCCTCCAGCACAAGTGTTGATGATTACCCCCCTCGGTGCCTGATAATTAATCATGTCTTCCTCTTCTTCAGGCTCTTGTACAGAGAACGTCTCATCTGGTTGGCAAGTGGAACAAAGCATGTTTTGGTCTGGATGCCAAATCTTTGCCATTTGACGGCTCTTTTCCAGTTTCGGAGGTTAATACTTCCTCAGCGCTCTGTGATCCACGCTCTGGAAACTCACTAGAAAGCCCTTGATGTGATGTTATCTCATAGCGAGCAGTAGATCACAGTGTCACGTTATGAATCGTCCCAATCATTTCTACAAAGGAAAGCTAGCGGGAATCTGCAAGAAGTTGTTCTATTCACCTCGGGGCTCTATATAAGAATAACAGACTGGGGATCCCCCCTATCTAATTACTGACAGAAGGTGTCTTAAGTGAACTTATTGTAAACAGGTGCAGAACATTAAGCACACAGTCATGTGTCTATAGACAAACATTGGTAGTAGTATGGGTCATGTTGAAGAACTCAGTGGCTTCAGACGTGGCACTCTCATAGGATACCACCAGTGCCTGAAGTCAGCTTCTTCCAGATTTGCTCCTGTCCCCGTCAGTGCTACTATTGTTGCAGTGCCCTGGAGCACGGGTACTTTGGACTATGGACGCTTGAGGACATTTGCCCCTATTGCTACTATGCAAAGCCATCCTCTCCCTACTTTATTGCACACTGAAGGGTTAACTTGCACTGTGATTTTTGCTGTTGTGTGCACTTACACTGTTTGATTATTGACCTACATTTATATGTTCATTGTAATATATCCTGTTCATTTGCAATGTTATTACACTATAGCTGCACTGTGGAAGGTGTTAATGCACAGTTAATACCGAAAGACTTTCTCAAAGTTTTGGAGGGAAAAACCAGACACATTGACCTTCTGACTGTCTAGTTTATCTCTGTTGTTTGCATCTGAAAACTTATTTATGTCTGGAAAAACTGCAAAGTCCTTCCCATAGACTTGCATTGAAACTCTATACAAGTGTATGACAGACTAAAATCGTAACAATGTTTCTGTTTAGGCTGTGCTTCTCCACTTCATCCCTCACGCTAGAAGGTTCTAGTTTGGCTAGACTTATTTATGTCTGAAGACTTATTTATTTCTGGAAAAACTGCGTAGTCCTTCCCATAGACTTGCATTGAAACTCTATACAAGTGTATGACAGACTAAAATCGTAACATTGTTTCTAATTAGACTGTGATTTTCCACTTCATCCCTCCCGCTAGAAGGTTCTAGTTTGGCTAGAAACTGTATCAGCAGTCAGAGCTCCTAGTTGTTTGCAGATAGGGACCAGTGTTTAGTAGAGGAGACTCTGCTAGCCTGCATGAGTGACCAAAGAAGCTGCCGAGATAGAGATTCTCTGCCACAGACCCTGGGTCAGACCACGAGACTGCTATGAGGCCCAGGATGAAAGGGAGCCCAATGCTGAACTCCTTCTGCTACTTCTTGACATAAATCCACATTATTTTCCTTTAGCCACCACTAGGGGGTGCTCAGTGCAAACCAATTTTTACTTGCCAGTCTGGATCAAAAAGAGGCAGTCCACAGGAAAGAAGTCTTATCCTACAACACTCAGGTGAGTGCATTACCTGTTTGGATGTACACTCACCATTTTATAACTGCCCTACACATGAAGTTCCTCTTTTCTTTTTTTTTTGACAGATGTGAAGCCGACAGAAGTGATATGCCTCACAATGAGAGACTGCAACCAGCAAGCATGTAAGCCTGTAAATATGTTGTCTGGCACCAACAGGCTTGTGAACTTCATTAGGATCTGAGATGCAGTACCCAGCATGGCCACTACACTTTGAACGGAGCTGTGGTTCCCTCTCCATTGACAGCTCTAGTTCCAGCGCCGGAGGCTGCAAAGAACAGCTGATTGGTGGGGGTGTCGGGTGTCAGACGCTCGCCGATCTGATATTAATCATCATCAATATCGGGAGCCTAGAAAACCCCTTTAAATAGGTTTCTCTGGTCGAGCAGCTGCACACAAGCCTGAGGTCATCATACTCAAGTAGTAGTGTAAAGCATGTCATCAATGGAGCCATGGTAACAAGTGATAAATCACCTCTCACTGTCTGGCGGTCTAAATGAGGAGTCTGGTATGACAGAATGCATAATGGTAATGCTATGAGGCGATTATTCAAGGCTGGCCCCGAATTTTTAAGGAAGGGTACTGTTACCTCACAACTTCTCTTTTGGCGAAATGGACAAAAATCCCCAATGAGGCACTTCAAAATCTCAGATGTTGGCATGGGTTTAAAGGGGTTGTTTAGGAGGTAAAAATTAACGATGCACATCCTTAAATGGGTTTTGCGGTTTGCATCAACATCCTTTAAAATAATCATTTATGAAGGTCGCTGTAATTTTATAATGTATTTCTTTTTCCTTTATTCCTCCTCTCTCCCGTTCTGGGCTGTGATCACATGACCATGTCCATGCGGCTCTTTCTTATTTCCTGTGATGTCATGTCCATGGGCGGAGCAGTGATAGGGCATGGTCTATGTAACTAGCTGGGTTGAAGGAGGTATAAACTAGCTGGGTGTTGTTAGGGGCAGTGATAGGGGAGTGTCTATGTAACTAGCTGGGTGGGAGGAGCTATAAACTAGCTGGGCGTTGTTAGGGGCAGTGATAGGGGAGTGTCTGTATAACTAGCTGGGTAGGAGGAGCTATAAACTAGCTGGGTGTTGTTAGGGGCAGTGATAGGGGAGTGTCTATGTAACTAGCTGGGTGGGAGGAGCTATAAACTAGCTGGGCGTTGTTAGGGGCAGTTATAGGGGAGTGTCTATGTAACTAGCTGGGTGGGAGGAGCTATAAACTAGCAGGGCGTTGTTAGGGGCAGTGATAGAGGAGTGTCTATGTAACTAGCTGGGTGGGAGGAGCTATAAACTAGCTGGGTGTTGTTAGGGCAGTGATAGGGGAATGTCCATGTAACCAGCTGGTGGGAGGAGCTATAAACTAGCTGGACGTTGTTAGAGGCAGTGATAGGGGAGTGTCTATGTAACCAGCTGGTGGGAGGAGCTATAAACTAGCTGGGCGTTGTTAGAGGCAGTGATAGGGGAGTGTCTATGTAACTAGCTGGGTGGGAGGAGCTGTAAACTAGCTGGGTGTTGTTAGGGGCAGTGATAGGGGAGTGTCTATGTAACTAGCTGGGTGGGAGGAGCTATAAACTAGCTGGGCGTTGTTAGGGGCAGTTATAGGGGAGTGTCTATGTAACTAGCTGGGTGGGAGGAGCTATAAACTAGCAGGGCGTTGTTAGGGGCAGTGATAGAGGAGTGTCTATGTAACTAGCTGGGTGGGAGGAGCTATAAACTAGCTGGGTGTTGTTAGGGGCAGTGATAGGGGAATGTCCATGTAACCAGCTGGTGGGAGGAGCTATAAACTAGCTGGACGTTGTTAGAGGCAGTGATAGGGGAGTGTCTATGTAACCAGCTGGTGGGAGGAGCTATAAACTAGCTGGGCGTTGTTAGAGGCAGTGATAGGGGAGTGTCTATGTAACTAGCTGGGTGGGAGGAGCTGTAAACTAGCTGGGTGTTGTTAGGGCTGGGGCTGGAGCTGTGACACAGGAAGGAGAAGTGCATCATGGGTTTGGCTGGCTTCAGCAACAGGAAGTGCTACATACAGGATGGAAACAGACCAGAAGGATTGGACTACATAGTGAAAACGGGTCAGATGAGTCCAAACTGACAAAAAAAAGCATGTGGGAGATATACATGAGGTACAGTACATGAGCATATGTTAAAAAACATAAAATCACAGAAATTCCCTTTAAGGTCATTAACCACTAATTTTTACCTCCTGAACAACCCTTTATAGGAGAACTTGTCATCACATATAAAGCCTATAAACTGCTGCCAGGATCCTACCAGGTTTGTGAAAATTTCATTTTCTAAAATGCCACTTTATTCTACTTAAAAAATGGTATCCTGGGCATGCGCAGGGGTTAACACACCTTGCTTCACTATGCATGCACCAGAGGACTATTCACTTAGAGAGTGGCCTATTACCATCCTGCACAACTCTAGGGTCTTCACATGTGATCATGTGATATCAGGTTCCCTTTAAATAGAAACAATATAAATATGTATGCGGTGAGCTCCCCCTGGTGGCGGTTTCAAGCAGCGATATTTTATAATGTTATCGAGAAAGAGTGCTGTCACTTTATGGTTTTTGGAGGTCTTTCTGTTCCCAGTGTTTAGGGGGGGGTCTATGAGCGGGCTGTAAATAAAGGAACTTTGTCATTTCAGTCGTTTGCCAAAAAAAAAAGCAATGCAGGTGTATTAGTAGCAGATGGACGGGTGCAGGGTAACACAGTAAATGACAAAACAAAATGTCAACCTTCCCCGCACAATGCGTCCCTGTCCACAGCTGCTAACCACTTGGATCCACGCTCAAACCAGCAATTAGGAGGCGAACCTATTCACTGGAGGAAGAGGCCGGGATGGAGACAATTGCCGCAACAAAGGAAGGTAGGGAAATAATCTGCTTACACCCGGGGCCCTATTGTCTCTGGCTCTGGAGGGGGGGAGTGAAGCCATTAGATAATAACACACTTATTGTCCTTTGGCTGCCGGATCATGTCACTCACCTGCGCAGCCGTCTGCGCCATTCCTCAGCAGATCCTCCTGCCCCGGAGATCAGTTCTCACTGCTTTACATACTTTCACTAAGACGTCGGCTACGGTATTGATAATATTGGTGTTGAGCCAATTGAAGCTTCGATCGGAATTTTAGGGAAACTTTGATTCGCCACAAAGCTGGTAAAAAAGCTATGGCGGTAAAAAATAAAAAATAAATCATACTTGCCTCATCCGTTTGAACACGAAGAGCCGACCTCTACCAACTTGATTGAAGATCCCGCACGAAACCCCATGCACAGTGACGTATGACGTCATGGGCCGCGCGAGATTTTGTGCTGGATCTTTAATCAAAATGGCGGCGGCAGGCTCTTCGCGATTGAATGGATGAGATAAGTATGATTTTATTTATTTATTTTTTATTTTACACATATTGATGTCATTACTGACATCTGAGGGGTACAATGATGGGGGCGGCGCTATCGACGTACCCTGTCATTGTGCCCGCTAAGGGTGCATTCACATCCCCATTTAGCTTTCCGTTCTTCTGTTCCATCAGAAAAAAAAACAGGATCCTGTAAAAAAAAAAAAAAAAACGGATCCTTTTGCATCAGTTGTAATCCGTTTGAGCCATTTCCGTCTGAGATCGTTTTTTTTTTAGACGGAAACAAAAGTACTGCATGCAGGACTTTTTTTCCCATCTAAAAAACGGATCTCAGACGGAAATGGCTCAAACGGATGACAACCGATGCAACTGCAACAGGATACGTTTTTTTACAGGATCCTGTTTTGTTTTTTTCTCTCTCTTCTTCTGACGGATCAGAAGAACGGAAAGCTAAATGGTGATCCCGCAAAGCAAATTTTTTTTAGTAAAATTGGGGGAAGCAACTGAGTCAACAAAAGGGGCATTTAGACAGCCCTCGTGGCTGCATTTTCAGGTCTAATTCCCCCCCCCCCCCACTCAGTTGCAACTGAATGGAAATTTGATGAGCATTGGTTTCTATGGTGGCGTAAAAAGGGTTGTCCCACAAAAACATTCCATATTTTTCAAACCAACACCTGGATGTGAATACTTTCCTAATAGCACGTAATTAAAATTTTAGTACAGCCGCTGAGTTATTCAATAAACTCTTTATAGCGCCACCTGCTGTTTGTTGTTATCCTCATCTCTCTCTGCCCACCTTGCTGAGGTGGTGACACATGCTCAGTTCCATCCTTCAACTGCCACCAGCTGTATTTACTATTAGAAGCTGCGACAGTTACAGAGAGAGAGCTGCAGCAGAAAGGACAGACATCCTGAGCTATGATAGGCAAAGAACTATAGAAGAAAGGACGCCCCCCTGAGCTGTGACAGTGAAAGGACTGCAGCAGAAAGGACACAGCCCCTGGGAAAGGACACACACCCTGAGCTGTGATGCGGTGAGAACTGTAGAAGAAAGGACACCCCCCTGAGCTGTGACTGGGAAACAACTGCAGCAGAAAGGACACACCTCCTGAGAAAGGCCATAACCCCTGAGTTGTGATATGGAGAGAGCTGCAGCAGAAAGGACACACCACCACCTAACATAGGTGTATTTCTGATAGTAAATCAGAAAAAGGTTATACATATGGGAAGGAATAAAGCAAGTCTCCAGTACATACTGAATGGTAAAACATGGAAAAGGACCTAGGAATTTTAGTGAACAGCAAACTAAGCTGCAGAAACCAGTGTCAGACAGCTGCTGCCAAGGCCAATAAGATAATGGGTTGCATCAAAAGAGGCATAGATGCCGTGATGAGAACATAGTCCTGCCACTTTACAGATCACTAGTCAGACCACACATGGAGTACTGTGTACAATTCTGGGCTCCTGTGAACAAGGCAGACATAGCAGAGCTGGAGAGGGTTCAGAGGAGGGCAACTAAAGTCATAGCTGGAATGGGTGGACTACAGTACCCAGAAAGATTATCAAAATTAGGCTTATTCACTTTAGAAAAAAGACGACTGAGGGGAGATGTAATAACTATGTATAAATATATCAGGGGTCAGTACACAGATCTCTCCCATCATCTATTTATCCCGAGGACTGTGACTGTGACAAGGGGACATCCTCTGCGTCTGGAGGAAAGAAGGTTTGTACACAAACATAGAAGAGGATTCTTTACAGTAAGAGCAGTGAGACTATGGAACTCTCTCCTGAGGAGGTGGTGATGGTAAGTTCACTAAAAGAGTTCAGGAAGGGCCTGGATGTATTTCTGGAGGGTAATAATATTACAGGTTATAGTTACTAGAGAGGGGTCGTTCATCCAGGGAGTTATTCTGATGCCTGATTGGAGTCGGGAAGGAATTTTTTCCCTAAAGTGGAGCGGGGCTCTATAAGGGGATTTTTTTCTACTGGCACACATTATGGGGGCTTTATTATAACTGGGAGCACTATAGGTGGTAATTATTTCTTCTGAGCATGAGGGTTTTAGTAATACTGGGGGCACTATGGTGGGCATTATTACAACTGATGGTATATTTACTACTGGGGCAACCTGTAGAAGGCTTTAATACTACTGTAGACATTATGATGGGATTTATAGCTATTGAAGGGTACTGTGGTGGTCTTTATTACTACTGGGGCACTATAGGCTAGCATTATTACTTATGGGGAGAGTGTTACAATTGGAAGTATTTTAAAGAACTCTGCTACAACTGTGGTCACTATGGTGGGCTTTATTACTATCGGTGGACTATGGGAAACATTATTATTACTGTCATCCCTATGGACAACAAGGGGGCACAACAAGGGGCACTATTGCTACTATGGGCACTCTGAGAGAAAATTATTACTATTGGTGGGAGTTTTGGGAGGACTATTACTGTGGGGGCTCCCTGGAACAGTATCAGCTTAGCACAATAATTTTGGAGGACACTATGTGGTACTAGTATTTTCAGGGGGATTATCTGTTTCTGTAGTATAGTATTGGAGGGCACAGTATTGGGGGTGGCAGGATGTGGAACAGTAGAAACCTAAGATATATTTGTGTCCAACTGTGCAGAGAGAAGACCTGGTTGAAAGAAGTCATCATGGTGGTCTGGTCCGAATAGAGAAGATGAGGAAAGAGAACATCAGAGGAGACATCACTGGATGTAAGAGGTATGTAGTGCTGTATTCTCCTGTATGTTTGGTAGAGCACAATGTAATTTAAATAGTAATAGTCATCCATCATTGGTCCTAATGTGGTGTCTGTCACGTGTGAACTTCTGGTCACTAGGGGATACTTGCTGTGTACAGGTTGAGAACCACTGCTCTAGTGGGAAGTCATAGAGTAATGTGTAAGCTGTGAATTTGTGCAGTAATGCAATCACGCGGACTTCAAAGAATTCATACTGCTATTTAGTGAGTCATTACCCCATACTCACGGCTCATAGACGAAACATCTTCCTATCTTTTTATCTCATACAGAATCACTGATTACATGGGTAGATTACAGTTTGTGAAGGAACCCGAGCCCAACATCTTCTTGGCCACATGAGGTTTCAGAAGACTCCCCCCATTATTCATGCGTGAATTGCAGTGACCTAGAGGAGAATGGAGCTCCCCTTGAAGGCTTATTGAAAGGTATGGCTCTATTTTGGACTGTGTTCAGCTGTGCACCAAGGAGCGGAGCTAAACAGAGGATATTTTAGTCCTGTGGATGAAAAGCAGTAAAGTGACAGCATATGTGACAGCTTCTTCTGACCGGGAGGAGACTGGAGAAGCCAGCTCAGTGCACTGCCTGTATTGTTTTGCACTTGAGTTCCTCCAGTAAAGAAGCACCTGACTCTCTGGACTTATTTCCCATTGGGGTGCACCACACATTGCCATACCTTCTGGAGAGCAGTAACATGTGGTGACACCTCGAACGTGTCCGGGGAACCCAGCGTAGTGTTGGGGCCACCCCAAACCCAGCCACTGCAGATACTGTGGAGATACGAATATAGTGAGAGGGACAAGTGGCGACCTTTTATCAAATTGGGTAGATTGTGCCAATTAAAAGAAAGTTACTAGCCTCATAATTGCACTGCACCACCTTTAACATCACCATTGTTTGCATTCAGCTCCTCTGTAGGATTCCTGCCTTGCACCTCAAAACTCAGGTGCACTTTTCCCATCCCAGGGAGAGCGAGGGTGAGGACCACCACATCATTGGTAGCCACTCCATCATTGCTACCACCACTCCTGCACAGATGGGCCACCCCTTTAATGCCTATGTAACAATCCATACATGGCAGGCCTGGGGACCATTGTTAGGCCCTGGCTAGGTAGCACCCCACAAAGACAGTATTTATAGTATTTAAGATGGTTAAGATGGGTTATTTACTTTAGACGACTGAGAGGAGATCTAATAACTATGTGTAAATATATCAGGGGTCAGAACAGAGATCTCTCCCATCATCTATTTATCCCCAGGACTGTGACTGTGACGAGGGGACATCCTCTGCGTCTGGAGGAAAGAAGGTTTGTACATAAACATAGAAGAGGATTCTTTACAGTAAGAGCAGTAAGACTATGGAACTCTCTGCCTGAGGAGATGGTGATGGTAAGTTCACTAAAAGAGTTCAAGAAAGGCCTCAATGTATTTCTGGAGTGTAATAATATTACAGGTTATAGTTACTAGAGAGGGGTCGTTGATCCAGGGAGTAATTCTGATGCCTGATTGGAGTCGGGAAGGAATCTTTTCCCCTAAAGTGGGGAAAATTGGCTTCTACCTCACAGGGTTTTTTTGCCTTCCTCTGGATCAACTTGTAGGAAAACAGGCCGAACTGGATGGACAGATGTCTTTTTTCGGCCTTATAAACTATGTTACTATGATGTCAGGGTTAGGGGTTAAAATGCAGGGATTCTGGCAGTGACTTGTACGGTGCATTATGGGAAGGGGTTCAGTTTTCAGAAGTAGGTAATCCTTACACAAGTAAGTTAATTGGGCCGGCGGGCATTCTGCATCCAGCAGTGCCAGAGCTGGTGAATTCCAGAAGGCTGTTCTCTGCTGGACCAGCCTGCCAGAATCACTAACTCAAATGTGAAAGTAGCCTAATACAGCGCACATACCTCTTACATCCAGTGACCTCTTCTTAGATGTAGATGTTCTCTTTCCTCATCTTCTCCTTTCAGACTAGACCGCCATGATGATTTCTTCCAGCCATCTCTTCTCTCTGTGGAGTTTGACAAATAGACATCTTAGTTTCCTACTTTTCCATCATTCTCCCACCTTCTTGAACTCCCCATCCTGCCACCCCCAATACTGTGCCCGCTGTGCTCCCCAAAACTATACTGCAGAAACAGTCCCCCTCAAATACTACCGCCTTCAGTAATTAAAATAACTGCACCCAGGAAATAGTGTCCCTAACACTAAATTATAACCAAAATGTTCCCCAAAAATAACTGTGATAAGCTGATACTGTGCCCCCCACCATAATAGTGCTCCCCAAAGTCCCACCAATAGAAATAATTAGTGCCCCCGGCCAGCCAATGTCCCCATAGTGCCCTCATAATGTGTGCCAATGCCCCCTACTGTGTGCCCAAAAAACCCTCTTCGTGCCCCTATACAATAGTGCTCCTCTCCCCCTTCTCCATAGTGCCCCCCATGTCTGCCAGTATATAAGATAGGGCCCCCATAGTGATCCTCCCCCTCCATAGTGCCAGTATATATTTATATATATAGGGCCCCCCATAGTGCTCCTCCTCCTCCAGAGTGCCCCCCCATAGTGCTCCTCTCCATAGTGCCCCCCATGTGAGCCAGTATATATTATAGGGCCCCCATAGTGCCAGTATATAAATATATATATATTATATATATATATATATATAGGGCCCCCCATAGTGCTCCTCCTAGATAGTGCCCCCATAGTGCTCCTCCTCCATAGTGGCCCCCATAGTGTTCCTCCTCCATAGTTGCCCCTCCATAGTGCCCCCATTGTGCTCCCCCTCCATAGTGCCCCCATTGTGCTCCTCCTTCATAGTGGCCCCCCATAGTGCTCCTCCTCCATAGTGCCCCCATTGTGCTCCTCCTCCATAGTGCCCTCATAGTGCTCCTCCTCCATAGTGCCCCTCCTCCATAGTGGCCCCCAGAGTGTTCCTCCTCCATAGTGCCCCCATTGTGCTCCCCCTCCATAGTGCCCCATTGTGCTCCTACTCCATAGTGCCCTCATAGTGCTCCTCCTCCATAGTGCCCCTCCTCCATAGTGGCCCCCATAGTGTTCCTCCTCCATAGTGCCCCCATTGTGCTCCCCCTCCATAGTGCCCCCATTGTGCTCCTACTCCATAGTGCCCTCATAGTGCTCCCCCTCCATAGTGCCCCTCCTCCATAGTGTCCCCCATAGTGTTCCTCCTCCATAGTGCCCCCATTGTGCTCCTCCTCCATAGTGCCCCCATTGTGCTCCTCCTCCATAGTGCCCTCCATAGTGCTCCTCCTCCATAGTGCCCCAATTGTGCTCCTCCTCCATAGTGGCCCCCATAGTGCTCCTCCTCCATAGTGGCCCCCATAGTGGTTCTCCTCCATAGTGCCCCCATTGTGCTCCTCCTCCATAGTGCCCCCATTGTGCTCCTCCTCCATAGTGGCCCCCATAGTGCTCCTCCCCCATAGTGCCCCCACTGTGTGCCAGCTTAAATAAAAAAAATTAACACATACTTACCTCCTTGCCTCTGTCAGCGACGCGATGCAGGCCTCTTCCGGCCTGTGTCCCGCGCTGTACGGCTCAGGCGGCGCAATGACGTCATCGCGCCGCCTGTGCCGTCCTATGATAGGCTACAGACCTAGTGACTACAGCCTATCAGAGGAACGGGGAAGGGAGACGCCTCTCCCTCCCTTGCCCCGCATTATTCATCTGTATCGCCGTCCTAAGGACGGCGATACAGATGACTATAGAGATGAGCGCTTCCAAAATGGAAGCGCTCATCTCTCCCTGCCGCCGGTAAGAAAGGGCCCCCTCCGGCCCTGGGCCCCTGTGCAGCCGAACTGGCTGCACAGGCGGTATGTCCGCCCCTGAAAGAGGCATGGTCTAAGATGCAACATTGTGCTGGGCTTGTGTTTACCCCCAGCAGCCAATCAGAGGAGGCAAAGCTGTAGGTAGGCAGGAGAATACAGCAGCCTGAACCAATGATCAGACAGGGGTGTGTCTCAGACTACTTCAGACTCCCCAGAGGCGCTGTAACTATGATGTAGTCACGAGTCAAAGCACTGTCCTAATGGCAAGGAGCAAGATCTGAAGAAAATAAATAGCAGACAGGGTCGAACTGTCCCACCAGAGCACCAGAGGGTCTTCCCGTCGGTCCAAGCTCTGATACCATAATGCGTCTCAAAGGTCCCAGAGAAGAAAAAAATATTTGGCCATCTTTGGGGCCAAAACTTGTCACCAGGGTCTATGTCTTTGATCCGAAACCTATTCAACTTTAATGATAATGTAGGGTGGGCCCCAGGAACCCCAGTCTAAGGGCCCGTTCAGAAGGCCATATGAATGGGTCCGGATCCATTAATTTCAAGGGGGCCACAAAAGATGCGAATAGCACAATGTGTGCTGTCTGCATCCGTGGTTCCGTTCCGCAGCTCCTCAGAAGGGATAGAGCATGTTCTATTCTTGTCCGCAATCACGAACAAGAATAGGCATTTTCTATTATGGTTGCTCCCATGTGCGGTCTGCAAATTGCCGTCTGAATGAGGCCTGACACTGATAGCCGGTAACTTTTGCTGTAGATACTGACTTAGAGCTCATTCACACGGGCGTTGTGTGGCCGTGCCCATATTGCGGCCCGCATATGGCGGGTCCTCAATACACGGGCACCGGCCGTGTGAACTCCGCATCACTGATCGCGGACCCATTCTCTACGGAGTGCTTCCGTGGTGTTTCTGTCCGTGCCTCCGCACGGACAGTCGGATGCGGGTCGCAGATCCCATTGAAGTGAATGGGTCCGTGATCCGCATGTGAAAGGACCACAGTAGGTGCCCGTGCACTACGGACCGCAATTTGCGATCCGCAGCACCGGCACGGCCACACAACGGCCGTGTGAATGAGCCCTTACTGGTACATATTTTCAAAATCATGATTGTACACTTCCTTTTAAACAGTTTTATTTTATTTTAGTTTTTCATTTGATATTAGCTTTTATTTTAGTTTTATTTTAGTTTATTTCTGCATTTTATCTTTAGTTGATTTTATGTTAGTTTTCAGTTTGATCTTATTTTTTATTTTAGTTGATTTTATTTTAGCTTTAGATTTCATCTAAGTTTTTATTTTAGCTTTTATTTAAAGGGGTTGTCCCACGAAAAATATTCTACAGTTTTCAAACCAGAACCTGGAACTGAATACTTTTGTAATTGCATGTAATTAAATATTTAGTACAGGCACTGAGTTATTCAATAAAATGAATCTGTATAGGACCACTTAATTTCTTATTTCTTTGACCTAGTCACTGAGCAGGCCGCACATGCTCAGTTTCAACTTTTAACTGAATCCTGAGCTGTAATAGGGAGAGCTGAGACACGCCCCCTTAGCTGCAGCAGAAAAGACACTCCCCCTGAGCTGTCAGCTTGATATAAATCTAAGTAGAGCAATGAATGTGGAGATCTCTGGATCTATGTGAGGTACAGGGCTGGTTCTAGCTTTGTTAGAAAGAGATTGTCATGTTCTATGTGATGTCTGATTTTCAATTTTTACATTATTCATAGGATAACCCCTTTAAGTCAATTATTAGTTTTAGTTTTCATTCTAGTTTTTATTTTAGTTGATTTTATTTTAGTTTTAGATTTCATCTTAGCTTTTATTTTAGTTGATTCCATGTTAATTTTAGAATTGTTTTTACTTTTTCAGCTTTTTTGAAAAACTTTCAATGTAAATGATTTTTAGGTGTCAGGGGTTTTAAGTTTCTTCCCTTTTCTTTTACTTTCTTTTTTTTTTATACGCTGTCTTTAACTTTTGCACGTCTGTCTAAACACCACAGTGGGATTATGGCAAAATGAACACAACCCTAAGGCCCAGCACCCAGTTGTGGCTTTCCGTTTCATCAATGAGGCTTATCAGAATATGCTGTCATGTCATTAACCACAAGTATCAACAAGAGAAGCCAAGTTCTACTCCACCAGTCGGGACGATTTGCATAATAAAAGCTTGAGTCATTTTTTTCTTGTATTTTACAAGCCCTTCTGTGGTATTTTCAAGGCTTAAACAGAAGGGAGGGCAGGTGGGCAGAGGAAGACGTTACTGGCTGTGCACTGAGCAGAACAGTCGACGATCATGTGACCGCGGCGAGCCAATGAAGGCAGATTACGAAAAAAAAAAAAAAAAGGGGAACAGATATATTTGTTATTTTGGTTTAGTGAAACATTTCTTTGGGCCTCAAAAAACAACCACAGAACCGCAAGCTGTGAGCAAAATTGAGAGTCACACGCGACCAGATCCGGGATATTGGTCAGCAAAAGAGGACGCAACACTTTTTTTTTTCTAATTTTGTCTGCAAACCACAGTGTCACAGACTGGTAAGCATCACCCAAACCACAAGCAACCGGGGGAAATTTTTTACATTATTTAGAATTTTTTTGCAAGCCGTCAGAGGGTATGGGCGCCGCTTATCAATTTTAAGGGTTAAAAAAAATTGCTTATTATTTTAGACACTTTTTCGGAAGGCAGGAAGTGGAAGGAGAAAACCTCAATGGCTTCGAACAGCATCTTTGAGACGTTTCCTTTATATGCGCCAGGTTTCATCAAGGGTAAGTGTCTCTGCGACCACATCTCGTTATATTACGTGGGTACTGACAGGGGCAAATGCACTCTTTATGCAGTGTGAGTGCAAACTCTTCACTGCCGGTATACTGTACTTGTCAATATTTTTAATGTGTCCTGTACTGCAGTATAATACAAGTTCCCATTTGCAGATGTAGCAGAGCTGAGTTTGTTATTAAGCTCAGTGGGAAGCCATTTGAATATGATGATAAGTGGCAAAAGACAGACTGAGCTCTGCTACATCATTATGATCAGGGGATAATATGCCGGTGTCCCAGTGTAACACTGCACCCCTTTTCTTTTGATCACGTGCCTCTCCCAACCCCACTATACACCCCCATAGGTCATAAAGCGTGCAGCAGGAGTTGTGGTGCCCATGTCCATGACAGTGCTTATGGGACGGGGTGCAACCTCTGCCCCCTATCGTTACACCCCTGCCAACAGCTCAGTGGGTAAAGTTTCAGTCTAGTCATTAGGAGATTTGCAGATTAGCACTTTAACTTCTATCACTTTCATATTTGCCCTATAGTCCTTGCACTGAGACAGATATATGACGACTATACAGACTATATCTCTTGCACTGGTTTGGTCCCACTAGATGTGTGTATATGCCACCCATGCAGAGGGGGCCCCAAATCTGCTAAAACCCAAGAACTGGTTTTGTGGTTAGGTTCAGATTCATCTCATTTGGACTGTTGGCCCGTATGATTACCACGTTAGCACTATATCGCAGTATTATTTGGGTACATTGGAACTACTTATTTTTGCCTATTTGGGTCATGCATGGACTTATTACTTTGTCAGTGTATGGCAGTGTCATTTGAGTACTGCATGGCATTATTATTTTGGCACTGTATGCTAGTATTATTAGAGTACTGCATGGTGCTATTACACTATATATCAGCATTAATTCTGCACTGCATGGTATTATTACCTCGGTGCTATATGGTGGTGTTATTTAATCACTTAATGGAGGTATTACTTTGCCACTATATAAAAGAATGAATATGATATTTCATGGTAGTATTGCTTGGGTCATGCATGGCGTTATTACTTTGCCAGTGTCATTTGAGTACTGCATGGCATTGTATGCTACTGTTGTTTGGGTACTGCATGGTGTTATTACACTATAACTGCATTATTTCTGCACTGCATGGTGTTATTACTTTGGTGCTATATGGCGGTGTTATTTGATCACTTAATGTGAGTATTACTTTGCCGCTATATATAAGCATTAATTTGGTATTTCATTATGGTATGTCTTTGACTCTATATGGTAGTATTATTTGAGTTCTCCATGGAGCCATTAAGTGCTACTATATGGCAGTATTATGTGAGTACTGCAGGGTGTTTTTACTTACTTTGACACTATATGGCACTATTTTTTTGAGTATTGCATGGAGTTATTACTTTGCCAATATATGACAGTATTATTTTGATACTGCCAGGAGTTCTTACTGTGTCACTATGGTAGCATTATTTGGGTACTTAATGGTGTTATTACTTTTCCACTATATGACAGTACTATCGGTGTACTTCATGGAGTTGTTCACTTGCTACTAAATGACTAAATGAGTATTTGAGTACTGTATGGTGTTTTTACTTTTGACCTACATGGCAGTATTATTTGGGTACTGCATAGCATTATCACTTTGCCACTCCATGATAGTATTATTTGCCTACTGCATGATGTTACTACTTTTCCACTGTATGGTAGTATTATATAGGTACTGTATAGCGTTAAACTCATGGAGGCAGACCATGCGACTACTATGGGGCCCTGGGAAAGATGGTGCCCAGCCATGAGCGGTCCCATGCCCTTTCCTAGTTTATAATGGAGTGGGGAATTAGCTGATTGATTATGAATGGGGAGTCAGAAACCATCTAAGGAGGAACACCTGGTACTATTTCGATGCCTATCTCGATGCTTGCCATGACACACTCAGTTCTGTTACATGTGTTTTAATATTTGTGACCCGTACTCCTGTCATCATCCCCTATCACAGGAGGCCTCAGTACTACTAATGCCTCAGACCCGTCCTATAAAACAGATGTCACCTCACATTTGGATGATATAAGTGTTAGTCAATACTTATTATTACCAGACGGTCGTCAGCTGCTTTGTCACCTCAGCTGAATCATGGAGCCGGAGCCACTGTCACCATGAATGGGAGAGCTGTTATATGGGGGAGAAAAGGCCCGGACGGTGCAGGTTGTGAACGGGGAATATAAAACAGCTCTTAGAAGAATTAGCAGCGGATTTAGCCAAACTGAGTCACGTCGATGTGAATGAGTCGCACATTCCTGGGGACGGCTGTCAGCGAGTGGGGAGAGGTGATGTCTTGTTCACAACTTGTTAACAACCTGCACGACAAACACTGTCTACAGACCTGACGCCTCTGAAACACTGTCTACAGGCCTGAACCCCCAAAACACTGTCTACAGACCTGACCCCCCGAAACACTGTTTACATGCCTGACCCTTCTAAAACACTGTCTTCAGGCCTGACCCCTCCGAAACAATGTCTACAGGCCTGACCCCTCCGAAACAATGTCTACAGGCCTGACCCCTCCGAAACAATGTCTACAGGCCTGACCCTCCAAAACACTGTCAACAGGCCTGACTCCTCCGAAAAACTGTCAACAGGTCTGACCCCCAAAACACTGTCTACAGGCCTGACCCCCTGAAACACTGACTATAGGCCTGACCTCCCAAAACACTGACTATAGGAATGACTACAGGCCTGGCCCCAAAAAGCACTGTCTACAGGCCTGACCCCCCCCCCCCCCCCCCGAAACACTGTCTACAGACCTGACCCCCCAAAACCCTGACTACAGGCCTGATTCCACGAACGAAAGACTGACTACAGACCTGAACCCCCCCCCCCCCCCGAAACACTGTCTACAGGCCTGACCCCCTAAAACTCTGTCTACAGACCTGACCCCCAGAAACACTGTCTACAGTCCTGACCCCCTTCCCTTTAAACAATGTCTACAGGCCTTACTCTCTGAGACAATGTCTATAGGCCTGAACCCCTGAAACAATGTCTACAGACCTGAACCCTCGAAATACTGTCTACATGCCTGACTCCAAGAAGCACTGTGTACAGGCCTCACCCCAAGAAACACTACCTGTAAGCCTGATCCCCTGAAACACTGTCTTTAGGCCTCACCCCCAGAACACTATCCCTCCCCCCGAAAAACTGTCTGAAGGGCAGACTTCCCCACAAACCAGGTGAGTAAAGGCATATGTACCCACCACTTCAGGAGTCCTTTCTGGAGCTGATTCCAGGGGCATTTTTCCAACTTTACAATGAAGCTCATCTGGCATTAGGGAGAAACACTGTCTATAGGCCTAACCTGACGAAACACTCTATAGACCTGACCTCCCCAAAACACTATCTATAGATCCTCCCCCACTCCCCGGAAACACTGTCTATAGGCCTGACCTCCCACAATACTGTCTACAGGCCTGACATATGTAGTTTATATATAGTATATGTATGCATAGAACAGGTAGAATGTCTAGTGTATTATATATAATATATGTAGTATATATAGAATATGTAGCATATAGTAAATGAAGTATGTGTAGCATATGTACTATGTAGTATATGTAGTATGTTCCTTCTGAGATGATTGAGGAGATTGTCCAGACTGTATACTGTACATGTGGGAATGCTCCTGATACTGCTGTATGATGACATTTGTACCAGTCTAGTGCTGACCACAGAGGATGAAAATGACTGTACGGAGTGGTACTCCTGATCCATTACTGCTTGTACTCTGCGTAAACCTCCTTCCTAACCAGAAACAAGGCAGCTCCAGACCATTGGTGGCCTCCACCAGGCATCTATTCCTGCATCCTCCAAAGGGCAATGCCAGGAAGTTAGTTATTTACATGCCACTGCTCTAACTAGGTCTCCTTGGAGGAATACAGAACTCCATGGATACAGAACTATTGAAAGTTATTTGGGTGGAAATAATTTGAGCAGCAGGTGGAAACACAATTCCTCCCGGTGGTCCATAACATGAGCTCTAGGTGAGCACTAATGTTTTGCCATTGACACCCTTTTAGCTCCTTATAGCATCACAGCCTCAACAAGATGGCATCCAAAAATTCCCAGAAGGTCAAAAGTTCAAAGTCTTGTAAATATTCGGCATCCTCATTGTTTGGCTAGACACCTTATCTTCCAAAAAAGTGAACAAAACAAAGTGATCCATGAACAAAAGTGATCAACATAGTGAGGTAAGAAAAATAGTCATTTCCAGGCCGAATTGTTCTCACCCATAATTCCCAATGTGTCCTCCCTAGAATAAGAAACATTTCCCCCCGATGAAATTTACGAGGCTTTCACACAGTTACAAAGTAAGAATTAGGAGAACATAAGAAGTCAACAAAATGACTTTATCAGTCTGTGCAGTTGTCACTTAGAGGAAACCCGTTCTTCATTCACTGACATGATATCATGTACGAGAGAAAGGGCCCGGACACAAAGAAACCTTACAGTGCACTGGGCTGGTGTCAAACCGCCTGACATGTTAATGGTATGTGGTCTACCACAGAAGATCTGATGTCCTATCGGGGAGGACCATACACTTCTCCACCAAACTCCTGTCTATAACTCACTGCTATTTCTACAGCAAGTAAAAAGGAAACTTTAAAAAAAAACCTTCCGGGAATTTACAAACATTTTACAAAAATATAAAACAAATGTCATAAATATGTTCCTAACTTTGGGGTTTCGGGATACCCAAAAATTGTGTATGACAATGCACATAAAGCAGAATCTGTAAGATATTTCCACCGCTGATCCATCCAGAAGAGCGTCTCTCCTTCTGGAGGACCTGTCCTGTCCTACATGACATAGGAAGCTCATTGACTTGAATGGACAGTGCTGTAATGCTTCATTTGTCCCGTGTTGGCGCTGCAGAGAAGTTGAACAGTTACAGCCAGGTTTCCCCACAGGTTACAGCTGATCTCTGAGCGATGATGTAATGCTTCATTCCTCCAGAGGTGGCGCAGCAAAAATATTGCACATAGGTTTGTCTATGGACTTCAGCTCCATCCATTATGTAGTGGACAGAATGGGTAACTTCAGCGCCGCTCCCATTGAAGTCAATGGCAGCAGTGTTGCAGTAACCAGGTCTGTCCACTACGCAGTGGACAGAGCTGTGTAGTTTTTGTAGTTTTAGCCCCACCACCACCACCACTACACAACTGCTGATTGGTGGGCATACAGGTCCTCAGAACCTCAGAGATCAGATATTGACATCCTTTCCTCAAGGATAGGTCATCAATAACAAGATCCAGAAAAAATAATCTCCATTATGGGTAGACATCTTGAAACGCATCTTCACTGTTGGTTTTGAGATACAGTTTTAAATAAACTTCAGTTTTTGCATCTTCTGCCGTTTTTCTCAAGATAATTGCATGATTTGTGTTGTTCAGACTGGCTGCCCGAAAGAAAAAAGAAAGACAAATGAACATTCCTTGGTAATTTGGTCATTGGGCATGGAGATTTTTTGTCGGAGTGATAAACTCGACCATCACTCATATTTCTGTGGTCATTATTTTTTCTGGAGTGGTTTCATGCGTAAATCAGTCTTGCAAGATACAGCTAGACTGATTTATACCTGACGTATGGAAGCAAGACAGACACATGGGACGCCAAGAGGTCCAGCAGCAAAAAAGACTATAAAATATTAAGATGTTAATGTTAAAGAGGTTGTCTCATCTCAGACACGGATGGCATATCGCTAGGATGTGTCATCAATGTCAGATAGGTGCAGGTGCGGTCACCCTCCATTTACTGCTCTAGGAGTTCCGAAAATACTTGAGCTCTCCATTTTGGGCAGCTCCTTAGCAGTGAATGGAGAGCACCCAAGCATGCGTGGTGTGCTCTCCTGCACTTCTCAAGACCCCTTTTCTGGAGATAGAAACGGGTCCTAG
This sequence comes from Rhinella marina, assembly GCA_900303285.1. NCBI lineage: Eukaryota > Metazoa > Chordata > Amphibia > Anura > Bufonidae > Rhinella > Rhinella marina. Next base: position 693,608 of record ONZH01022040.1, on the reverse strand, counting down.
AGGTGAGACCCACACCTGTCTAACCTTAGCGATATGGCATCAAAGTCTTAGATGAGCCAACCCTTTTAAACGGGTTGTCCAATGGGATGAAATTTTGTAGAACGGGTAAAAGAAATAAGGTTCTCCTGTAAGAACAAAAAAAACGGTCCTGTTGAAATCCAAATGACCCTATTATTAGTGATTATCAGATGGTCCTCATAGACTAGATTGTCAGCCAATTAAATCAAAATTAGTGGGTTTGGCCAAGGCTTGTGAAATATAGATGGGCACCTTAAGTGCAATTGATAGCTGTGATTAGGGTAGTAATACTACTACTACTTTTGACAACGTTTCCCAACCAAGGCTGGGATTAGAAGTCCCCAAGATGCTAACACCAGAAAAGCCTTCCTATTTTACAAAAGAAAGAGATAGACGTAGCAGATCCCTACTAGACAATGCCATAACATGATAATCATTGAAGGTCTCACCACCAGAAGCCCCAATGATCCTTAGAAGTAACTCTGTTCTACTGGTTGGTGGAAGTCTCATGTTCGGTCCTTTACCAATCATGAAGTTACGGCACAACTTGACATCATCAGAAAACCTCTGAAGATCTACTCAAATATACCCCATCATCCATACTTGGTCAGATCTACATTATGTGCCATTGGGCCTTCTTGAATTGGTTAGTTGAGGCTGACCCAACCTACAAAATGTACAGCTTCGATTTCATAAAGTACAATTCGTCACATCCAAATTCTGTTTTCCTCACATAGTGAATTAAATGAAGATCATGAATGTCATCAATCATCCTTCATGTGCACGTCCAATATTTACGAGGCTGAAATGCCATGTTCACCCATACAACCAAATTTTTTTAATTATTGTATTACATCAATGATAAAAAAATAAAACATCACAAAAGGTCTTTATTATAAAGTTCCTATCATTTTGTTTCTACAGCTCCTAGGCAGATCTATGTTTCTCCATGGTAACAGACTACAAATAAGCCGTGTGTAGTCTGATCCTGCAGTCACACTCTTTTCCATCAGTCCACCACATCTTGCTAACTACCGAATGTAAGTCATAATCACAGACCAGAGAGTGTGAATGAAGGATGAGACTACACTGAGTTTGTAGTCTGTTACCATGGAGATGTATGTGACTGCAAAGGAGATGTAGAAAGAAAACTATAGGAAATTGCAAAGTTACTTTATTGTCTATGAATTGAGTCAAATAACAAATTGTATGTCATGAGTTCTTCCAGCCAAATCACTATGCAGGGCTTGCTGGGAGGGTTACCATGTGTACCAGCCAATTCCAGCTGGTCGACCTGTCAGTGTGACTGGAAACTGAACCAAACAGGCAGGTGACATCTTCTCTGATATAGATCTTCTCTGTCATTATCTTCTCCATTTTGGTCCAGACACATCTCTCAGCCGCCTCGTCTCTGCAGAGTGTGACACACAGACATCTTAGCTTCCTCACATTTCATCATCCCCCAACCTGGAGGACCCACAGTGTTATCCTGCTGCTCGCTGTGCCACCCAATACCCCAAAATACTATCCTGAAGAAATATGAGTGCCCCCCATAGTAACCATAGTAATAGTGCTCCTCATAGTCCCACCAATATTAATTCCTTTCTAGAATGCCCTCATTAGTAATACTGCCCCCTACTGTGCCCCCAACAGTGATAACGCTCCACAAGAGTGCCTCCATTAGTATAAGAGCCCTCCAGTATTAATAATGCCATTGCAGAGCACCCAGAAGAAATGAGCCCCCCCATTGTTCCCCCAGTGGTAATAAAGCTCTCTACAGACCCCTAAGTAGTAATAAGGCCCCCCATAGTGCTCCTAGTAGAAATAAGGCAGATCTATAGGTCCCTTTTATAGAGACCCCAGTAGTATTCAGAACGCCTAATGTCCCCTGGATTTATAATACCCCTACTGTTCCCCCAGTATTTATACTGCCCCCTACTGTTATAATGTCCCCTGTAGTTATATTCCTCCCTTTAGTGCCCTCAGCAATGATGATTCCTCAGCCCCTCCACCATACCGTCCAGTGTAAGTAAAATTATTTTCCCTCCCTCCGCCGTAGAGTCCCATGTAAATAACATTACTCCCCTCCCTTCAGCCCCTCCTGAGGATGGCAATACAATTGTATCTAGCTGGCAGGGAGGACATTCAGGGCCTGGGAGAAAACATCAGGGGCCCAGGCCCCGAATGTTTTAGCCTAGCAACACCCCTGCCTGTGGTTGCTGCTTATATTAACTGGTAACTGACCTTGGCCTGCCTCTGGATTTACCTCATGTTTACTGCATTAACCATGTTTGTCTCCCCTGATTCTGACCATTCTTGCTGGCTCCCTGAAAGAGGGAATTTATGCTTATTGGAAATTGGAGATTTATATTTATCTCCACTTCCTTCCCTTTTATTCTGTTCCTAGACTGTTGTCTTTGTTTCTTATATAACCCGTTTATTCAGTGTATTATATACACTCCTCTAGTCCTTCATACACACCAGGAGTAACATACAACCCTCGCAGATACTTATATATATAAAAATACTTTACTAATAACATAGAGATGACAAAGCAATGGACATTATATAAAGATACAGACACTACAAATAACACAGTACATAGAGGACACCACCACACATAGCCACCTCGTTCCTGCCCTCCCTGGATGCAAAGCAATGTGGCTAATAATGTGTATGTATATACAGTATATCCAGATACCAGTATACTGGATCAACACTGCTACCCAACTCACATCCAGTACCTGACTATTAGTACATGTACATATAGAGACTCATGCATAAACAGCATATATATCATCTACTAGTAATACAGTTCCAGACTACCACTATCTATATGTACACATATAAAGTCTACTGGGATATTATACTTATATACATACACACATATACCTTAAGCTTGCTCCAGAAGTGCTGTTCCAGGTGGTGGCAGGAAGGAAGAGAGAGATCCCAAGTTTTCCAAAGCATATATCTTCCTGTGTCCCAGCCCCCACCATCGACTCCACCCCATGACCACCCAAATCTCTTCCCAATCTGTTGGCCAAGAGCCATGTGCCCTTCCTGCCTTTGATATGCTAACAAGGGCAAATGGCTTCTGGCCACTCAATGGGTGAATGTATCATATTTGAGTGGTCTAGGACTAAAGCTTTGGCTGGACACCATATTTTCCTATAACATATCCCCCTGTTGTCGGTATACCGACACACTATGTTGGAAACCTGGTCTATGTGTGAAGGTGTTTACAATGAGAGAAAAAAAAGAAAAGTGATAAAAAGTAACAAACACAATACATGATAAGCTCATTTATGTTGCATCTCTGGCTAATCTGTTCATTCATCTTGTGCATGGATGGTTCTGGTGTTCAGCTGGGATTTCACAAGGAGGGATCATCTGGTGCCTTCAGGATGGGTCTTCATAGATGTCTGGTCACCTTCTTAGATCAAGGGCATTCATTGTGTCTCTGGGCAAATCTCCACCTGAAATCATAACACAACAGTCTGCTCCTCAGGGGAGCATACCAATAGCTGCAGTTCTGAAAATACATCAGGGATATCATGGCCTCCCCCTGTTGACAGTATGTGTAGATTACAGTTGGCACTGTTAGTAGGTTACATTACAAACCGAGGCTATATATCATAACCCAGTGGGAGTTCCCACTTGTACCGGCTGCGCCCAAGTTCCGCGTCCGACTGAACAGTCACAATTCCTTCCAAGCGCCTCTGCGGATCACTGTGGAATGAACCCACTCCCTCGCAGAATCCCCAATAGAGAGAGCTATGCCCCACAACCTATTGGCTGCGCCGCGGACTTTGTGGGCTAGCACCGAAATGACACGCTATGCCTCCATTGTAGTTAGTTACTACCTTCACCAGTCAGTTTTGGCCTGACTAAACACCTACTTATAAGTGCCAGTGACAGACAGGGAGATAGACTGCCATTTCTCCATACTATGTTCAGAAGCTGATAGTACAGGGTTTACCTGAGTGAGACACTCTGGAGATATGCAATGACATGCCCTTGTGATGCCAAGTTTAAGGAGCAACTGAGCTTGGCACAGAAACATTAAACCATCCTACTGATATAGGTGAGGGACGCATCACACCACCAGACTTTGTCAGTTCTATAAAGGCACACGCCCAAAATGCCTTCCCAGACTGAACTGTTCTATTGCATAAGAAGGTCAACAGTTACCATTTGATGCAAGCAAAAGAGCTTATCTAAAATCCATTGTCTACTCATGCTTGAGAGACAAAGATATCTGTTTGGGAGCTGTATGGCATTACCCCCTGAGGCTCACACCTCAGGCAATGGCCTCTACAATAAAGAAAGCCATAAATGCCTAGCAGCTCCCCCAACAGACACCTGTGTTTAGGGATAAAAGACACAAACTATATCACATTTACATTACAGAAAACCAAGAAACAAAAGGTTCTGCAACAGTAAACCTAATCCCTCCCCCTGTGTTGGTGACCATGTCTCCATACACTGGGGGCTATTTTAGGTTTACATTGATTGCAGGCTCTGGCCAGTGTATGGGGTACCCCTGAGATCTTTAGGGATCCCCACCACAAATCTATTACAACAGATTCCCCGTAGGGATATCTGTTGTAGAGGAGCTATTTTGTAGCCCTGTTTCATATGTAGCCTGTTGACTCACAAATGAAACAGGTCTCTGTCTCTGTGTTTTAAAGCCACCCCGCCCTACATCTCTGTGTGGACAGAGTCTTTTTATGTGTCCATATTGCAGACAATGGAAACATCGTATATTCTCCCACTTTCTTCGTTGAAGAGCACTAGAATATACAGATATTTTGTTGGCTGCCATACCTTTTAATGTGCAGCCATCTTGCATTTTCTTATTAAATGCTACCTTCTTCCTGACTGTTATAGATTTGTGACCCTTTAGCAAATCCTGCCTGACCTGCTCTATTACCATTGCTGCCTCAATCAGAGATGTCTCCTTAGCTGCACTCAAACGAATCGCAGTATCGAGATATGTAAACTTCTCCACAAACATACGTATCATGCCTTGTGGGGCTCCTACACCATGATCCTTTGTCACCTTCCTATACATAGCTTCAAACCTTCCACAAAGAGACAAGGGCTCATCATGGATGGTAGGCCTGAAGTTACTTAGGACTTCTGGGGTAACATCTGTATGTCCTGATACCAATTTCATGAGGATGGAAAGTCTGTCTTCCTCATCATGAAATATGCCATTCCTGGGGGCAATTTTCCCTATGACCTCATATCTTTGATAAAGATATGTAGGCAACCAAAGCTTAAACAGTTCCATGCGATATTCTGGAGGGACAGATAGTTTCTTGCAATGTCCCTCAAAAATATCACAGGAAGTGAAAGGATCTGCATCTGGATCATATGTAGGAATTAGTTTACATATCTTTAGCAGAAATTGCATCCTCTCCATGTTATGGAAAGAGCGCAATTCTGCCGTATTGCTGTGACACATTTGTGAGCTGGAAGTGGTCTGTACATGTCCCATGCCACTTCCTAATCCACAAACTGTGTCACCGGCAGCACTTGTTGCAGCTATTGGAGTGGTATCCGTCTGATCTGAGGCAGCTACAGGAGCCATCTCACTCTCATCTGTCCCCCTGTTTGCACTTAAAACACACATTTGTTTTGAGTGCAAATCTTTGAGATGTGAGAGATCGGTTATGGTCTTCTGCATATTACTAATGGTCTCATCCGTCTTTGATAACTCGCTCTTCAGGTCAGCAATCATCACCTCTGTAGAGGCTGCCTTTTCCTTATGAGCAGTTATCTCCATATACATCTGTATAAACACTTTATCAACATCTGTATAATATTTTTCCTTCTCAGCTAGCTGAGACTTCAGCATGCTAATCTGACTGTGTTTTTCTACAAGTATCTCATCCTTGTCTTTAAGTTGTGTTTCTAGACTAGAAACCTGTTTAACCGCTTCTGTACAACAACAACAATGCAAATTTGCAATGGCCTTTGTCTCTTCACATGTGTCCAGCTTCTCCATCTTGCTAATGGCATCGTCAAATATGCACATCAGCTTAGCAAGCATGTGAAGTCTCTTGGACGTTTGTTTTAAAACACCACGCTTAGCAATGTGCAGCTTGTCATAGGAATCTGCTTGATCTATCAGAGATTCCCATAACAATTGCACAGAGTCATTTGTTTTAGGCAATACAGGGTTAAACGTACTGTATCTACTTAACTTTTGAAAAGTCCCATGTCCTGCTTTGTCACTCATGGTTATCCCTGCGATCTGTGTTACTCCTGTACTCTGCTGCTTGGGTCTAAGAAAGCCTCTTTTACCAACCAGCAGGACTCTACTGAAGGACTGGAAAAAAAAAATGAAAACAAAAAGACAAAAAATACAAAACAAAAACAAAGACCTCACAGGTTATAATGTGAAACAAAGGAAACAGTATCCTAGGAACGTCACTTAAATAGGTTCTCTGTAATTAATTGAACTCACACTAGGACCCAGTGAAATTGAGCTACCTGTCCGAATCTCCCAGGTCAACAAAAAAAACTAAATTCACAGTATAACAGCAATTTCAACAGTATATCCTAATAGAAATCCATTAATACATTTTTGGGCTAGCTCGCCATTGAAAGAGGGAATTTATGCTTATTGGAAATTGGAGATTTATATTTATCTCCACTTCCTTCCCTTTTATTCTGTTCCTAGACTGTTGTCTTTGTTTCTTATATAACCCGTTTATTCAGTGTATTATATACACCCCTCCAGTCCTTCATACACACCAGGAGTAACATACAACCCTCGCAGATACTTATATATAAAAATACTTTACTAATAACATAGAGATGACAAAGCAATGGACATTATATAAAGATACAGACACTACAAATAACACAGTACATAGAGGACACCACCACACATAGCCACCTCGTTCCTGCCCTCCCTGGATGCAAAGCAATGTGGCTAATAATGTGTATGTATATACAGTATATCCAGATACCAGTATACTGGATCAACACTGCTACCCAACTCACATCCAGTACCTGACTATTAGTACATGTACATATAGAGACTCATGCATAAACAGCATATATATCATCTACTAGTAATACAGTTCCAGACTACCACTATCTATATGTACACATATAAAGTCTACTGGGATATTATACTTATATACATACACACATATACCTTAAGCTTGCTCCAGAAGTGCTGTTCCAGGTGGTGGCAGGAAGGAAGAGAGAGATCCCAAGTTTTCCAAAGCATATATCTTCCTGTGTCCCAGCCCCCACCATCGACTCCACCCCATGACCACCCAAATCTCTTCCCAATCTGTTGGCCAAGAGCCATGTGCCCTTCCTGCCTTTGATATGCTAACAAGGGCAAATGGCTTCTGGCCACTCAATGGGTGAATGTATCATATTTGAGTGGTCTAGGACTAAAGCTTTGGCTGGACACCATATTTTCCTATAACACTCCCATTTGAACCTCCCTGGTCATAATAGAACGTTTGCTATTAGTGTACCTTGCAGAGATGTAACAGGTCTTTTCAGCAAAGTCCATCCGGGGTTCTGGTGAAGAACCTAGGGAACCCTTAGCCTCATACTACCCAGAGAGACCTTGGAAGGTTGGTAGTAGTTTTGGGGTTTACTGGTTCTGGTCTGGATGCTGACCTTAGTCTCCCTAATATTGTGGTTGTGAAGATGGAGGTCGTGGAGGTTAGATAAACTTCTATTATAAGACTGAGATTAGAAAGGCAATAAACCTTACTAGGCCTACATCACAGATGTCTAGCTTGTGGGGAGTATTTATTATTTGAAGGACACCACATGGCGTCATTTGACCACTACGGCCCCGCCTCTATTGACGCAAGAAGAGCCTAACTGTACTTAAATTATACGATCTACTGGAAAAGAATACATTTCTCTTAGGGGGTCATATGTGCATTATAATTGCCATCTTGTATTGGTTAGTCAGGGTTGGAACCAATAAACCTACCTATAAAATACACCTAGTAAAACTACATCAGAGCTAGTCCATGTAAAACATGACCTTGCTGATGTCAACAGGAACAATGAGTCTCTGATGGAGAGACGCGGTGTACGTTGAGTACGAGTTCTGAGATATTGGTGTTCACCTCCAACCACACGCTCCTTCGGGAGCTCAGAAGACATCGGGCATTGAGGGAAAATGCAACAATAATTATCTTTGTAGACATATTTTCAAGAAGAAATGAAAAGAAAATAAATCTTTTCTTGCGTTTGAAGGAAAACCTGAAGTAGAACTTTAGAACATTCCTTCCAAAGAATATCTGTTTGTTCAGAAGCCTCTATTTATTATTCCAGGACCGGTGGAAAAAAAGCATCTAGGTGTGGACCTCATAAGTCCTGCATTTCTCCTGCCATTGAGAAACAGAAATTGGATATGACCAATTCGGTATAGATGGTAGACCTCAACGGAAAACTTAAATTGCTCAATTCATGGATCCCCCTGCCCCCGACTCCAGTGAAGAGTGTGAATGTTTGTTTAAGGGTTTCATTTAGTGTAATTCAATTTCCTTCTTGCCGGGGATAAGCCGTGTCATTATACTAGGGAGTGATTATAGGATGGGAGAACAAGAGGCAGTTCTAGGATTTTGCCTGCTTTTTGTTATAATAACACACTGTCTTTTAGAAGCTTTGGGAGTTGAGGATCTGTTGATGGAGGTCTCCATGCAGTTACGCAGGCAGCAGTGCTTACCGAGAGTAAGCAAAATATATAGAACATTCATCATTTTACCTCATTTTACCATTATATATATGTTTATTTTTGTGACCTTCCACAAGTCCATGCTTTGTAGGGTTCCCCTAGATTGCGTTGAGGTGGAGCTCCCTGCGCAGTGTTGAGGTGGAACAATGCCTGAAATTCAAGTGAACATGTCGCATGACATGATGTCCCAGCAAAGGTACTCTATCCTAGTTTACTTCATTTGTCTTTGTGGCCTTCATTCATGTTTTATAAGGGACAGGTAATTAGGTGAGTGCTATGCCGACTGGGGGCACAGTGGTTGTATCGGGGGACTATGGTTAGAATTTGTGCACTGTGGCGGATGGTGGGGTATTGGGGCTTGCAGTGGGGCATTGTGGCTGATACTGTGGTTGGGACAATTATGAGGGCACTGTAAGACCTAAATCATTTTCTCTATAGACTATACACACCACATCTGCTCATCCTGTGCCATGGATGTTGACCGTAAGGCACACTACTTTGGATTATCTGAGGTTGCCCCCGGAACTACATTTTGAGATGTTGAATCTAAAGGATCTTTAGCCAAGACTGAGCATAATACTAGAACCAGGGTCATATTGACCCACCAGAGTACCAGCGGATGACCTGTCCCAATCTGAATGCTCTTTAGCCACTTTTAAGTGTAATACCAGAACCAGGTCCAGATTAAAAAAACAGACTTACCGATGGATTATCTGTCTCAATCTAAAAGATATTTAGCCACCATTGAGCATAATACCAAAACCAGGGTCAGACTGAAAAACCAGAGTTCCCAATGGACGTTCTGCCCCAATCTAAAGGATCCTTAGCCACCACTGAACCAGGGTCATATTGACAAACTAGAGTTCCCGTTGGATAATCTGCCCCAATCTAAATTATCTTTAGGCACCATTGAGTGTAATACCAGAACCAGGGTCAGATTGACAAACCAGAGTTCCCAATGGATGACCCAATCTAAAGGATCTTTAGCCACCATTGAGCTTAATACCAGGACCAGGGTCAGGTTGACAAACTAAAGTTACTGTTGAATGATTTGCCCCAATCTAAAGAATCTTTAGTCAGCATTTAACATCATACAAAGGCCAGGGGTTTCTGCTCCAATCTAAAGGATCTTTAGCCGCCATTGAGAATAACACCAAAATCAGCATCAGATTGACAAACCAGAGTTCCTGATGGATCATCTGCTCCAATCTAAAGGATCTTTAGCCATCGTTGAACCTAATACCAGAAACAAGGTCAGATTGACCCCCCACACTTCCAGAAGATGATCTGCCCAAGTCTAAAGGCTCTTTAGCCACCAATGAACATAATACCAGCACCAGCATTAGATTAGTCCAGACTACCAGTGGGTGATCTGGGCCCAGACAATAATTGACTCCAATGATCCAGCAGAAGACAACCCCATTTGGGGGTGACGTTGGAGGCAATTACCACTAGGGTCTATTTCTTATGGGATGAGTCACAAATAACCTATTAGATCTTATTGATGATACTTTCTGTGTGGACAGTGATAGCAACATAGGTCTCAATGTAATTACAAGTGGATGTGTACAGGTTCTGTATAGATGAAAGCAGGACCTCAGTATCCTCTTCTTTGTTTGGACACTGGCCAGAACCATAGTGCTGCCAAGCCATCTGTGATGTGTAGGCATGGGATGGAGAATAGAAATTGGCCTGGCGATCAGCTGATCGTCGTGAATCAAACTTCAGATTTTCCCTGCAGTGGCCACTAGAGGTGAAATATAGTATTACAAGCAGGTCATTCAAATGAATAGTCGACCATGTAATTTACATGGTCCTCCACAGAAGTTGCCCTTATTCAGCAGCTATCCCTTAGGGGGATCTAAGAGATCATATCGAAAAGGATTATCTTCTCCAATTGTCCAATCCATTGTAGCATAAAAAGTTATGTAGTTTTCTAATCCTAATATTTGCTGTATCAATCCCTTGTGGTTTTCCAGATCTCTGCTTGTAGACATCAAATGGGAACCGACGTGAAAACCTAGTCATGTACAAGGGCCATTGTCTGGAATTAAACAAGGAAGATTCCCATTCAGTGATTGCAAGCAGAGATTTTGAAAACCATGAAGAAGAGTCTAACAAGGTGTGTTAGCAAATTGCTAAACTCAGAATACTTCTCCCAAAAAGTAACTTCAGTAGAGAGACAAAAAGTCCACCTGCTAGTCTGACCCTTGGTGACCCTTGGCCCCTGTTCCACCCACCACTTCAGGGCCCCTATAAATAAATATGTACTGGATATATCCTTAGCAGAGTAGGCTCTCATTACCAGACCCTCTGGTGCGCAGTGATGTGGTCACCACAGGCACACGTCTTATGGCTGGCCTAAAGCATCAGGCAAATTGCCCCCTGACTAGTGATTTACTGCTGAAGGTGAAACAGATCAATCAATTACATTAAGGGACAGGACAGCGACACATGCCGCACCCATAAAACCCAATGCAACTTTAATGGCGTAAAAACAGATGTATGTTTTTGAGTGAATTTCTTATGCTTCATGAATATCTTGTACCCTCCCAGCAAGATGGCATCTCCTGGTACATCCCCGGGGGTGAATGATTATTCACAGTAGCTGCTACTATCTATCTATCTATCTATCTATCTATCTATCTATCTATCTATCTATCTATCTATCTATCCTCTATCTATATCTATCTATTTATTATCTATCTACCTATCATCTATCTATATCTATCTATTTATTATCTATCTACCTATCATCTATCTATATCTATCTATTTATTATCTATCTATATTAAATCTATCTATGTCTATCACATTTCTGTTTATCTATCTATCTATCTATCTATCTATATCACATTTTTTTCAATCTTTCTTTCTCTATTTATTATTTATTTATATATCTATATTAAATCTATCTCATATCTATCTATCTATCTATCTATCTATCTATCTATCTATCTATCTATCTAATCTATCATCTGTTTATATCTATCTACTTATTATCTATCTATATGAAATCTATCTATGTCTATCACCTTTCTTTCTTTCTTTCTTTCTTTCTTTCTTTCTTTCTTTCTTTCTTTCTTTCTTTCTTTCTTTCTTTCTTTCTTTCTATATCTCTATTATCTATTTATATCTATATTCTATCCTATCTATCTATCTATCTATCTATCTATCTAGATTTGAAAAAGGCTCTAAGGTTGAGTCGAACTGTTGCGTATCCACATAAGTGAATAAACATTTTTTAATTTCCATTGATTTTGGAGTGCGGCCTTTTTGCTATTTAATCTATTATCTATTTATCTATCCATCATCTTCTTCTATAAATCTTCAGCCAGCCCCACCAAACAAAAGTCCTCTCCCTCCCCAATTCTTCACCAGCCGTTCCATAGAAATTCCTTTGTGTGGCATAATTTGGGGCTCATGTTTCAGGCTGTCTGCTTACTGGAAGCGTCTTGTTTTACACACTCATTAACTTCTCTCCAGTTCTCTTTTTCTCCTTTTACGCTTCGTGTTTTGTTTGCAGACCATTTTGTTGGTGTCATTTAGCCACCTGTGGGACCACATCAACCAGCGCGGGGACAAAGGCTTCCAGCCACCGCTTTCCTTTATACTATTATTATGTTCTTGCTGGAAGTGCGGAGGAATTAACCGGCCAGCTGACGAAGGAAGGGGACTAAGGACAGTCCGGGGGTGACACTGATGACAAGGACAATGAGCGCGGCTCAGCTATAGACTCATCAGTTTTAGGTTATATTCACACAGTAGTATTTTTATAAAAAATTTTGAACATGTGGACATTTTGCATCCATGTGTGCATACATTTCCTAGCCATCCACCCGTTTTGAACATCCGTTTGTCATCCATTTTGCATCCGTTTTTAACAACCATTAAAAATGCACCTTACAAAAACAGAACAATTTCATTGGCTATTTTTTTAATCCCAACCCTGCAGTACCCTCAGTATATATTATGCCCCTCACAGTGCCCTCAGTATATATAATGGCCCCCATAGTGCTTCCAGTATATATAGGGCCCACAGCATCTATAACAGCTTCCACAGTGCTCCCAAAATATAAATGGCCACCATAGTGTCCCCAGCATATAAATGGCCCCCATAGTGTCCCCAGTATATAAATGGCCCCCATAGTGTCCCCAGCATATAAATGTCCCCCATAGTGTCCCCAGTATATAAATGGCCCCCATAGTGTCCCCAGTATATAAATGGCCCCATAGTGTCCCCAGTATATAAATGGCCCCCATAGTGTCCCCAGCATATAAATGGCCCCCATAGTGTCCCCAGTATATAAATGGCCCCAATAGTGTCCCCAGTATATAAATAGCCCCCATAGTGTCCCCAGTATATAAATGGCCCCCATAGTGTCCCCAGTATATAAATGGCCCCCATAGTGTCCCCAGTATATAAATGGCCCCCATAGTGTCCCCAGCATATAAATGGCCCCCATAGTGTCCCCAGTATATAAATGGCCCCCATAGTGTCCCGAGTATATAAATGGCCCCCATAGTGTCCCCAGCATATAAATGGCCCCCATAGTGTCCCCAGTATATAAATGGCCCCCATAGTGTCCCCAGCATATAAATGGCCCCCATAGTGTCCCCAGTATATAAATGGCCCCCATAGTGTCCCCAGTATATAAATGGCCCCCATAGTGTCCCCAGTATATAAATGGCCCCATAGTGTCCCCAGTATATAAATGGCCCCATAGTGTCCCCAGTATATAAATGGCCCCCATAGTGTCCCCAGCATATAAATGGCCCCCATAGTGTCCCATATAATGGCCCATAGTTCCCCAGTATATAAATAGCCCCCATAGTGTCCCCAGTATATAAATGGCCCCATAGTGTCCCCAGCATATAAATGGCCCCCATAGTGTCCCCAGTATATAAATGGCCCCCATAGTGTCCCCAGTATATAAATGGCCCCCATAGTGTCCCCAGCATATAAATGGCCCCCATAGTGTCCCCAGTATATAAATGGCCCCCATAGTGTCCCCAGCATATAAATGGCCCCCATAGTGTCCCCAGCATATAAATGGCCCCCATAGTGTCCCCAGCATATAAATGGCCCCCATAGTGTCCCCAGTATATAAATGGCCCCCATAGTGTCCCCAGTATATAAATAGCCCCCATAGTGTCCCCAGTATATAAATGGCCCCCATAGTGTCCCCAGCATATAAATGGCCCCCATAGTGTCCCCAGCATATAAATGGCCCCCATAGTGTCCCCAGTATATAAATGGCCCCCATAGTGTCCCCAGCATATAAATGGCCCCCATAGTGTCCCCAGTATATAAATAGCCCCCATAGTGTCCCCAGTATATAAATGGCCCCCATAGTGTCCCCAGTATATAAATGGCCCCCATAGTGTCCCCAGTATATAAATGGCCCCCATAGTGTCCCCAGTATATAAATGGCCCCCATAGTGTCCCCAGTATATAAATGGCCCCCATAGTGTCCTCAGTATATAAATGGCCCCATAGTGTCCCCAGTATATAAATGGCCCCCATAGTGTCCCCAGTATATAAATGGCCCCCATAGTGTCCCCAGTATATAAATGGCCCCCATAGTGTCCTCAGTATATAAATGGCCCCCATAGTGTCCCCAGTATATAAATGGCCCCCATAGTGTCCCCTGTAGATTACTTACCACCATAGTGTCTCCAGTATATAAATGGCCCCCATAGTGTCCCCAGTATATAAATGGCCCCCATAGTGTCCCCTGTAGATTACTTACCACCATAGTGTCTCCTATAGATTAAAGGGGTTGTCTCACTTCAGTAAGTGCCATTTATCATGTAGCTATAGTTAATACAAGGCACTTACTAATGTATTATGATTGTCCATATTGCTTCCTTTGCTGGCTGGATTCATTTTTCCATCACATTATGCACACCTCGTTTCCATGGTAACAGACCACCCTGCAATCCAACAGCAGTGGTCGTGCTTGCACAGTATAAGAAAAAAAGCCTTTGTGCGCTCCCATGGTGAGGCTGACAATTTTTCCTATAATGTACAAGCACGACCACTGCTGTTGGATTGCAGGGTGGTCTGTAACCATGGAAACGAGCGGTGTATAATGTGATGGAAAAAATGAATCCAGCCAGCAAAGGAAGCAATATGGATAATGACAATACATTAGTAAGTGCCTTGTATTAACTTTCACTACATGATAAATGCAACTTACTGAAGTGAGACAACCGCTTTAAGTACCACGATAGATAGATATCTCTTTATTATCTCTATCTATCTATTTATTATCTATTTATATCCATATTAAATCTATCTATCTATCTATCTATCTATCAACTATTCATCTAATATCTATCTATTTATCTATACATCTAACATTTATGTATCTATTACCTATTCATCTAATGTTTATCTATCTTTTTTATTTTATTATATATTAATCTAGTATCTATCTATATATTTATTCATCTAATATCAATCTATTCATCTATCATTCATCTAATATCTGTCTATCTATCTATCTATCTATCTATCTATCTATCTATCTATTCATCTAATATCTATCTATCTAATATCAATCTATTCATCTATCATTCATCTAATATATATCTATCTATCTATTCATCTAATATCTATCTATCTATCTATCTATCTATCTATCTATCTATCTATCTATCTACCGTGCACTTCTTCCCCAGGATGGAGCACAGTGGTTGTTCTGGGGCCCATTCTCCTGCCGGCTATAACCAGGATGCACACATACACTCCCTGCATCCCATGCATCTCCTGCCCATCTGATGGGTCTACCAGATGCACCTGCAACATGCCCGATCGTGGAGTTAGTGGCACCATATTCTGGTTGTTACCGCTTCTCTCACCCCATTGACATAACACGCTCTTTGTCCTATACTATAGTTGTGTGCATTGTGTAGTTTATAGTAGAATGAGGTAATATTTTAGGTTGACATTAATAGGGTGAATCACCCCCTATCAGGCCACAGGGGGTCGTGTACATTTCACATGGTGAGAATTTCTGTTAGAGCGGATGGAAAGGTGACACATCTGTTAGTGCGAAGCCCGTTACATGTCCTATTGAGTCATTTTCCATTACTCAAACTTAAGGGAAAAACCATCCTGGTGTATACAGTGATTATTCTATGACTTCACGTCTTCAGTCATAACTAACGCTGAGTGGAGTAGTCCTGATCTTGAAGATTTCAGCTCAAGATGTCAAGTTCTTACCCTATAAGGAAAACTAAATCCAAAATGTTGACACTTCTGCATATGAGGTATGAAGGTAAAGTGATCGCCTTACTCTGACTTTCCACTCCCCTTCTATGAAAAAGGAAGAAATCTTTCCTTTTTGCTTAGAGAGATGCAGCAGAACTGAGCTTGTTATTTGGCACAGTTCGTTGACATATTGGCCTATTAATGTAGCAGCACAGAAAGCAGAGATGTGTCGTGTCCAGGGAGATTTTTCATTCAGTCTACTAGAAGAGATGGGTGAGAACTTTTGTGGGAGCTTAAAGGGGTTGTCCAGGATTACAAAAACAGGGCTGCTTTCTTCCAAAATCAGCACCCACCTGTCCAGGGTTTGTGTCTGATACAACACTTCAGTTCCATTGATGTCATAGGGGCAGAGCTGCAACACCACACACAACCTGTGGAACGGGGGTGGCACTGTTTTTGGAAGAAAGCAGCCATGTTTTTCTAATCTTGAACAACCCCTTTAATAACTGGTGGTTTCCAATATGCCAGTCTGTTCGCCCCTCACTGCTTTTATCTTACATAATGGAGGGCAAGGCAAATGGGGATTCAGGATAGGTGTGAAATCAATAAAGTGAGTATGTTAATTTTTTTAAACATTTTAAGCCCATAGACTTTAGTGCTGGATCTCTTTAAAGCATACCCGAGTTTTAAAAAAAAAAAAAGCATAATGGTTGTGCTTCTCTGTAAAGAAACAGGTGTGCTTCCCTAATGTTTCTTTCAGTCATATTATTCCCTGTTTCAGCTGCACAGCTAGATGCATTTCTCTCAAAAGCAGAGGGTGTCTACATTCTGCTAGTACTCTATGCAGTAACTTCACTTCCCCTACTTCCCACTATGCTTGTTTTCTTCTAGGGATCTCAGAAAGTAGAAAGGAGGGGGAGATCAGACTTATAGAAAGATATGAGTGTCAGGGCTGGGATACACAGATAAGGGGTAAGTGATCCCTAAGCTTAATCCCAACCCCTTTCCCTGCCTATTGCCCGCTCAGGCTAACCCCTGAGCCGACAACCTGAAGACTGGAAATACACTAGCAAAAGTGCGGGGGATGGGAAGACAAACAAGACAGGTAAACAAGAACCAAATGGGTAGTCAGGTAGCCACATCAAAACCAGGAGAGTACGTCAGGAACAAAATCAGCAAGCAGAGAGAAGTAGTCAAAAACACGCCAAGGGTCAAAGAACATCAAGAGTCAAAACTGCAGAGCAAAAAATAGCAAACCAGGTAGTAGCGAGCAAACTCCAGACACTGGCAGCTAGGTAAACATTAGAGGGCCTTAAATACCTAGCAGACCCCACCCAACCAGCTGACTGGGAGGAGAAAGCAAGAACCAAAACTTAACTCCTGAGATACCAAATAAACAGAAAATAAACACTATATTGCTCGCATTTTCCGGCGACCAGTAACAGGCCGCGAGCGAGAGTGCGCACCAGCCACGTCCCTGGCACCTATGACCGTCTCGCGCGTCCCCTGCCTGGGACGCACATCCACAGCCAGAGACCGCCGGCTGGAGGAGGAGCCTGCCGAAATAGCGGACGAAGCCTGACCCCGGGCAACCACCTCGCCACCAGAGTCAGGGGCAGGACCAGCAGAATGGGTGAAATGACTGCCGGTCCTGACAATGAGGCTCATGTGATGATCAGAATCAGTGTAGAAGCAGCTCTGACACGCCCCCACTTCCTCTCAGCCATCTTCTGAGTTTCTATTACCAAAGATTGGTCTTGTCTGACAACAGGTGGTAGACTGCAACTTAAAGGGGTTCTCCTGGAATTAAGAAAATGAAAATCCTTAAATATTACTTAATAATAAATATATTCTCAAATACCTTTCATTATTTGTAATGGCTCATTTTGTCTGGGGAGTAATCATCAGGAGAAACAAAATGGCCACTGTCCTATTAGTACACACAAAACCAGTCCTAATCACACAGGAGGACGAGTTACTTCACAACACTGAGGTAAAGAACTGTCTCATCCTCCTCTCTGCTCTGCTTGTCAGGGATTATCATCCTGAATACAGATGATAAAAACTTTAGCTGAATCTCTGGGGAATTTAGTTCATGAAGAGACATGAAGTACAGAGAGGATGGACAGGACAGACTGTGGTAATGGAGACTACATGCAAGTGCTGCTGCTCATCAGTCACACCTCAACCTCCTCTCATGTCTCCTCATCTACTCCATTCCCACAGAGATTCACCTGTATTCAGGATCATGATTCCTGACAAGCAGAGCAGAGAGGAGGATGAGGCAGCTCTTTACCTCAGTGTTGTGAAGTAACTTGTCCTGCTGTGTGATTAGGACAGGTTTTGTGTGAACTAATAGGACTGCGGCCATTTTGTTTTTTCTGATGATTGCTCCCCAGACAAAATGAGCAGTTATAACTAATTAAAAGTATTTGTGAATATATTTATTATAAAATAATATTTAAGTATTTACATTTTCTTAATTCCCGGAGAACTCCTTTAAGTGGAAGTGAGACCCCTATTGGCTATGACTTTACAGCTTTTTTTCAGGTGGATGCAGGAAGATTTTTTAAATGAAATGATTTAGAAATTTCCAAGTTACACCATTCTCTAATAAATTAAATTGTGTGAAAGTACAGCGAATCCTTAAAGAGACCAGTCCTGTGCGGAGTATTACTGGAAGTGCTCCATGGGAAATGAATATGCAAAGAGGTATCTCCCAAGAAAGAGAACCATCTCGCCAGCGCCACCTATTGGAAGTGGTTCCCTATGTGTCGAGATACGACTTTCCAACAAGCCTTGAGATTTAACAAGGGTATACAGTCAATCCAGATATCCCTCTGTAGACAGCTGTTTCAGGGTGCTTGGCCCACATCAGGACACAGTAGGATTCAGGGTGCTGAAACTCCTTAAAGAGACCAGTCCTGTATGGAAACTTACTGGCAATGCTCCATGGAAAACAAATATGCAAAGCCCATAGGCCCCAATTCTTAAAACCGGGAAAAGCCTTTAATTTTTTTAACACCCAGAAGGTCCTCCTCCCTCTCTCAGCTCTCCCCAGCATTCGATCACAATTCATTCGAACCCAACCCATTCATTACCTGGGTTTCAGCATAAATCAAAGCAGTTGGCAGCCTGGGACATAACTGCCTGTAAAATGCTGGATCCTCGGACTGTAAAACAAAGGTCATGGGACATCTATAATACTGTCACGAACCAGGTAGGGAATGGTGCAGCCCTGAACTCCACCCACACCGCTGTCCCTACCTACTTGCATGGTCCGTTCTAACTGACGGTGCGCAACTGGACGGTGGTCCCTAGCTTACATAAGTGCACGGCCTTACGGGGAGGGGTGAAAAGGGGAAAAAAGGACAGACTAAGACAGACAACACAGATATGTAATCAATACCAGGCCGGGTCGGAAACCGAGAAGTCAATAAATCCAAACGTAGGCAAAAACCAGAACCGGAACCACATGAAGCCGAGATCAAGAGCCAGGAGGTCATGTCAGTACATGGGGGTATCACAAGGTCAAAGTCAAATACAACTCGAGGTCAAATACACAAAAGTCGCACATGCAGGGAAACGTTAGTGAGGTATAAAGACCAATCACAGGTAATCTGTGGCCAGCAGGTTACCTGTTTAAATAGGCCAGGCTGGTGGGTCACGTGACGTGGCCAGCGTCACATGACCCTTGTCAGGAGAAATTATACAGCTGAGCGCCGACTTATCTATGTCACGCTCACATCCCCCCTGGCTCGTTGCCTAGGGGATGGAGGACGCCGGCTGCACTGAGGAAGCATGCGCCCCCGGGTCCTCCCCGCCCCCTTGTTGCCAGGGAGATGAGGACGCCGGACGCGTCCGATGCCGGCTCCTCCTCCCTCTTCAGGAGCGGGATTCCGGCGGCGCTGCAAGGAGGGAGCGCGCCGCCGCCTCCCCGTTACAAATACTGAAAATAGTACGTGTCTTATTTGTCCTTACCATTAGATATTTTCTGTGAATAGACAAGTTTTGGGCTGGAGGGGGTGGAGCTCTGTAACCCAGTTTTAGTGACTGTTCTGGAAGCTCGAATTGGGTGTCCTGTTTTTTAATAAGCAGCAGTTAAAACTTTTATTGAGAGAACGTGAAAAACCACAAGCCTGTAGCATCCTGATAAGAGCCCCTTGCAACTTTTGCAGAAGTTCCGTCCTCAATATAAAAGAGGAGATGGAACAAATATGAGTTTGTATACACAGAAATATCAGAACGTCTTTCCTGTTCTCATCGTTTACTCGCATTCTACAGTCACATCAGTTATAAACTCATTTTTTACGACTTCCAGCTATATCAGATGCTAAAAACTGATACGAAAGGTTATAAATGTGCCTAGTCAGGTGCTATATACAAATGGAGCAAGGTTGAGTATATCAAGAAAGTCTCTTTGTCTGGAGGACTCAACGTGTCCATGCATTAGGTGGACAGACCATTGACTTCTATAACAGACAGTGGACTTGGTTCTACTGTACCAGCTAACCATTTTGCCATTTTGGCTTTGGGCTAGTCCTAAGGGCATTATCTTGGTGGTCCAGTGGTTTCCACCCTTTAACCTCTACACAGGGATCTAGCCTTCACTGAAGGGGAGCCACCAGGCTGCTACCTCTCAGAATAGTCCCAGTGTAGTTGACAACTGACCAACAGGGGTCAGAGACACCGGTGTGATGCACCGCAGGATTAGGCAATACTAATGGTCCAGAAACAGACAGTGGTAAGGACAGGCAGAGTTTGTGCATATCTGTAAAACAATCGAAGGTCAGGGCAAGCAGCAGAGGGTCAACAGGGTAAACAGGCAGAAGTCAAGGCAGGAAGTGGAGAGACAGAGTCGATAAGCAGGCTGAGTTCTGTACACCGGCAGACTAGCAAGCTAGTCACCCTCCCTAGGCTCAGTCACCCTCCCTAGGTGGGAGCATTAAATACCCCAAGGAGACCAGCCATTGGCTGAGATTGAGGAAATTGAGTACTGGCCTTGTAAGAGCTGGAAGACGAGCACCCTACACGGCACAGGAAGAGGCCTTGTAAGTTGGCGATGGCTGTAGCCCCCGTGTGGGACACTGGACTATGCCATCCATTCTTACTTCTTACCTATACCAGTGGGTACCAGCCGCTGGGATAGGTGAGTGATGCGGCGCCCGTACCTTCTCCAGATAGCTGGATATAAC
Source organism: Rhinella marina (assembly GCA_900303285.1). Lineage (NCBI taxonomy): Eukaryota > Metazoa > Chordata > Amphibia > Anura > Bufonidae > Rhinella > Rhinella marina. The sequence continues at coordinate 672,445 of ONZH01022040.1, read as the reverse complement.
ACCGCCATGGCAACTTCTATGAAAGTTCTGTAATGCTGCGAAATTGATAAGTTGAACTGTTAGTTTCAGCTCTCTCAAAGGGCATATAGTTCCATAATTTTACAGATTGTGAGGTCCCAGATGTTAAAATTGGTGTTATGGGCACAGATGTAGTAACTATATTACTGGTGCTTTGAGATTTGAAAATATTGGTTATTTGTGGCCTACAAACCACAAAGAAGAGTTAACATGAGATCTAGTACCAATTGTGGCATACTCTGAGATAATCCATAAGGGCTAAGTAGGTCCTACAAATAAAGGCATATGAATACCTGGGGTTCAGGCGCTTACTAGTACTCATGAGACCATTTGACCTGACACAAGGGTGCAGGTCACCACTGCAGCCAGTCACTGGCTGCAGCAGAGTCAAGTGAGGCAGGAAAGGACAGGGAGCTAAGGAGCCAGGACCCAGCAGCAGGGAACAGGAAAGTATGCTTCCCTATTGCAGTCTGGCCAGGAGGGGAGTTTGCCAAAAAACGCCCAAAAGGTGGCCGTCCCCTTTAAGGCAGCAATGAGAAAAACAAAATAGAGGCAGGCATGGACTTTTTTTTATGACAGTCCTAACTGGTTTCTGGCATATTTCTATGAACAGGCACAAAATGCCAATCTATTCTGTAAAAAAAAAATGATAATAAAGTTAAAGTTCCTTTTATGGGATAAAACTGTAAAAAAATAATAAAAACTAAATAAAACAAAAACAAGTAAAATAAATGAACAAATAAAATGAAATTTAAAAAATGCACAAAACACGATGGGGGTCATTTATTAAGACAGGCATTTTAGACGCCAGTCTTAATACCCCTTTGGTCTGGCAAAGGCTGCGCCTAAATTATGTAGATGCGCCGGCCTCTACATAACTTTGGTGTATCCTACGCCTATCTGAATGGACACCAGCTCCTTTGCTCACGCCACACCGCTCCCGTGCCACGTCCCCTTTTTTAGACCTGGCAGGGAAGTTACACATTGCAGCGCAAAGGTTAATTGCCCCAGATAAAGGCAAACAAATTGCATATATTCAATAAATAAATGACCCCCAATGTTTTTCTTATTTTCACCAACACAACTCACATACGGCTCCTACACACATGAATTTGCACTAGCGTTTTTTTTTTAAGGGATTTTTCCAAGACTTTTATATAGATGACTTATTCTCTGGATTGGTCATTAGTATCTAATTGATGGGATTCCAACAACCCCACTGATCTGCTGATCTGATCTGATTCCAACACCCCCAGTAGCGCCATGGTCTTCTCTCAGCTCACCAAGCACAGCACCATACATTGTATAGTGGCTATGCTTGGTATCTCAGCTCAGCCCCATTCACTTCTATGGGGTTGAGATGCTCCTAGGCCGCATGACAGATGAATGTGACGTCACTGTCCTAGGGAAAACTGGAGAAGGCCGTGGTATACCCTCCACCCAACCATAGAAAAAGCCACCAAGTTAAAGGGCATCTGTCAGCAGTTCTATACCTATGACACTGGCTGACCTGTTTCATGTGCACTTGGCAGCTGATTGCATCTGTGTTGGTCCCATGTTCATATGTGCCTGCATTGCTGAGGAAAATGATATTTTAGTATATGCAAATGAGCCTCTAGGAGCAATGGGGGCGTTGCCATTACTCCTAAAGGCAAAAGTGCAAAAAAGCCATTAAAATTCTATGTGTAAACATATGTAGATTTTTTTAATGTTTTTTTCAATGCAATGCTCATGTACAATTACTCCAGCAACAGTCCAAGAAAAAAAAGACATAATATATAAAATAATCAAAACAAAAATAAATAAATATAAAAAATTCTAAATAAAAAATAATTAAAATAAAAATTGAGATGGAAAGAGAACCTTAATAAACAATAAATAATAAGTAAATAATAATAAATATAATAATATACATAATAAAAAAATAAATAAAATTCCATCTGCAAACAGCCATGGTTCACCTGTGCTCAACAGAAGCCACTAATTCCATGTTTGTGCCTACAGAGCCGCTGGCTTAATCCAATAGCACCTGCCCCAAGAAGCCGAGAGCCGCTTGCCAGGAGGGAACAAAAGCAGAAGACGGCACTTTACATGCTCAGATTACAGGACAGCTGCGGAGAAGAATCCGTTAGGCTTTTCTTGCCCAGAGCCCAGATCTCCTTTGTGTTCCCCTCCATAGACTTTTATTGGAAATAAAATTGTGTCCCAGATAAAAGTTAAGCAATAATAACTTATTTGTAAGCGATGGGAGGAGATGATCTAATGGTAATTAAAGGTTTTAAATGACCTGATGGGCCTGATAGTCGTGGTATTGTGGTATCTTGCGCACACGAAAACATGATATGTGGTCTACAGCCGGAGGCATGATAAATAGCTTTAGGTCTGAATTCTTCTAAGGGCTCACGCACACGACCGTTGGATGTTTTGCGATCTGTAAAACGCGGATACCGGTCATGTGCACTCCACATTTTGCAGAACAGAGCGTCTGGCCCAGGGACATAACTACCATAGCGGCAGACTATGCAACAGCTATGGGGCCCAGGGTAAGAGGGGGCCCAGTCTGAGTTGGGATCATCTCCTCTTCTACTGGAGGTGAAAACTTGGTCAGGACTCTACCCTCTAAAGGAACAACTTTTAGCAAATGAGGCAGTGGGAAAATGGCCCAAGGGTCATTGAAAGGAGTTTAGACAAAAACCCTTCTGTCCTGTGTGGGGGGCCTGGTGTGATCCTTGCTATGGGGCCCTAACTTCTCTATGTATTCAGTCCTATGCTTGTCCATTATGCAGACAATAATAGGACATGTTCTATGTTTTTGCAGAACAGCCATGCGGATATACGGATGTGGAATGCACACAGAGTCATTTCTGTTTTTTGGCAGCACCAATTGAAGTGAATGGTCCCACATACAGGCCCCCAAAAAAACGGAACGGGCATGGAAAAGATATACTTTCGTATGCATGAGCCCTAAATGGAGTTGTATGAGATTAGAAAAACATTGCTGCTTCCATCTAGAAACAGCACCTCTCTTGACCATGGCTGAGTCTGATATTAGGGGTAACGGGTTCACTTAAAGGAATTATCCAAGATCTATAATCCCCCCCCCCCATATGCCCTGGCCCCTCACAGAGGTTGTACTTACCTGGCTCCCCAGCACCTGAGTAGCTTCTGATGCCAGCACGACCACCACTGCATCTCCCCATTGCGTGGATGAAAACATCCTGCATCGGGGGGCAGCCAATAGCGGGCCGTGATGGGAACGAGTCTCCATTGCGTCACCCACGATGGCCATGCCGGTATCAGAAGCGACGCGAGTGTCGGGGAGCGAGGTAAGTACAACCTCTGTGAGGGGCCCGGCGTATAGGTCTTGGATAAACCCTTTAAAGGGAATATGTAATTTTAAAAAAATGGACTATTGTTTAAATCAAGCTTTTATATTAAACATATTTTGGTTACTTTTAATTTTCCACATCACTATATTTTAAAAAAAAAAACATCAAATTCTGCAGTTTTCACACTGACCACTAATTCTAATAATAAGCAAACTTCTTTGTCTGTACAGATCACTTTTTATCATTATCATCACAGTCAAGATCACAATGACAGATAATACCTCTGTATAGATAACACAGCATCCACCATTCCCCATAGATGATATCACAGCTACAGTCAAATTCGACTTGTGGACTGATGTCACAAAACAACCTGCACAAAAGTTGGGTCAAATGTGGTCACACAGAGTAACGCACAATATATTGCTATGAGCATGATAGGCAGCAGTGAGAGTGGTGCAGCCATACCCTGCATGACTGAGACATGAAAGTATTCATCCCTTGGTGCAGCAACCTCAAGTGTCCCTGTACCCCCTGAAAATGCAGGGGCCACCTCCAGGCTGCACCAGAGGCATGAAAACTTCAATTTCTTGGTCATGTAACCTGCAAGACCATAATTCCAGAAATGTCCACCCTGCTCTCCTAGTCACCTATATAGAGCTGCCAGCAGTTTTGAAGGGTCAAAACTGCTTACAGACTCCTTTTTAACTAGTCTGCCCCTCATCTAAGAGGAATATGGAATCAGATAGAGCATGCATGAGAAACTTCCAGAAGTACAGTAGGGCCCCATAAAGACTATAGGTACACAATTATGGTCCTGTATAACTTAGAGCCATATACATGCCTTTTACTGTACTTTTTGTACCTTTAAATGCTATGGACACCTTTGGGGTATTTTTTATGGTATTTTACACATTTTGAGCCACAAATCATTTTTTCAATTGGTTATTATTATTTTTTTTAATTCAACCATTTTTGAAATACAGGAGTTAAAAATGTTTGGGCCGCAAAACATTTTTTCAATTTGCCTTTCTTAAGAGTTTTCTGCCATTTTTGACATACAGGAGTTAAAAATCTTTGCAGAGTATCAGTTCTCAGTCCTGTCAGCTGACGGCTCATGTGAAGCCTTATCTCTGATCTCATAAACCAGGCATCCCCAAACTGCGGCCCTCCAGCTGTTGTAAAACTACAACTCCCACCATGCCCTGCTGTAGGCTGATAGCTGTAGGCCGTCCGGGCATGCTGGGGGTTGTAGTTTTGCAACATCTGGAGGGCCGCAGTTTGGGGTTGCCTGTCATAACCACTCATTATAGCCAAACTTGTATCAAAGTGATAAGAATATGGCGTAAATGAGTGTTTATGAGGTCAGGAGATCAGAGATAAGGCTTCACATGAGCCGTCAGCTGACGGCACTAGGAAGTAATACTCTGCAAACAGACTGATTTTTAACAGTATCTCCAAACTGCATTTTTAATAAAGACCAATTGAAAAAAATATTTTTAGCCCCAAATGAGTAAAATGCATTCATTAAAAGGTGATTGTTCATCAGCATTTTTACATGGGCCGTGGGACCACATAAAAAAAGTTTGGAGCATGTCCTATTCTGATTTAAGTCCCAGATCAGAATAGCCTGCGCAGTCCGACCTTTCCTCTGCACACATACCACTCGTAGCTGCCAGTGTGTAAATGATTCTCACAGGCGTCATATGTCGGCACATGGAAGGCCTATGGCGCCGTGATGAAGACCCTTGTGCAGATCTAGTTCAGTTTTACTACCCTTTCTATACAGTATCTCACAAAAGTGAGTGCACCCCTCACATTTTTGTAAAAATTTTATCTTTAATTCTATCTTTTCATGGGACAACACTGAAGATCTGACACTTTGATACAATGTAAAGTAGTCAGTGTACAGCTAGTATAACAGTGTATATTTGGTGTGCCCTCTAAATGACTCAACACACAGCCATTAATGTCTAAACCGCTGGCAACAAAAGTGAGTACACCCCTAAGTGAAAATGGCCAAATTGTGCCCAATTAGCCATTTTCCCACCCCGGTGTCATGTAGCTGTTAGTGTTACAAGGTCTCAGGTGTGAATGGGGAGCAGGTGTGTGACATTTGGTTTACATTGTATCAAAGTGTCATATCTTCAGTGTTGTCCCATGAAAACATAGAATAAAATGTTTACAAAAATATGAGGGGAGTACTCACTTTTGTGAGATATTGTAAATGTACGGTAATTATCCACATTACATATTCTCCTCTTTCCGCCATATTTAGACCATATATGAAGTATTACACCCGTAATATTTGAAATGCAGGACATCATGCCTCCTGTTAATTGGACTTCATGCCTGACACCACCCTCACCCTACAGTCCGTATTAGCGTAGGGAAATATAAATGTGTGCTTTGCTTTGACAGCTGTGCTTTACAAGTGGATAATGAGCTCATTTGCAAGTCGGTATACCCAGAATGCCCGGCGGTAGATGCAGATATAGTCATAGTCTGCTGTCCGGCTTACATATAGATACTAAATACAGCTCTGATCCCACCATGTCAGCGCCAGAGGCTCGTGGACTGATTTTTCACCATATAGAATGTGAACCTCTCATTAGAAGTGGGCTCTCCCTCATTTAAATTACAAAATATTAGAGGTCAACATGGACTCCTCCATAGTGTGTCTTTGGCATATAGTAATATATAGTGAATGCTGACTCTTTTCTTAGAAATAAAGATGCAAAAATATATTTATTTGTATTATATTTTTGGCATATTAAAGGGGTTGTCCCACAAAAAATAGCCCCTCGATCCGAATACTTTTACAATTGCATGTCATTAAATATTTAGCATAGCCACTGAGTTATTCATTAAAATGTATCTGTATAGCGCCACCTGCTGTTACTTCTTTTTCTTATTTTTACTGTCCACTTCTCGGAGGTGGACGCACATGATCAGTTCCATCCTTCAAATGTCTCCTGAGCTGTGATAGGGAGAGCATGGACACGCCCCCTGAGCTGCAGCTGAAAAGACACTCCCCCTGAGCTGTCAGCTTGATATAAATCTAGTAGAGCAGGGGTGCACAACATTTTCTGGTTGGGGGCCACATTGGCAGACTAACTCAATGACGAGGGCCAAAAATAAAATTTAAAGGGGTATTAAAAACTGAAATACTGTATTTATCACATATTGAACACAGTATATGCCATTAATGTCTAGTTACAGTTCCAGGACTCCCATCTAATGGAAGAAATACATGAAAAATACATGTGAGCAGCCACAAGACATAGACATACATGTCTGTCACCAGATGGTTGGGGGCCGCACAAAATGGTATCGAGTGCCGCATGTGGCCCCTGGGCCGCAGGTTGTGCACCCCTGTAGTAGAGCAATGAATGTGGAGATCTCTGGATCTATGTGAGGTACAGGGCTGGTTCTAGCTTTGTTAGAAAGAGATTGTCATGTTCTATGTGATGTCTGATTTTCAATTTTTACATTAGTCATGGGCAGTGACGTACATAGAGAAGTAAGGGCCCCATAACAAGGATCAGACCAGGCCCCCCACACAGGACAGAAGGGTTTCTGCCTAAACCCCTTTCAATGACCCTTGGGCCATTTTTCCACTGCCTCATTTGCTAAAAGTTGTTTCTTTAGAGGGCAGAGTCCTGACCAAGTTTTCACCTCCAATAGAAGAGGAGATAATTCCAACTAAGGCTGGGCCCCCTCTTGTCCTGGGCCCCATAGCAGTTGCACGGTCTGCCGCTATGGTAGTTACGCCCCTGGTCATAGGATAACCCCTTTAAGGATAAGACCCCATCATGTGGCTGGCTGTATCCAGACAAGACACGCCCACCCACAGTAACCACACCAGATGTTTTCAGCAAGGGATCCCAGTGAAGCATCACAGGCCAGGAGGAGAAGGAGCGGGAAGCAGGTAAGTAGTCTTCCCTTTACAGGTCTGGCCAAGTGGGAAGGAGAAGGGTTGCCAAAACCCCCTCCCTGTTTTTGCACAACCCCTTTAAAGTGGAGCTGTCCCCTCCTCTGACATGTCTGTTTTAATAGCTTCATGCATTCCCCATGTAATAACAATTCTGTAGCATCTATTTCTATGAGTCTATGTTGGGGACACCGCCCCAACTGGTAACACCCAGCTGGACCTTCATTGCAAACTGCTAGTAATTCATTCATACCATGTAATTTCTAGAAGGAATGGCACAACATAGAGTCATAAGAATAGATGCTCCAGAATTTTTATTACATGAGGAACATAATTAATTACTAAGACACACATCCTTTGAAAATAAGATGATGAGAAGATGTCTTGTTGCTAGAACCCACAGCGATCAACTGTAATCTGTAAGGAAACCCAAGTACCAAGTGATCGATTTCAGTGCAGCTCCCCCACAGGAGAAATGAAGTATTACATGATGCTCATTAAAAACAATGGGTTGTCTAAGTAAGGCAAGATCCTCCATGAATGATTGCTCTCCATTCTTATTATGTGATGAAGCGATTAAGAAAAAGAAAAGAAAATCCAAATTTCACATCATGAGTCGGGATAACACATTGGGGCAGAATTACTAATCGTGTCTTAAAGGGGTTATCCAATGTCTAACACATGCCCCCCAATGCCCAGGCCCCTCATATGGAGTATACTCACCCTGTCCCCGGCACCCGTGTTGCTCCTCATCCCTGCATGACCCTTGATTCTATTGAGGCTCATCCCCATCGCGGCCTGCTATTGGCTGCTCCCGTCGTCGCTGGCTGTTTTGATTCGCGTGACAGGGAGATGCAGCGGCGGCCGTGCTTGGATCATGAGCGATGCAGGTCCCGGGGACAGGGTGAGTATGACCTATATAAGGGACCCAGGCATTGGGGGGCATGTGTTAGACATTGGATAACCCCTTTAAATGCAGACCATTTAAATTTGGCGTTACACTGGCACAAAATTATGTCTCTTAAGCCAAACCCCTTTACCACTAAGCCACACCCCATCATAACCAAGGTGCCATGGATTATTCTTTTCGGCTATATTCATTTAAAACGGCACAATGGGCACGTTAGTAAATGTGGGACAATGCAATCCCTTTACATTTAATGGAACCTTCTCCTCTGTTCCTTACTGCCCCCTTCCGAGATATGTGCTTTGTACACAGGGGCGTAGCTATAGGGGGTGCAGAGGTAGCAGTTGCTATCGGGCCCAGGAGCCTGAAGGGGCCCAAGGACCCTTGTGAATACCTCCCAATTTTGTAAACAAATAAAGAGGGGCACATTGTGCAGCACGCTTCACGCGCCGCGGCAAGTTTTTTCCGCACTAGGCCACACCTCTAACTCCGCCCAAAACCTAACTACACCTAATCCCACCCAGTCCCCTTAATGCCCCTGCATAGTAATTATTCCCCCTTCATGCCACTGAACAGTATTTATGCCCACATTGTGTCTTCAAAGAATTATGCCCAGCTGTGCCCCCAGTAATATGCCAGTTATGTGCCCCCAGTAACATGCTGTGCCCCCAATAATATGCCCATATTGTGCCCCCCAGTAATATGCCCACATTGTGCCCCTTACAGAAAGTAAAAAAAAATAAACACTACGTACTTACCTTCTTCCTAGCAGCAGCAGGACATCAGTTGCTCTAGTCTATGGAGGGGGCGGGGCAGGCCGGCAGTCAGCCACACAGACCAGAGGTGTGGAGAGCGGGCGGGGAGGAGGGATGAAGAAGCAGGGAGCCAATGCCAGCGATGGCTCTCTGCTCCATTATGGCAACTGTTTCTGCTTCCTATGGACACAGGGACAGCTGCCAGAAAACGGGACATAGCTCCTCTGTACCAAGATAGCGGGACAGCTACTGCAATCTGGGACTGTCACGCTGGATCCGGGACGGTTGGGAGGTATGCTTGTGCCACATCAGAAGACACTAGTATTATAGAAAATGCATGCTGGTCAATTTACACCTCTGGCTGGAGGGAAGGGGTTAGGTCAAGAATTTGTGGGCCTTTAGTTACGCCACTGTTTGTATGTGCTGCCCCAAGGAGTGGGAGAAGATAGGTGACAACTGCTTTGACCACGTATCTGATTTTTTAAAAAAATGGTTGTTGAGTTGAGTTTTCGCTCTTCAGCTGTTGGCCCTGACAACCTGAGCTAAATATCTTTACCATAACACTGCCCTCTACTGACAAGAATGTGGATCTGAAGCCGAAAAATACTGTAGAAATTCTCAGAGGTGACTGCTCTTGAAACGTCTTGTAAATCTATCACAGACGCGTTCAACTGAGCGAAAGCAATTTTCAGTTCCTCATCCTAAAAACACATTAAATGGCGCGAAGATTCATGATGTCATATGATTCATTAGATTTATTTTTCCTCCCAATTTCCTTTATCGCACGGACAAATCTCAGGCTGAAGTCAGGGCAGCGTATTAAGAGCTCATATTAAGAAAACATATGCGGCCTGTCGGAAACATCACTTCTGTCCACCATCTAATATTACAGAAGCTCCCATAAGTCAGAATTTCCTTCAGTATTGTGGAAAAAAAAAGAGGCCAAGGCTCCCAGAAGCTCTGGTGCGGAGTCGTAATACTTTCCTCGTCGAGGATCAGGTTTCTCCTGCATTGCTGTTCGCCAGTCTGTGAGCCAAACAGTAAAACCACTGGTAATTGGCTGTTATTCAATGGTATCGGTACATCTGTCTCTCCATTACACGGGCCTTTCTGTCCCCCTGCAGCTCTTTTGGTGAAGCTTTCTTCTTGACATACTAATATTAGTGTAATTCCATCTTGCCACAGGAGCCCTGCCCTACGTCTAACCCATTCATCATTGTGCCTTATTCTTTTCTCCTGGACTATTCACTGTTTAACTCTTTGCCTAATTGAGAAACTGATTTATTTGGACGTCAGCTCAAGGGACATGATATAAGTCTCATGTAGGACCTTCCAAAATAGGCTCAAATGATCGGAACGGGGTGATAAAACCTATTGGTGGAGAGACTGTCTATAAATCTGGTTTCCCTCAAAAATGATTACCCTTGTTGAGTGATGTCAAGACGGTCCATCTACGTAGATGTGTTGAGTGAAAGCTCTCCAGAAGACCACTTCTTTGAGAAGACACCTTAGATGAATGTTGGCCAAACAAGGCGATTTTGGATGGACCGGCCAACCATCTAATGTGTAGGGTGGTGTCGCAACCCTTTCCTGACAGCAGATGTTGATGAAAAGACGGGATAGCTATGTTGGATTTCTCAAAGAAGATAAGCCCCCAGAGATGTTAAACAGCAGGTTGTCTCTCAAAAGGAAACCCATAAGAACATGAGGAGAACATTCAAACTTCAAGTTCTCAAAATCAAACATTGGACTCCAAAGCAACAGGGCTAACCACTAATGGACAGTGCTGCCCTTGCTATCAATGCACATGATAGTTGGAGGGCCTTGATACAGTTTTGCACTGGCACCTAGAAGCATCAAGTTACAGATGTACCTGGAGATATTGAGCTGTTCTTTGAGAGGACCACACCTTGAGAAGCCCACTTTTCATTGCAAATTTGGAGGATTTGTTTGAAGGAAGTTTCATGGTATTGCAGAATGAGACATCTTTGTGGTACAAAAATAAACCACAAAATTGTAGTGAACCTTGGTTTTCTAGTGGAGTGGTCCTCTCAAAGAAGCCAGAATATACCTAGTATTTAAGGGAACTGGGATTGGGTGTGGTCTTCTTAAAGAGGTAGACCTTCTGATTTGGCAATTGGTGTTTCTTGACCAATTACATTAATGACTAGAATTGGCCAATGACAGATTCCAAGGGCAATTTTTCAAATTTTCGCTCATAGGCTTTCTTTATAAGCCATCGTGGAGCTGCTAAGCAGTTCCCACTCTGGTGGGCCTGGCCTTTTCCTTATTACATACAGTAGTTATTATTTAGCTCAGTGACTGGCATGTAATACCACCTGTCGCCTGTAGTGGCCACTGCAGGGAAAATGCATGACTATCTGTTTCCTGTCGATCACTGATCACTGGGGGCTACTGCCTTCAGACAAAGGGTTGTCTTGATGAAACAATCCAATTAAAGTACAAAATAATCCAAAAAGTGGGTTTAGATTTACATTGGCCAGGCTTATCAATGTCAGTCAGAATTATGGAATCCTATACTTCATTTTGGAAACCCTAATTACCGTGAGTTTGAGTGACGGTGGCATTACTTCCTCCATCATTCATGAGCTCACGACTACTAAAGAGTCTTTTTCTGTCCACAGGAAGGTATGATGTTATTTTTGGAGTACAGATACTTTATTAAAAGTCCAGAAACTAATTTATTGCCTCCGTGTTATATTCTGCTTTTCTCATACTGAGTGAATTCAAATAATACCAACATCAGTCAGAACTGACTTCAGCTTCTTTGCCTGAAGATCAAAAACTTTTTTGAAGGGGAGAAAACAGAAGTTCCGTGAGTCACTAATTGAGTCATGGGCTAATAGTTCTCCCAGGGCACCAAGTAAGCTGCGGTTCTTTACTCAGAACGAATCAGAACTTTTGCGTATTACTGTCCATCTGGCGTTTTTTGGGAGATTTGTGAATCAGAGACTGATGTATGGCTATGTTCTCTTCACTCCATCAGGAGGTCATTAAAAGATGAGATAATTAATCCCATGTACTGAGGTGCGGAGACTCCAGTTTGCTAAACAATACCATGTTTGCTGCTGAATTGGGCAAGCAACGTCTGATGCGTTGTGTAAGGTCTGGTTTATATGGTAAGCACAATGGGGCACATTAATAAAGACCTACAATGCCGACGGCCTCTACATAACTTCGACAGATCCTCCACCACTTGTAAATGTAAGACAGCCCCTCCACACCACGCCCACTTTGTTAGACCTGGCGCCTAATATAGGCTTATTTCTGTTTCATAAATGTCCCCCAATATTTTTTAACCATAGTAGGATAAAGCAAACCTACGAAAATTGAGCCTTTTTTGGCCGGAGACTCCGACTTCAATGACCTTATAGTCTGTACTTTTTAAAGTCATTAATGCAAGGGCTGCAGCTCGTATCATTCGAGATTACGTTGGTTGAAACTGGCATCATTGGAGCCTATGCTGGTTGAAGTTGGTATTAGTGGAGCCTATTTTGGTTGAAGCTAGCATCAGTGGACCTTATGTTGGAGGCCTATGCGGCTGGTATCAGTGGAGCCTATGTTGGTTCAAGCTTATATTATTTGAGCCCATCTTGGTTGAAATTAGTATCATTGAAGACTACACTGGTTGAAGATGATATCAGTGGAGCATATGCTGGTTGAAGTTGGTATCAGTGGAGCCTATTTTGGTTGACGCTGGTATCAGTGGCACTTATGATGGTTGGAGGCTGTATCAATGTAGTATATGTTGGTTACGGCTGGTATCACTGGAGCTTGTTGGTTCAAGCTTATATCGTTTCAGCCTATGTTGGTTGAAACTGGTATCATTGGAGCCTGTTTTGGTTGAAGCTGGTATTAGTGGAGCCTATGTTGGTTCAAGCTTATATCATTTGAGCCTATGTTGGTTGAAACTGGTATCATTGGAGTCTGTTTTGGTTGAAGCTGGTATTAGTGGAGGTTATGATGGTTGGAGATTGCATCAATGAAGCCTATGTTGCTTAGTGTTTCATTGATACCTTAATATTGAAGACTCTTGTGGTTGAAACAATTAGTATCCCAGTACCCCATAGGTCTTCTGCCAAGGGGTAATCATTGCTAAAAGAGTTAATGCAATGTACTTAATTTAAAAGTTGTGATTTATTGTGTTTAGGTTAAATCAACAGCAATGTATTGGCAAACTAACAGTAAACAATTTGGCAGACTGTGTTTAGGTTACCAGGGTTATGGATTGGTTCCGTCCCCTGGTTTTTAGTTTAGTAGAGTCTAGTCTGAGGAAAGCTTCTGAAAGGACGTGTGTGCTGAGAGTTTCTGCAGATTCTAGGACCAAGCTCAAAGAACCTCTGTCTCAGACTTAATCTGCTAAGAAGGCAACACTGCTGCGTTAGTAACCCTGAATAAAAGAGACCAGACATCTTAGAAGGTTTAGAACCCACAAGGCTGTGGATTGGACTCAGACAGCAAGTTATTGTGGATGTTTATGGCAGAAAGGCTTTGCTACTGTGGAGAGGGAAATGATAAAGCCTTCCCCATATTTTAACACGGATTGTCCATGTGTATCTAAAGTTCTGCAGCCCTCAGTCCAGGAACTGCTGAAGATGTTAATAAGAACCTAACTGCAAGCCTGTGGTTCTACCAAGAGACTCTAGAGAGTTCCTTAGAGAGAGAGGCAGGGAAAACTACCACCGCCATCACTCTTGGCTATACACTGCTATTGGGAGCAGATTACACTGTGATCTTGTCATGAAACAGGTATGGAATAGTGCAGCCCTGAGCTCCACCCACACCACTAACCCTACCTACTTGTACGGTCCATCCTAACTGACATTGCGCAACTGGGCGGTGGTCCCTAGCTTACGTAAGTGGAGGGCCTTACAGGGAGGGGTAACAACAGGAGAAAACAACAGACTAAGACAGACAACACAGATGCGTAATTGTCTACCAGGCGGGGTGAGATATCGAAAAGTCAACAATCCAAATGTAAGCAAAAACGGGAACGAGCGAAAGCCAAGGTCAAGAGCCAGGAGGTCGTGTCAGTACAAAGGGGTATAACAAGATCGAAGTCAAGTACAAACCGAGGTCAAGAGCCGGGAGGTTGCGTCAGTACAAGGGGGTATCACAAGGTCAAAGTCAAGTACAAGCCGAGGTCAATAAACAATAGAAGCACATACAAGGAAACGCTAGTGAGGCAGAAACACCAATCACAGGTAACCTGTGGCCAGCAGGTTGCCTGTTTAAATAGGCCAGATTGATGGGTCACGTGACCCACGTCAGAAATAGCTACACACCTGAGCGCCGACTCATCTATGTCTAGGGGATAGGGTGCGCCGACGGCCCTTTGTTGCCATGGAGACGTCCATGTCCGACACCGGGTCCTCGTTCCTCCTCACTAGCGGGATACTGGCGGCGCTGCAGGGCAGGAGCACACCGCCGGCTTCCTGTTACAGATCTACCTTCGAACTATGCTTTTGTATAGTTCCCTGCACCCAGCCAAACATCTACCATCAAGGGCACCCCAACTACCACCAGGCAGAATCCCCAATACCAGGAGGTGCATTCAGGGAAGAAAGGGTGCGCCTTCAAGTCATTGCACGGCCCAAGGAAGCGCCAGGTGTGCATATAACTACCAGTATCATAGCCACTACCACCCCACCCATCCTCTGCAGATGTAAGTCAATATTAAATTATTATTATTGTTATTATTATTATTATTTAGAATCATTATAATTGTTCATTTTATTAACGGTTCCCTTATCTTATTGCATTGGTTTTTTTTACTGTTTTATTACCCGTGTAGGTTTCAATTCCAGAAGATTTTATTCTCAAAGCAAGGCAACAAATATGCAGTTTACGTTGCAAGTAGCCGAGCGTGTAATGTACCTTGTAATTGGTCAACCATTGTCTGCTAAACTAAGCAGAATATACATGAGGCTGCCAAACACAGAGGACTGCTTTGTGGTTCCTGCTGTAACTATCACTCTTCCCGTAATATTCCCCTCTCCCCACAGGATAGCCCGCAGAGCAGAAACAATGCATAACACTGGTTACCACAAACCATTCCATACGACGGGGTGCGAGTTATGAAGTACAGGGCAGGCGCCACCTCCTCTCCTGTGGGTATTGGTCTGTGGAGCTCGAATGCGACATCCATTCTTGGTACTGTTTTTCGGGCATTTATCGGAGATGTTATTTCCTCTCTCCCATACTAAGGGCTCATGCACATGAACGTGTGCGGCCCATGCCCGTATTGCGACCCACATTCACTTGGGTCCGCAAGATATGGAGCGGAGGCACGGAGCAGAAGCCCACAGAAGCACTACGGAGTGCTTCCATGAGATTTCAATCCGTGCCTCCGTACTGTAAAAAAATAGAACATGTTCTATTTCTTTACGGTGCGGACCATCTCTGGGTCTGCATATGCAAACGGCGGCCAGGCTGCCGGTACCCATGCATTGAGGACCTTAATTTGCGGTGGGCTGCACATGTTTGTGTGCATGATCCTTACATTTTATGAAGGTCCCCATTATAGACCTGTATTGGCCTCCACTCTGTGCCAGGTGTATATCTCTAATACACAATAATGCACAAGGTGATGTCACAATACACGGATGATGCACTCAGTGACATCATCCCAAGGGGATAAGTAACTCATTAAGAAGCTATAAGGAAGCATGCCTACTGTAGGACTAAGTACACAGCGATGTCACAAATAATGATGTCACAGCCCAAGAAAAATGTACATGGTGATGTCACAATAAAAGGTTAATGTATATAATGAGTATACAGCAAAAGGATATGGCACACGGGGCTGGCACAAAAATAAGGTAAGGAGGGATGTGACAGCACAAGAGGAATGCACACACTGGTTTTACAGTACAGGGAAAAGCAGCAGAATAGTGAGCGCAGCTGTGGAGTATAATACAGGATGTAACTTAGGATCAGTACAGGATAAGTAATGTATGTACACAGTGACTGCACCAGCAGAATAGTGAGGGAAGCTCTGGAGTATAATACAGGATGTAACTCAGGATCAGTACAGGAGAAGTAATGTATGTACACAGTGACTGCACCAGCAGAATAGTGAGTGCAGCTCTGGAGTATAATACAGGATGTAACTCAGGATCAGTACAGGAGAAGTAATGTATGTACATAGTGACTGCACCAGCAGAATAGTGAGTGCAGCTCTGGAGTATAATACAGGATGTAACTCAGGATCAGTACAGGAGAAGTAATGTAATGTATGTGCACAGTGACTCCACCAGCAGAATAGTGAGTGCAGCTCTGGAGTATAAGACAGTATGTAACTCAGGATCATTACAGGATAAGTAATGTATGTACACAGTGACTGCACCAGCAGAATAGTGAGTGCAGCTCTGGAGTATAATACAGGATGTAACTCAGGATCAGTACAGGATAAGTAATGTAATGTATGTACACAGTGACTCCACCAGCAGAATAGTGAGTGCAGCTCTGGAGTATAATACAGGATATAACTCAGGATGAGTACAGGATAAGTAATGTAATGTATGTACACAGTGACTGCTCCAGCAGAATAGTGAGTACAGCTCCGGAGTATAATACAGGATGTAACTCAGGATCAGTATAGGATTAATGATGTAATGTGTGTATAAATTTGCTAAATCTGTTTCATGTAGATTCATTCAGTACATGAACTGTAAAATAGTGGATGTACCCTTAAAGCCAAAAAACAGCATTATCATTTGGAGCATACGCTGATGTCTTCCTCTTCTAACTTCTAAGCTGCCCATAAACAGGAGATAAATGTTGGGTAAAATGGACGATTGGGCTATTTTGGCCGACCATCATATAAAAATTTAACGCAAGCTATTGTTCGATAGACAACTGTCTGCCGAAAATGTCATCTGTGTTGCTGGAAAATTTTGCCCATGGTCAGCCAAATAATCCAAGTATATGGTACGATCAGACAACTTCATGCAATCATTTGCCATTTTACACAAGCCTGGCGAGTTTCCTTCTGATATAGCTGCCTGGTCGGCCAGTTTACGCTGACATGCGGCTACTGGGATCCCACGGATGAGCCATGGGCCACATTCAGGCTGATAGGAAGTGAAGAAAGAAAAGAGCTCAGATTTAGAATTAGGCATTGCCTCACTTCTAGAGCTGTCAGAGCCTTTTATCAGCAGATATGGAGACATCATCTGCTCGGAGATAAAGAAAAGCGTGCCATTCTCCATACTACCGATAAGAGTCCAGTCAGCTTCACATGACGAGCCGGCAGAGGATGTTACACAACTTCATTGTGAAATGCTTTTATGCTATGTTCATACATACAGAACATGTGGCCACTGCACAGATGGTTTTAACCCCTTCCTGGCGCAGCAATTTTCCATTTTTTCATCTTTGTTCTTTACTTCCTGCCTTCCAGGAGCCATAACTTTTTTACTTTTCCATTTACATGAGGTCCAATTTTTGTGGGACAAGTTGTATTTTTAAATGGAAGTATTTAATGTTGAATACGATGTAGTGGGAAGCTGGAAAAAATATCTAAATGGGGTGGAATTGGAAAAAAACCTGTTCCGACATTTTTTTATGGGTTTCATTCCTAGGGCAATCCCTATCGGAAAAACTGACTTGCTAACTTCGTTCTTCAGGTCTGTAGGATTACAGCAATACCACTTTTTTTTATATTCTTTAAAAAATAAATAAAAAGTTTTCTTTAAAATATATTTTTTTGCATCATCATATTTTGAATCCGGTAACTTTTTTATATTTATGTCTATGGAGACCATTTTTGGGTGTGTATGTCTTTTTAAACACTTTTTTTTTTTTTTAATTTTTGTGGGGAGGTGAAGTGATCAAAAAATCTCTAATCGGTCATTTTTATTTTTTTGTTGTTAGGCAGATACTTTTATATTTTAGTAGTACAGGCATTTAAGGGTGTGTTTATAACAATGATCTTTTTTTTGTTTATTTAATTTTTTATGAGGAAAGGGAGTTGATTTAAGTTTTTATATCTTTTTAAATATTTTTAAAAACTATTTTTAACTTTTTTTTCATAATTATTTTTAGCCCCCCTAGGGGACTTTAACACGCGATCATCCAATCACTTTTCCAGTAGACTGCAATGATTTACTGTTTATAGGAGAATCAGTGACATAGGAACTCCACTATGCCTTCAAAAGGCTTGAGGCTGCCATAACAACTGAACGGCTCCCTTGATTCCATTGTGGGGTAGCCGTTTGATTACCAGGAGCACAGCACTTCTGGTAATTGCTCAGAATCCATGGTCACAATTGAGTACTGCATCTGAAGAAAAAGTCAATGATCGGCGTTATCGCTAATCACAGACTCTGCTTACAGGTGTCTGCTGTGCAAAACCGCAAGCACCAGGCAGCTATGGTACCCCAAACAGGAGACCACTACAGCTGTCACTCAGAGCACAGGGGAGAGGCCGTGCAGGAGCTCAATACAGAGAGCACCTAACAGTGAAGCTCCATCTCCATGACACTTGCAGGAGCAGAACCTGGCAGAAGAAAAGTTCTTATTAACACTACTCCTGGTAATAAAAGATCCATAGACGTTATGTTCGTCCTGCTGTCCCCAGCCCCTGCCTAGTGCGTTCAGTCCTTTTGCATAGCCAAAACTGCTGATAGACTCCCTTTAATCTCTCCTATTGGAGGTAGGATTGTACATATCCCAAAATTCTAAATCCCATGCAAAAATAGAGTCTGCACCTTCCTAATTTCTGATATTAGAGGTGGCATTTCCCAAACTGCCTCCCATTTGCAGTTAAAAATGAAAGCCTGAGACTGATGCATGTTTTTTGTCATTTGTGTTTAGTTTCTGTTGGTAGTTTTGTTTTTTTTATTCCAGTTTATGTACATGTTTATGGGGGCGGCCATCTTGCCTGAGCTGCTGCTCATGAGCCATATGGACCAGGAAAGCATATTCTGGATAGTAATTTCTGACTTCTAAGGGAAAGTGTTGTGGGCATGCTTTGTGACCCTATTAAAGGTCATTGTGCAGGGAGGAAGAGGAAGTAAGATTCACATCATTTAAAAAGTGTGTTTCACACGGCTCAATGCAATGTGAAACAATCATTCACTTTGCATATTGTCGGCAGTACATCTCTTTTTTACACAGGTCGATGTGTTGTCAGAAAACAAGAATTTTTGGTCCTGAATGAAAGATGCGTTCACCTGAAAAATGTGCTTGGTGTCGGCACCAAATATGGGGAAAAGTGTTCCCGCAGTTACCAATAACTGGCTACGCAAAAGGGCCGTAAAGGAAATA
The DNA here is from genome assembly GCA_900303285.1 of Rhinella marina. Lineage (NCBI taxonomy): Eukaryota > Metazoa > Chordata > Amphibia > Anura > Bufonidae > Rhinella > Rhinella marina. The sequence continues at coordinate 653,209 of ONZH01022040.1, read as the reverse complement.
CCGCCATATAGTGCTCAACCATCACTATACTAAAATATGTATTCAATTAAAGGGGTTGTCCCATCTGGGATATATTAATAGCATATGTCACAAATGTCTGATAGTGTGGGTCCCACCTCTCAGAATAGGACCCTGAATTGAACAGAGAGCATGCCGCACATGCACGGTGTCCTCTCCATTCACTGGTAAAGCGAACAAGTCCCATAGCAGTGAATGGAGAACAAGCTTCGATGCGCAGCCACCCGTCAATTCACTGCTATGAGACTTCCGAAAATACAAGAGCCACTGCTTGTCTATCTTCAGGACCCCATATTGGTGAATGGAGGGTGGCCACCCACAGATATGCTACTGGCTCTCCATTTAATTAGGGGCCCCAGGAATGGGCACCAGTGGTCCCGGATATTTATGGCATAACCTATCAATTTACCATAAATGTCCCAGATAGGAATAGCCTTGTAATAATAAGATGTCTGGTGCTCCCAAGCCTCTGGGACAGGACTCCAGTGATACACCAGGGATGGATGCGAAGATCTGCCCTATGAGACCACACAGGTCGAACGCCCCCTACAGCCGGCCCTGAGTAGGACAACTGTGATGGGTACCAAAAAATGTAAAAAAAAAAATACAAAATATATTCAAAGAAATAAAGAGGACAATGAGCCAGATAATATTTTTGTGTGGTTTTGGATAGGAATGAAGTGGTCGTCATGTGTCCCCCTCGTCTAGTGGAACAGACTTGAAGGATCACGGCTTTGTCCGTGTGTTGGACTTTTTTCAGTTTTTCTTTGTCTGGTTTCTTGTTTGCCTTTTTGCGAAATATGGTAATTTGCAAAGAGACCACCAAATCATAATACGGAAAATGGATTTTCACAGTGAAAACAAGCTGACCAGAGGCGCCGCCAAAGTTTAGTTCAAGCAAGAAGAAAGGAAGCAGGGAGGTGGCGGGCCAGAGAGGAGACTCACGTCTTACAGTGAATCATGCTTTGTGCACTTTACAAGGGCTTTGCTCAGTACACTGTAGACTTGTTCATTACATTGGGTTATTTAAGAAGAAGATGGAAACATGTGGGGTTTATAGCTCATTTCTAGCCTTCTTTTTTTCTAATACAGAGCTCCAAACCCCCAGCAGAGACATAGAGTTAAAGGGGTTCTCCAAGTTCTCATTAAATTCCTGGGTCCTATTCTCTTCAATATATTTATTAATGATCTTGTAGAAGGCTTGCACAGTAAAATATCAATTTTTGCAGATGACACTAAACTGTGTAAAGTAATTAACACAGAGGAGGACAGTACACTGCTACAGATGGATCTGGATAGACTGGAGGCTTGGGCAGAGAAGTGGCAGATTAGGTTTAACACTGACAAATGTAAGGTTATGCATATGGGAAGGAATAATGCAAGTCACCAGTACATACTAAATGGTAAAACATGGGGTAACACTGACATGGAATAGGACCTAGGAATTTTAGTGAACAGCAAACTAAGCTGTAGAAACCAGTGTCAGACAGCTGCTGCCAAGGCCAATAAGATAATGGGTTGCATCAAAAGAGGCATAGATGCCCCTGATGAGAACATAGTCCTGCCACTTTACACATCACTAGTCAGACCACACATGAAGGACTGTGTACAGTTCTGGGCTCCTGTGAACAAGGCAGACATAGCAGAGCTGGAGAGGGTTCAGAGGAGGCCAACTAAAGTAATAACTGGAATGGGTGGACTACAGTACCCAGAACGATTATCAAAATTAGGGTTATTCACTTTAGAAAAAAGACGACTGAGCAGGGCCGGATTATAATTGGAGCATTTGGAGCTACTGCTCCAGGCCCCGGCTCCAATGATTTCAGGGGGCCCCGCGCCAGAAGTCCTCCTTTTTTACAGTTGGGGCGCAGGAAGCAATGAGCGCTTCCATCAATACAGATGGAAGCGCTCATTGCTGGAGCGCAGGAGCTGGGTCCTGGTACTCACCACTCAGCTCCTGCGCTCCCTTCTTCATTGGTGGTCAGCGGCTGCCTGCGCTGCACTATCCTAACTGGTGCGGCGTCAGGACGTAGTGCGCGCACTCTGACCTGACGCTGCACGCAGTCAGGTGACAGTGCAGCGCGGGCAGTGAAGACAGAAGAGCGCCGGACCCGGAGCTGCCTAGAGGTAAGTTTTTTTATTTATTTTTTTATGGGGGCACAGTGGGCTGTTCTGAGGTCTGAATGGGGCACTATAGGCTGATGTGATGTCTATGGGGCACTATAGGGTGATCTGAGGTCTAAAGGGGGCACTATAGGGTGATCTGAGGTCTGAAGGGGGCACTATAGGGTGATCTGAGGTCTGAAGGGGGCACTATGGGCTGATCTGATGTCTGATGGGGGCACTGTGGGCTGATCTGAGGTCTGAAGGGGGCACTGTGGGCTGATCTTAGGTCTGAAGGGGGCACTGTGGGCTGATCTGATGTCTGAAGGGGGCACTATAGGGTGATCTGAGGTCTGAAGGGGGCACTATAGGGTATCTGAGGTCTGGAGGGGGTACTATGGGCTGATCTGAGGTCTGATGGGGGCACTATAGGCTGATGTGATGTCTATGGGGGCACTATAGGGTGATCTGAGGTCTGAAGGGGGCACTGTGGGCTGATCTGAGGTCTGAAGGAGGCACTGTGGGCTGATCTGAGGTCTGAAGGGGGCACTGTGGGCTGATCTGAGGTCTGAAGGGGGCACAGTGGGCGGATGTGAGGTCTGATGGGGGCACAGTGGGCTGATCTGATGTCTGATGGGGGCACAGTGGGCTGATGTGAGGTCTGATGGGGGCACACTGGGCTGATGTGAGGTCTGAAGGAAGCACAGTGGGCTGATCTGAGGTCTGAAGGGGGCACTGTGGGCTGATCTGAGGTCTGAAGGAGGCACTGTGGGCTGATCTGAGGTCTGAAGGAGGCACAGCGGGCTGATCTGAGGTCTGATGGGGGCACAGTGGGCTGATCTGAGGTCTGAAGGAGGCACTGTGGGCTGATCTGAGGTCTGATGGGGGCACTGTGGGCTGATCTGAGGTCTGATGCTGGCACTGTGGGCTGATGTGAGGTCTGATGGGGGCACGGGGGGCACGGTATAGTATTTGGGGACATTGGGGAGCACAGTGGGCGCAGTATTTTAGGCAGCAGCAGGATAACAGTAAAAGTGGGTAATCTATGATGTCTTTGTGGCAGAGAGAAGATGGGGCTGAAAGAAGTGTCATGGCGGTGTGGGCCAAATAGAGAAGATGAGAAAAGAGAAGATCTACATCAGGAAGACGTCACTGGATGTAAGAGGTATGTGCTGCTGTATCATCTGGTATGTCTGGTGCTGGTGAATGTAATGTCCATCCAAGTATGTGTCACCTGTTTCTTCAGCAAGGACTTGCCGGTATATGGTATGTTACTGCTGCAGCCAATCAGTGATCTAATGCTGAGAACTGGCTGCAGTGGACACATACCATACACCTGCACATCAGTGTGCACATCACCAAAAAGAGGAAAAAAGTTTCCTCATCCTTGTGTTTAAATGACTGTGGTGATGCTGCCAGCGCTGTGCTCCCTCTGGCTCATGTCTTATTGTATGTGGATTGTCAGCTCCAGAGCAAACAAGCACTCCAACCCCAGCACAGCTCAGTTTAAGGTTTTCCTCTTTTTTTTTTTTTTTTCTTTTGCCAGACACTTACTGGATGAGGGGGCGTGGTTTATTGTGGGTGTGGTTTAGCAGGTTGGGGGTGTGGCTTAGCAGGTTGGGGGTGTGGTCGAGAATGTCCTCCTTTTTGAGATGAAGCAGGTGGCCACCCTACCCCCCACGCCCCTGGTGCCGCCCCCCGCTGCCGGTGGTACAGTGGAGCACGGAAGTTTTGCGCTCCCGTGCTCCGCTGTCTCCTATCTCACTGGCTACTTCCGCCAGTGAGATAGTCGCATCTGTCTGACCCGGGTCACCACAGCCCCGGATAGGCCAGAGCCAGAGCCTATCCGGAGCTGCGGGCAACAGAGCAGACGGACGCGATGACGTCATTTTTATATAGTCAACTGGCTGTTTCCAGTTGGGGTGCGTCTTTTCAGTCTGTCAGCACTGATTGGACAGTATCAGCGACCTCCACCCACCCAACTGGTAACATCTCGTTGATATTTTTTCAAAGGCTATATTCAGATCACTATTAGCCCTTCACTGGGTTTTCCTTCAAGGGTTACATTTAAATTCTTGAAACTGGATTCAAACATAACCCTCAACGGAACTTTGTTACATTGTTCTGGAGGGCCTCGCGTAAGTTGCGGCGAGGGGGGGCCCCATCATAAATTTTGTGCTCCATACTGCTGGTAGCCTTAATCTGGCCCTGCGACTGAGGGGAGATCTAATAACTATGTATAAATATATCAGAGGTCAGTACAGAGATCTCTCCCATCATCTATTTATCCCGAGGACTGTGACGAGGGGACATCCTCTGCGTCTGGAGGAAAGAAGGTTTGTACACAAACATAGAAGAGGATTCTTTACGGTAAGAGCAGTGAGACTATGGAACTCTCTGCCTGAGGAGGTGGTGATGGTAAGTTCACTAAAAGAGTTCAGGAGGGGCCTGGATGTATTTCTGGAGGGTAATAATATTATAGGTTATAGTTACTAGAGAGGGGTCGTTGATCCAAGGAGTAATTCTGATTGCCTGATTGGAGTCGGGAAGGAATTTCTTCCCCTCAAGTGAGGAATATTGGCTTCTACTTCACAGGGTTTTTTTGCCTTCCTCTGGATCAACTTGTAGGAAAACAGGCTGTAGAAGCGCCGAGCCCCCCAGCTTTTCATGTGTGATCAGAAAATTAATCAGATGGCAGACAACCCCTTTATTTGATAACATTTTGGAAGCCTCCAGCCACCTCCAGGGTGAGCATCAAGGTAAGCATTATGTGTAGTATTCTCCTTAACTCCCCCTAGTGGTGGCAGCAACCAACAAGAATTTTATCATTTAACTCCTTGGGGGGAATTTATAATTCCCCCACCCCAGTTTTCTTGTGGTTGCTAATTTTTAAATGCCATTGTGCCTAAATTTAGGGGCAAGGGGTGTTTCTACTTTCCAGAGAAGGGAGCCTGACGAGGGCTGGGAGGAGCAGGGCCAGCTGGCTCAGCACCTTACACCAGTTACACCAGCTCATAGCTAGCGTAGATTTCAGTTTTGGCGCAAGGACTGCCAGAGGATGGGCCTAATTGATGACAAGGCTTCGCTCTTGTCAGAAATTAAGCGCATTGTCCAGTCAGCGCAGAGGATGTCATAGACAGACGTAAAACTCCAGTCTAACATAATCCCCCCTTCCCCCATGTCTATACAGCGGATTTGGAGTTCTAAGCCATAACCTTTTTAGTTATTTCAATAATTTTTTTCAGTGATACATGTGTCTTTATGTTTATTATAGTATCTTTTTTTATATACCTAGCAAAATTATCTGTTTTTCAAAAAAAATTTTAACCTTTTTTTTAATAGCACAAAGTGCAACTAAGGGCGGGTTCACATTGGCGTTATGAATTTCGTTATTGTTTTCCGTTATAACATGGTATAGCGGAAAATAACAGAATTCGTAAGAATCCAAAACGGAAACCTTTAAAGGCATTCCGTTTTGATCCGTCATAATAGAAGTCTATGGGCAAGCAGAACAGATCCATCTGGTTTTGTGTTATCCAGGATGGAAAAGAAAGTCCCATCGATAGCTTGATTGCTTGATCATTCTGCTGACTTAAATACTCTGTAGTTTACAAATCTTCAGTGGCCTAGGAGCCTGTATTCTCTCTAGGGCAGTGATGTCCTCCTGGATGAGCTGCCTCTGTGGTCCACCTGGCCTAGAGGAGCAATAGATGGATAGCATGCTCCCTCACTCTTAACTTTCCTCTCTAAAGTGACTCTAACTTGCTTAGCCCCAACCTTGGTAGGAAGTCAGACCAGCCAACTCCTACCAAGAGGGGAGGAATGGGATGGTAAGTCCCATTCTCGTTGCCAAAGACCGCCGAGTGTACCCTATATGCTGGTGAACAAGGTGTATAGCATGATATTACATTACCTTACATTTACATTACAAACCATTGCAGTTACAGTTGTAGTACCACAGCCAATCACCAGGGGTTCTAGCTGCTAGACCCTGATCATCAGTAGTTGCCCATTTAGAAAAGCCTTTGTCCAGACAGAACAACCCTTTTGAGGAAGAGAAAATTTGCACAATTCCAGAGGTCTGCAGGTGTATAGTAGATTTTCACGAGTAGTCCGCTTACGTTCCAAGGGTCATTTTTAATGTCCACCTAGAGGGTGCTGTGCATGACTTTTACCCACTTGTGCGCTGCTCAGTAGTCCGTCCAGACGGCTTACCCACTTAAAACTGAATTGTTTAATTAGACAGATTTTTACATGAAATCCATTGTGTCGTCCCCGTCAGAGCCGAGCTTCCTTATTAGTGACAAGACTCCTGGAGGGAATGGTATGTGTCCCCGGGAACAGGCATCTTCCAGACCTCTAACTTTCTCCCTCCTCTGGGACTTCAAGATGGAAGATCAGCGGCTGGTAGTTGTCGCTGAGACTAACAAGCGGCGCGGGCTGCGGTGACTTCATTAGTCGGAGGGCCATGATAGACTCTGATAGTCGAGGGCTGGCTGCGTGCCGCACTCTCATCCCCCTTGCATGTTTCAAGCTCTCTTAACTTGTTAAAATCCACACGTTCTCCCAGAGACGGGGAACTGTGTGACTGCGGAGCAGACTAAACTGGATTTAATTGAATCTTAAGGCAATGATTCACCAAACAATGATGTGTCTGTCTGACCTGAGCCTCTCGCAGTGGGGGGTGGTCTTGTGCGACAGTCGGCATGATCTAAACAAAGATTATTTCATGTTCTTCCAAATATCAAAGCAACGGAGAGAACTTAAAGGAGGAATCATGGATGGAAATTAATTTGTCGGCGCATAGGGCCAAACAGAGACAAACATCACGGAGGGGCTCGGCGTCAGGCAGTGCAATCCAGGACAGGGGAGGCCTTGTAGACCAGACCCTGGGAACATACCTGTGGAAAAAACTTACACAGAGCTAGAATTCCTTAAAGGGATTGCATACCTCTACAGACTTTTCCTGTAGACACCTCAGCCTGGGACCTGCAGAGGAAATCATACTTACCTGATCCCCGCCGCTGGGTTGCAGCACCATCATTCCTCCTCTGTGCCGCTGACCTCAGATCTCCCCTGTTTGACCTGGCTGACTGGCTGCAGCGGTCACGTATCATCCATGTATCAGTTTGCTTGGTCACGTGATGTATGGGTGACATGTCACAACTGCTGCCAGTTATTGGCTGCAGCGGCCACTTGAACCATGTCGAACAAGGGAGATCTGCGGCACCCAAGGGGGAGCGATGGATCAGGTAAGTATGATTTCCAGCATAGGTCTGGCCACGCTGGAGTGTCTGCAGAAAAGGTACGCAGGGATGAACAACCCCTTTAAATCCAGTGTTATGGAGCCCAAGAAATTATCAGATATTTTGGATTGAAAGTATAGTAAAGTATATAAAATGCAAACGTGATAAAAGATGCATTTTACTCAAATAAAATAAAAAAGCTAGAATGGCCACGTGACAGGCTGCTAGGATTTCTGGATGCCAGATTAAAGAGAGTCTGTAGGCAGAGGAAAGCACAACAAACAAAGCTTTTATCAGGAGTAGTGTGAAGATGAACTTTTATTCTGCTAGGTTTTATTTGTCTTGGTAGCAGCTGCCAGACACTGGTAGCCACACTTAAGTAGTTAAATACAGTGCCTTGCGAAAGTATTCGGACCCCTGGAACTTTTCAACCTTTTGCCACATTTCAGGCTTTAAACAAAAAGATATAACATTTTAAATTTTTGGTGAAGAATCAACAACAAGTGGGTCACAATTGTGAAGTGGAACGAAATTTATTGGATCAGTTAAACTTTTTTTGTAATAATAAAACTGAAAAGTGGGGCGTGCAAAATTATTTGGCCCATTTACTTTCAGTTCAGAAAACTCACTCCAGAAGTTGATTGAGGATCTCTGAATGATCCAATGTTGTCCTAAATGACTGATGAAGATAAATGGAATCCACCTGTGTGTAATCAAGTCTCCGTATAAATGCACCTGCTCTGTGATAGTCTCAGGGTTCTGCATCATGAAGACCAAGGAACACACCAGGCAGGTTCCTGATACTGTTGTGGAGAAGTTTAAAGCCGGATTTGGATACCAAAAGATTTCCCAAGCTTTAAACATCCCAAGGAGCACTGTGCAAGCGTCATATTGAAATGGAAGGAGTATCAGACCACTGCAAATCTACCAAGACCCGGCCGTCCCTCTAAACTTTCATCTCAAACAAGGAGAAGACTGATCAGAGATGCAGCCAAGAGGCCCATGATCACTCTGGATGAACTGCAGAGATCTACAGCTGAGGTGGGAGAGTCTGTCCATAGGACAACAATCAGTCCAACACTTCACAAATCTGCCCTGTATGGAAGAGTGGCAAGAAGAAAGCCATTTCTCAAAGATATCCATAAAAAGTCTGGTTTACAGTTTGCCACAAGCCCCTGGGAGACACCAAACGTGGAAGAAGGTGCTCTGGTCAGATGAAACCAAAATCGAACCGTTTGGAAACAATGCAAAACGATATGTTTGGCGTAAAAGCAACACAGCTCATCACCCTGAACACACCATCCCCACTGTCAGACATGGTGGGGGCAGCATCATGGCTTGGACCTGCTTTTCATCAGCAGGGACAGGGAAGATGGTTAAAATTGATGGGAAGATGGATGGAGCCAAATACAGGACCATTCTGGATGAAAAGACCTGAGACTAGGACGGAGATTTATCTTCCAACAAGACAATGATCCCAAACATAAAGCAAAATCTACAATGGAATGGTTCAAGAATAAAGGTATCCAGGTCTTAGAATGGCCAAGTCACAGTCCAGACCTGAATCCAATTGAGAATATGTGGAAAGAGCTGAAAACTGCTGTTCACAAACGCTCTCCATCCAACCTCAAAGAGCTCCAGCTGTTTTGCAAGGAAGAATGGGCAAGAATTTCAGTCTCTAGATGTGCAAAACTGATAGAGACATACCCCAAGCGACCGCAGCTGTAATCGCAGCAAAAGGTGGAGCAACAAAGTATTAATGCAAGGGGGCCGAATAATTTTGCACGCCCCACTTTTCAGTTTTTATTATTACAAAAAAAGTTTAAATGATCCAATAAATTTCGTTCCACTTCACAATTGTGACCCACTTGTTGTTAATTCTTCACCAAAAATGTAAAATGTTATATCTTTTTGTTTGAAGTCTGAAATGTGGCAAAAGGCTGAAAAGTTCCAGGGGGCCAAATACTTTCGTAAGGCACTGTATACTGTCAACTGTTCAGCATTTTCATTTTTATCCTTTTGAATTAAATGGCACTCAGATATAGAACAATCCCTTTAACCACCTAACTGTTTTGCCCGAGTCCAGCTCGGGCAGTGTGAAAAGTAGCTTACTGGTGGGGGGAGGGCTTCTATAGATGGAGATATCTTCTCAATGGTAGCAGCTAGAAACATGCACTGGTCTTATCTGAAAGCTGACAGTCCAGGCTTTCATGCAAGACCAAATTAAAGTCCAAGCAACAGAGGAGAAATCACTGTTAAATATCAAATCAGGAATAATTGCGAGTGTTTTTACTTTAATTTTCAGCTGCATTCACAGCATCCCGATTTCTATCAGTGATATCTTTCTCTGTCCTGAACATATTGCTGTCCTTTTTGTATTGTCTGAAAGCTTGGAATGTCTGCTTTCAAACAAGATCAGTTGCATTTTTCTAGCTGCTACCATTCAAGAGGTAGCAGCATCTAAAGCAGCCTTCCCCCTCCAGTTAGCTACTTTTCCCACTGCAAAACAGTTAGGCTCCATTCACACGACCGTATGTATTACATGTCTGTATAAAAACGGAACGGAAGACATACGGAAAGTCTTCTTTTTTGCGGACCCATTGACTTTAATGGGGCTACGGATGTGTTTTGCGGCCAAGTATAGGACATGTTTCCTTTTTTTTGCGGGAGAACTTCCGTAATATACGGATGCATTTTTTTTTCTCCTATGGAAAAATTAATGAGTCCATATGGTTCCGAATCTTATCCGCAAAAATGCGGATAAGATATGGAAATGAACATACGGTCGTGTGAATGGGGCCTTAGGGCGTTAAAGAGACTGTCAACCGTTTTGACCATGCATAGCACTAGGTAGGGACCAGGGAGAATACAAACATACCTTTTGCAGAGCTTTTACTACAAGAGTAGTGTAAATATAAAGTTTTATTCTGCCAGATTCTGCTCCTGCAAGTGCTCAGGAGGCAGAGCTTCACTGTAAACTTCTTAGTGTTGAGCTGCTTCACAGCCCCTCTGCTCTGAGTGACCTTTATTGGTCTCCCGGTTGGATGATGCAGCTGTCACTCACAGCAGAGGGGCAGGGCTGTGAAGCAGCTCAATGCAGACAGCACTTCACAATGAAGCTCCACCTCCTGGGCACTTACAGTAGAAGAATCTGACAATCTGAAATAAATATTTGTATTCCCACACACCTTTAACAGAATATTGAGAAAGCTTGCACTTTTCTAGCTGACTTGTACACACAAGCATCCAGGCACAGATGTATACTTCACTTTAGGCAACCACAGTGCAGTTCTCCCTTGCAGGCAAACTCTTCTGCTCCATTCTTTGGACCGGTTGCTGTACGTCCAGGACGCTTACAATAGTCCCACCTTTTGGCGCCATAAGAGCGTCTAGTATATTGTGCTATTTTTTATAACATTGCTGCACTTTATTAGCGCTGTCGAGGGGTTGTAAATTGAGAAATGCAGAGACGACACTGAGACGCTTATCTATGAACATGTGGAGTCGCAGGAAGTCCATGGCACGGTGCTTGTGACATCATCAAAGCCATTTTTTTTTATTTCTCTGTAGATGAAGGTTTGGGGCAGGCAGCTGCTGTTTTATCAGTCCTGGCAGGAACATCAGGCCGCGGTGTCACGGAGCTGTCGCAGCTGTTTCCAAGTATCAGAATTTCCTTGCTTGGTCCTGACATGCAGAAAGAAGTAAAGGGCTGTAAATGGGGAACAGGTTGGTAATGCAGGAAACGTACAGCTGTGCTGAGCGAGGAAATGCTGCAGACGTCTTCTAATATCTGCTACTACGGGGAGAGGTCATGTTTCGCTAATAAAAACAAATTATTTACTGATGGCTTCTAGCGTTTGCAGGATGTTATCATTTACTGGATTACCTGGGACACAAAGGATTTGGTTAACCTCTGCTGCTTTGGAGAAATTTTACAAGATGAAATAGAGAATTGCCCAAATAACAATTCCTGTACTGTCAGTAATGCTCACATGAGTCTGCCCTTAACTTAGGGAAATCATGAGAAATTTGCAGCACCATGTGGAGGAGCTACTACATGCTGTTCTACCACTCAGATCAATGTATGAAGTTAGACTGAAAGCTTTAAAACTCCCCCTAGAGGTGGCTGCTGGTAGAGTCTGAATGCTGTAGAAAAGAAATATTAAAGGAGGACCACAAACAACCATCACCACCAACTAAGCACAAACAACCATTACCACCAACCAACCACAAACAACCATCACCACCAACTAACCAAAAACAACTATCAACAACTAACCACAAACAACCATCACCACCAACTAACCACAAATAACCATCACCAACTAACGGCAAACAACCATCACCACCAACTAACCAAAAACAACCATCAACAACTAACTACAAACAACCATCCTCACTAATTAACCACAAACAACCATCAACAACTAAACACAACCATTAACCAACCACAAACAACCGTCACCACCAACTAACCAAAAACAACCATCAACAACTAACCACAACCATTAACCAACCTCAAACAATCATCACTACCAACTAACCACAAATAACCATCACTACCAACTAACCACAAACAACCATTACCGCCAACTAACTGTAAACAACCATCACCACCAACTAACCAAAAACAACCATCAACAACTAACCACAAACAACCATCATCACAAACTAACTACAAACAACCATCAACAACTAACCACAAACAACCATCACCACCAACTAACCAAAAACAACCATCATCACAAACTAACTACAAACAACCATCAACAACTAACCGCAAACAACTATCACCACCAACTAACCACAAATAACCATCACCAACTAACAACAAGCAACTATTGCCACCAACTAACTACAACCATCAACAACTAACCACAAACAGCTATCGCCACCAACTAACCATAAACAACCATACCACCAACTAACCACAAACAACCATCACCAACAACTAACCACAAATAACCATCACCAAATAATCACAACCATCACCATCTAACATCAGTTCAGAATGGTAGATCATACTAAAATCAGTTTCTTTCAGGACAGAAGGTACTAAATGGCCATCTCCCTTTCCCCTACATCTGAAATGTATTTTCACTTATCAACCCCGGCCCTTCCTTAGTAATTTCATGGAATTCTGTCCTAATATTATTTCATGATAATGAATATTAAACTAACTTATAATTATAAAAAAAACTAAATTATAAATATAAAGCACCAGCACTAAAATACAGTAATTTATCACTATTATTAATAATTACGCAAGAAGGTATACAGCACGACATGAGATCACAGTTGGTGTCCGTCTTCATCACTTGTGGAATTCCTCCCAGGAATCTAGAATGTGGTGATGTATCGGAGGATGATACTTGCAGATCCCAGCAGTGGGGTTTTCTGAACTTGACAGATGTGGATTTTGTCAACATTCAGTTGTTTCAATTGTTCTCAGGGTCCTTGGGGGTGGCGCCCATTGGGCCGATCACCACTGTCACCAGTCTTTCCACCTCAATTTTCAGATCTTCATATTTAGCCATTTTTTCTTGTTGTTTCTCATCAACCCTGCTGACACCGCGTAATGTGATGCCGATGAGTCACGCCCTTTTCTTTCCTATAATGGTTAAATCGGGTGTTTTATGGGTCAGTACTTTGTCAGTTTGTGTTTGAAAGCAAGACATTCGTTTTCAACCGCCAAGTCTTGTGTTCCCACCAGTTCTTTCGAATTCGTTCCGTTCTTTTCTAGGTTTTCACATTTTTTCTGTCCAATGCATTCACTCTTGTGTCCAGCTGATGATCCCAGCAGTGTATCTGATAATGGGTATAGATTATTATTATTATTATTACTAATAATAATACAATTTCCCTACTAATTAATAGATTTGATAACGATACAATTCTAAATTCCTACACCTACCACTAGAGGGAGCTTAACAGCTTTAATAAAGTAGTATACAGTTTGCTCCTGAGCTCCCTCTAGTGGTTACAGCAGCCAGCATTTAATTCTATGTTAATGCCGGAATTTGGAGCTGTATATCAGAAAATCGGAGCCTCAATTGCTATAAAGATATATTAAGAAATTAACTAGAACAGAATGTTTGACCTAAAAATAATATGATATAAAAAAAAAAAGGTGGACACTTTAAATTTGTGCCACTGTTCCAAATGGAGTGAGCGCATGGAGTTTGGTATAGCAATTCTAGCTGCAGATAACAAGTGGTCTACCAAGTGGCTGTATATAAAGCTGGTGATACTTCTAGCTGTTTGGTTACTGCAGGCAGGTCCTTGAGGCCATTGACATTAATGCACTTTTGCCTGCTCTATTCTGGATCCGGGGTTCTGCTTGTCTTGTCTGGTGCCGACGTAAACCCAGACATCTTGAATTGTGTTCATGGGCAGACTTATTTGATTATTTTTTTTCTCTGCATCCTTCCCAACACTGCACCATATGCATAAGAAACGAACATCGATGCACAGTAACTTGGCTTGCAGCAGGGTAGCTGAGAGATATCATATGTTCTGCTGGCAAAAGTACAAAGGGCTTCCAACCGTTTGATCTACTGTCTTAAAGTTATATGCAAAATCTGATAATTGGGTCAGGAAGGAGAAGAGAACTTATTAGAGAAGCGATTTTCATTTCCTTTTCTTATTTGTTCCCTTTGTGTTTCATCTGTAGGCTCGGTTTTGCCTTTGTGTCTTGTCTGTTATGTCATGGGAATGTAAAATGGACAGAACTAGGTGAGAACTGTTCGGCTACGGGGCCGGGGACTACCTACAGCACGAGGAGAAGTGGACGAGACTTTGCATTTTTTAATTCAAATTCCTTGGTCTGCCGCCAGTGACATGATGTGGAGGCTACTCTCTGTCTGTAACGTCAATTCTTATCACATTGTGATCTGTTATCATTGTAGACACAGGATGTATCATCCATACGATCTAAGAGCATACCTCCCAAAAAGGGACAACTCCAGTGGTGCCGCTAAGCGACGCCCCTTACCCTGCCTAGTCCTGATACATATACACCCAATCTCTTCCAGTCCTTTTTGTGGCCTCACACAGTAAGGATGCCCCCTTAGTATCCCAACACAGTAAAAATGTCCCAACAGTACCCCGTCAAAATACAGATACCCATTAGTGCCCTCCACACTGTAATAGTGCCCCCAACATAGCATAATCGTCTCATAAGTGCCCTCTACACAGTGTGAAAAGAAACACAATGCAACAACCCAAATACCAAAAATATATAAAATGCCATGCTCACTATAAAAATATGCTAGTGCTAATGCTAAGCTCATTATATAAATGTCAAAATCATTTTTGCCTGTCCACCCCGGCAAGGTGATCTCTTTTGGACAGAAACCTACTCTAAATGCATAAGGTGCCAACTGCCCTCCATTAAATTCAGGGGATGCCCCCTACACATTATGATGCTCCTATAGGTGGCCCCTTTATGCGTCCTCAGTACAAACTGAATACTCACCTACCCCACGTTCCCACGATGAACAGAGAACAGCAGGTCTGCTCCGGCTCTGGTTTTGGCTGCCTGTAATTAGGCACAGCAGGTGCGATGACATCACTGCATTGCAACTGCCTGCACTGAACCACCAGAGGCAGTGGAATGGTGGAGCAGGGAGATTAGGACGCATATACGGTTGAGGTCGGGACGTTCAGATGCCATCTTGGGACGTCAGGACAGAGGTCAAAATTCGGGATTGTCCCGCCGGATCCGGAGGCCTCTAATAGGTTATTTGTGACTCACCCCATAAGAAATAAACCCTAGTGTCAAGTGATCTCCAAAATCATCTCCAAATGGGATTGTCTTCTGCTGAAACTGTTCCAGCACCATTGCCTGGGCCCACCCGAGGTACTATAGGGGCATATAGAACATTAGGGCACCTGCACATGGGGCGAATATTTCTTTTTTTCATGGCAAATCCACGGCAAAATACACATATTTAACATGCAGAATTTGCAGCAGATTTCACCCCTCAGATTGAAAGGAGTGAAATCCGCAGTGAAAATGAAAACGACATACTGTACACTGACATGCTGCAGACTTTACAAGTACCCAGCATGTCACTTTACCCGTGGACAGTTTCCGCGCCATTTAGATGAGACGCATTAAAAGCTCAACTACTTTACCGACATTGGATTAGTAATGATATATAATAAATACAAATTATGTGACAGATTTATTATATGAGTGATATTTCATATGTCTATATGTCTATTTCTGTAGTTTTCTTGGAACTTATATTAAGAACCAAGCCATAACATTTTTATTTTTCCATCTGTATGAGAGTATATTTTTTGCAGGTCAAGTTGTGCTTTTCATTAGCATCATTCAATGTTCCATATAATACAAGAAACTATAAAACAAAGTCATTTTTTTGGATGGAATGGGAAAAAAATGCAAATTCACCAAAGTTTTTTTTTTTGGGGGGGGGGTTTAGTTTTTACAGCATTCACTCTGCGGTGATATGACATGATAACTGCATTCTATCAGTCATTACGATTACAGCGATGCCAAATTTATAAAGTTTTTTACATGTCTGCCTCCCATTGGCACCCCAAGAATGAGACTGCAGGGTACCGATGTCTGTGCACGCATTTCAGGGCCTAGTGAAGGCCCCAGGCCTGGCTCCAGTGTGTCCATGCAGGACTGTAGTCAGTAACCAGGCCAGATTTAGCAGAATAAAAGTCTCTCTTTACTGTAGTGCAAAATAGGAGTTGTAGTACATCCAACAATAGCAAAACATGATCCCAACTGTAAGTAGAGCAATTCTTCCCAGATAACGATGTATGGATTTAGGCAATGATGGCAGTTGTAGCCCCCTTCCCTCTCTATCTGTCTCAAGCCTCTTCCAGTAGAATCTGTGCCGGGCAGTAGTATGCTTGCTATGGTGGCTGTAATGTCCACTGAGGGATATAGGGTATTAGAGATACGACTGGCCAGGTCATGCTCAGGTGTGTCTTAACAGTATTCCCCTCACAGCAGTAAAGTCTTAGCAGCTTTTGGTAGCAGGTTACTTTACTGACTCCAATGCTCGGCCATGCAGACTCTAGGTTCTCTAGTTTTCTCCTTTGTCTTTCTCCTTTTCTCCTTCTGTAGATCATGCAGAGACCAACACACTGCTCACTGGTATTGACAATTTACATGGATAATAATGCAATTTCTGCAGTGAAACATATTTGAACTACACACTCTAATGTAGTAATACTGACCGTTCTTTAAAACTTGATTGTGACAATGCAATTTTTTTTTTAACTGATGATAAACATCTTTTGAACTCCCCTTACGGAGTGGGGCCAGCCCACACCTAGCCTCCTACAAGGGCTGAGCCAAGATTGTTAACCCCGGCTGTGCCATGCATGCATAGCTATACTGAGTAAAATACATAAGATTAAAATGTACAACAAACCATTTCAAGATACCCCCTGCTCTGGGGTACTGCATGAGGTGCCTGCCCTGGTTTGAGAACCACTCAGTAAAATGCGCCACTGTTCTGATAAAGACTATTTTTTCAACCACAGAGTTTTGGGTCATTCAGAAGGGAGACCCCCTTACAATTTGTTATTTACCAGAGTATCTCCATGTATAGGGTGGAGTAGAGGCGAGCTCTTTATATTCCAATTCTACAAGATTATAATGGCTACCGATGTTTTATTCACTAACTACGGACGCCCCCCCCCCATGCAGTTCTCTCCCTGAAGCCTTTGTGACAGTGCTGTTAGCTAGACAAGCTTGTGCACACACCCGCCCTCCTTATGTTCCTGACCGCGACTGTCAGCCTTTACTTGTCATGCAAATTTCCCCCTCAAACCTTAAGAATTAAAAGAATATCTCCTGGAGGGACGGCCGCCGAACACCATGAAACAATTAGACAACATCGCCTTCCACAGAAAACACAGGCTTGGGTTTTTCTTTTTATGTTTTTTTTTTTTTTCTCCGCTCTTAACCCCTTAGAGTCACTGTTTTTACAGTCGGTGGATGCAGAGTGAGAAACTTTTTGACAACTTTGTCATTCGTGACCCAAACGTTCAGATGTCAGACAACTTTTTTTTAACTCTAGGTTGTGATATTCCTCTATTATTCCTACTAGAAATGTTTCCATCAGTGTAGCTTTTTTTTTTTTTTTTGCAGGATGAGTTATATTTTTTTAATAGCAAGACCTAGCAGGTGTAGAAAGATGGCAGACCTGGTGGCCTTTATTGCTCCCCACGACCACTTAGATCACGCTTTCACTACTGACCAAGGAATCTAAGGGGTTAAATGGCCAGGATCAGACTTATTTCGGATCCCTGTCATTGCAGAAATGTGGTGCGTGCAGCGTGAGAAACTTTTGGTCAGCTTCTTTTTTTCCATTTAGTTGTTGATCACATATTTTGTCATTTGTGAGTCATTAGTCACAGGAAATTCGAAAGATCCTTTTTTATTCCTGCTAAGCAGCAGCTTAGAAGCAACTTACAGAATTTATAGTGTCCAGCATGAAACAGCATGTTTTTAACATATCATGGTTTAGAGCAGGGATCTGCAACCTTCGGCACTCCAGCTGCTTTGAAACTACAACTCCCAGCATGCAAACATGCTCTGCTGTTCTTCTAGCTCCCATAGAAGTGAATGAAGCATTCTGGGAGTTGTAGTTTCTGAACAGCTGGAGTGCCGAAGGTTGCTGATCTCTGGTTTAGATCTATAGAAGTGAAAAGAGGTATTCTCACTAACAGGATAAGGATAAAATACTGATAGGTGTCGGTTCCATCTATGATATTCAATAGAGATTCATATTACTTAAAAAAAGCCTGTTTTATTTTAGCTTTCCTCTGTTATTCCCCCTGGAAATGCATGAGTTAAGTCTTATCCGCACGTTAGTGTTTTGGTCAGTGATTTCCATCTGCGATTGTCTACTAAAACCAAGTGAGGGTCAAAAGGTGCAAATCTTTCCCTTATAACTTATTTCTGTGTAGGCGTCACTCCTGGTTTTGGCTAACAAACAGTAATAAATTGACAACTGGATGCTACTATTCCCCGTGTTAATAGGGTGCGCCCCTAAGCAGTCTAGTCAGCGCTGGCAATGTCAAACTGGAGGAAAGACCACATGGACAAAGCGAATGGTAACACCTAGTTGTAAATTTTTTCAGACAATTACAGGAGGAATAATAGAGGAAGGGAATGATGCACTGTTCTAAGAAAAGATTGCTATTCTGTTGGGGGTGCAAGTATTTCACAGGACAGACATCTGGAGAGGTGATAGGTCCTCTTTAACTTTTAAAACAGTTACAATGACTAATTCTGGATCAATAGTGGAGATCAACGTTCTTAAATCTATGCCCCTTCACCTTATCCCTTCCTTTACCCTGGTTAAACTTGATGGACATGTCTTGTTTCATCCATACTTAAAGGGGCTGTGTCACGAAAAAATATTCTACATTTTTCAAACCAGCACCTAGGTATAAATACTTTTGTAATTGCATGTAATTAAAAATTTGGTATAGTCAAGTTATTCAATAAAATGTATCTGTACAGCGCCACCTGCCTTTCCTAATTTGTTGTCCACCTCACTTAGGTGGTCGCATACGCTCAATTTAAATCTTCAGCTGTCACCAACCCTATCTCCTGTTAGAAGCTGTGGCAGTTATAGTTATAGGGCAAGAGCTGCAGCAGAAAGGACACGACTCTGAGATACCAGCCTGAAATAAATGTAGCCGAACAATTGAAGCAATGAATGTGGAGTTCTCTGGACCCATGTGAGGTACAGGGCTGGTTCTAGCTTTTTTAGAAAGGTATTGCCATGTCCTATATGATGTCTGATTGTCATTTTGAATTTTGACCTATAACCTTTTAGTATATTGCTCTTCTTATATGATCCAAGGACCTTTAAGACTCCAGGGATAACTACAACTTTTGCATTTTTTTATAGGTACGACCTTTAGTTTGACTGTCTTGGATTAGAAAACTCATTTTTCTAAAATGTTAAAGGGGTTTTCTGGGATAAAATATCCTCAGGATAGGTCATCCATATCTGATTGTTGGAGGTCCGATTCCCGGCACCCCTGCATATTAGCAGTTTGAAGAGGCCACGCCTCTTCCTAGACTAGTGACATCATTTTCATTGGTCACATGGCAGGGACTAGGGACAGTTAAAGTGAATGGGCCTGGGCTGCAATACCAAGCACAGCCACTAAGCACAGTAAGGCACTATGCTGAGTATCCTGTGAGGAGGCTGCACCACTGAAACAGCTGATCTGTGGCAGACACCCCACCATAGGTCATCAATATTCTATTCCCAGAAAACCTCTTTAATAGAGGAAGGTCTGGCTTCCTGCAAATAGTGTATTTTAGGCCTCATGCACACAAACATATTCTGTTTTTTTTTGTGGACCGTATGCAAAACCATTCATTTCAATGGGTTCGCAAAAAAAACCCAAGTTACTCCATGGGCATTCCGTTTCTGTTCCGCAAAAAAATAGAACATGTCCTATTATTGTCCGCATTACGGACAAGGATAGGACTGTTCTATTAGGGGTCAGCTGTTCTGTTGCGTAAAAATACAGAATGCACACGGACGTCATCCGTAACTTTTTTGCGGATCCCTGTTTTGTGGGTCCATGTACATGTGGCCTTACTCTGGAGGACTAAGCACATCCGAAGAGTGTAATGCCTTATTTCTCCTGTGGTGGCACTGCAGGAATATTGAGCGCTTGCAAATATGCCCACAGATTACAGGTGACCCAGAGAAGGACACCCTGTGGCCATCTTATCATCGGGAAAGTCGAGCAGTTCAGGGTCGGACTGGGGTGTCTAGGGCCCACCAGTAAAATTCCCTCTGGGGGCCCACATGCATATGCTACCTGCCCACACTATCCAGTCTTTGATATGGACATAGGCAATGTACTGTATAGCATCTTAGGCAGCCTATTTATAGGTCAGTCTACTGTGCCATGTGTCACTTGTGCAGGAGGTGGGGGACTAGAGGCCTACCTAGCTCAGGGGCCCACCGGGGGATTCACCTGTTCCCCTGTGGGCCAGTCCGAGCCTGGAGCAGTTGTCCTAAGTGAACAGCACCTTTTAAAGAGGTAATTATGTGATTAAATGGGGGCTCCAATTCAGGATATCTCATTCGTTCCGTGTGTCCTAATATGGAGCAGGGATGTCCATCAGCAGCACTTTAATGATGACCTACTTTCAGAGGCCCAGACGTGATGTTTAATGACTTACAGACATAGAAAATCACCTAAGGGTTCCCTGTAGTTCCTTAATGTAATGACTTCATGTGAGAAATGTCATTTAATTTCATAACCGCGACAAGAATAAGCCATATATCAGTCAATAATGTCCCAGAGAAGAGCCGGGAGCGGTCAGCAGCCGTCCACACGGCAGCACGGTCATTAACACGTTTTAGATTTACTTAAATATGCAACCAGCAACGTCTCGGCGTCCATTGGGGAACGATGACGACCTTTCCTGCAGTCACTGAAAGGACTTGGACTAAAATGTCACCACAGGCCTCCATTCCAGTCATACTGTATTACTGTAAGGCCGCTTATCCGGTCTCTGTTGACATGGGTCCCACCATCAACCCCGGCCCGATGAGTGGATTTTCTGTACACCTAATGATGCCATTTCAATAATTTAATTAAAGGAATTCATTCAATATGAATGACAAACCACAGATTTATATGCATGACGTCCAATCACTTAGAAGAACATTTCACGGGGAAGTCTAGAAATTGATTGAAGCTCACGCCAAACATGGGACACTTGAAGAACACTGGAACATCTGACATTTTTGTGTTTGATAAAATTCATGTCTAGCCCTATAAATCACCAGCAAATATGAGTTTTTGTCTTCCTCTCAGACCCAATAATAAAAATTTTTATTGAGCATTCTATCAGATATTTCTTGGCCTTGAGCGGTATGTGTGACTCCACTGGAGTAACTTAGACAAGGCAATTTACTGTTCTGTCGGGGGACAACAAGCCTGATGGTTACAGTCTTACTAGAGGCAACACGCTTGATGGTTACAGTCAGGGGCAGACACAGACAGCAGAGGGCCCCTGTGCAAAGAATGTACCTAGGCCCCCTTCACCCCCCATGGCCAGTGGTGATGACATTTTCACTGACAGGTCCAGTCAATGTAGACAGGGCGGAGCCTCTAGGTGTAATGGTAACGCGCCCGTTGCTCCTAGAGGCTCATTTGCTTATATTAAAACATCAGCAGCAGCAATGTGGGCACATATGAACAGCTGCCAAGTGCACATGTAACAGATCAGCCAGTGTCATAGGTACAAAACTGCTGACAGATGCCCTTTAAAGCAGTTGTCGAGGTTCAGGGCAGAATCTGAACATAACCCCTCTTCCCCCCACTCAGCCCCTCTGGCATTTCATGCTCCGATGCTCTCCCTTGCCCTGCTCTGTAAAGCGTAGGGCAAGGGCTGTTTTGTTTACAGTCCTAACAGTGTTCTCGGTGACATCACTGGCACTGATGGACGGCTTTACAGGCTAGGGCAGCGCTAAAACCCGTCCATTAGTGCCGGTGACGTCACCGGGCTCACTGCTAGCTCGATCCCCACACACACACCATAGTACTCCTACAGTGCCCTCAGTAATAATATGGCACCCCAATAGAAATAAGGCCAATCTATAAGGCACTCCTATGGAGCCCTCAGCAGTAATGCCCTCCACCACTGCCCACAGTATTTATAATGTTCCCTGCAGTGCCCCCTGTAATTATAATGCCTCCTGCCGTACCCCCTGGAGTTATAATCTTCTCTGCAGTGCCCCCATACATTTTAATGCCTGTCCTCTCCCTACAGTCTTCTCTATGATGCAGTCCCATGTAAATAGCATCACTCTTCTCCCTTCAGTTTTCTATAGCACGCAGTCCCATGTAAATAACACCAGTCCTCTCCCACTTCTCTTATATAAGATACAGTCCCATGTAAATAGCCGCTCTTCTTTACAGTCTTCTATAACATAACAACACATAGTCCCATGTAAATAACATTACTCCCTACCCTCCAGGCCTCTATAATATCCAGTCCCATGTAAATAACACCAGTCATCTCTCCTTAATCTTCTGTAACATACAGTCCCATGTAACTCACACCACTCCCCTCCCCCCCTTCTAACATACAACCCAAGTTAAATAACATATTTCCCTATCATTAAGCAGGGAGGAGGTATAATGAGGAGAACCACATCTCCCAGCATGTTTCTGGCACTTACATGGCATCACAGGTCTCCACTGCTGAGCACTGCCTTTCTCTGCACTGGTCACATTATGGTGACCTCATCACAGGTCCTACCACCACTTCCACTCCTGAAACGATCACATGACTATGATGCCATCGCAGGTCCTTCAGTATGGAGTATAGCCAGAACTGGCAGCAGATTCACAGTAAGTTCTAATCAGGGCCACCCCAAGGTGCACAGGTTATCCTGGCAGAGAGAGGGGAAAACAATAATAAAATAAATGTAAAAAAAACCACCACTGATGGCACTGGGAAGGGCTCCCTTCCCTCTCTGGGCCCCTGTGCAGCTGAACCGGCTGCACAGGTGATATGTCCGCCCCTGGTTACAGTCATACTAGAGGCAACAAGCTTCATGGTTACTGTCGTATTAGAGGCAACAAACATGATGGTCACAGTCTTAATGGGGTTCTCCGAGTTATATATATTGATGATCTATCCTCAGGATAGGTCATCAATATCAGATCGGCAGGGGTCCGACACCGGGCACCCCTGCCGATCAGCTGTTTGAAGAGGAGGCGTGTGCCGTACCAGCGTTGCTTCCTCTTCACTGTTTACATGCTGGCCGACACGAGGGTAGTGGTGAGTAGGTGTAACTACACCTCACCGCCCCATTCATTTCTATGGGAAGAATCGCTTCCATACAAGTCTATGTAAGCGATTCTATCCATTGAAATGCGGCGGTGAGGTGTAATTACACCTACTCACCACTACCCCGTTACGGCCAGCATGTAAACAATGAAGAGGAGGCAGCACTGATACGGCGCACGCCTCCTCTTCAAAAAGCTGATCGGCGGGGGTGCCGGGTGTCGGACCCCCGCCGATCTGATATTGATGACCTATCCTGAGGATAGATCATCAATATATATAACTCGGAGAACCCCTTTAATAGAGGCAACAAGCATGATGGTTACAGTCTTGTCTTACAAGAGGCAACAAGCTTGATGGTTGCAGTCTTAAAAAAGGCAGGAAGCTTGACAGTCTCTCAGTGAGGACACAGCTTTAGTCTGTAGCAGTAGGCAAATATAACACTGTCCCTTCAACAGACAAAAAGTCAATCTCCTGGCCAGCATAAACATCTATTATGACGGAATTCAATACGGAATGCCTCTTATAGGCTTCCGTGGTGCATGCCGCCATAGAATTCCGTTATGGTCCGTGGTAATGGAATCCATTACAGAATTCTTAAATACCCAAAAGCCGAACTTGCAAGTTTATTCATCCCTACCCTGGGCATCAGTGCTGTGTCAGGCAGAGGCAGATTGGCCATAGACCTTACAGGGAAATTTCCCGGTGGGCCGATGCCCAGGGGGCCATCTGGGCCCTCCTAATTGCCAGCAAGTGGAAGTTTTTGGGGATGTATTTTGTGCTGCTGGCAGTATTTTGTGAAGGACTGTGGTATTTGGCTCTGTTGGGGTGGTATAATCTGCCACAATATGGTATTACTGGCCCTGCAATCCATCAATTTGGACCCAACTACAAAATGGGGCCACTTTTAATATTTTTTCCAGGGCCACTTTAAGTTCCCAGTCCGCCCCTGGTGTTAGGTGTCTCCAGGGTCAGTTGCATATGAGCATGAGGCTTACCCACATTCTCATTTATCCCCTCTGGAGAACGTGATGTCTGATCTGACTGCAGGCACCATGTTACAGAGCAGGAGGAGCTGAGCAGAATAATGTATAGTCATATGGGAAAAGATTCAGTATAACCCTTAATTAATTGATTAAAATCTCTCCTCATGATGAGCCTTGAGGGTCCAGTGGGCCATAACTTTTTAATTTTTTTCACTGATGTGGATGTATGGTCTTGTTTATACTTTTTGGCACTGTTGGGGATTATGGGAACCGTGGGCAATAGGAAAATAACAAATAGTAATCTGCACTCCTTATCTGCAGTACTCCTCATTTAGTACTGTAGATAATACTCCAAAATCAGGGTGACAGATTCCCTTTATACCTATGGTATCTTTCCCCATCACATGCCATGACGTGTACTGCAGCTTTAAAGACGACCTGTTGACTCTCCTGGCATGTGTGCTTTAGCAATTACTTGCATTCTTCATGTAATTACAATTGTTATGTCTTTATGTTTTGACATCCCTTTATTATTCCCACTAAAAGTTATTAATGAATTGCTAGCAGTTTGCAGAGAAGGTCCAGATGAGTGTTACCAGTTTGGGGGTGGGTCCCAATATAATCTGACACTAGCAACACTGATTGGATAGTGTCAGACTGTGCAGGGACATACCCCCAACTGGTAACACCCAGCTGGACCTTTGTTGCAAACTGCTAGCAATTCATTCATAACTTCTAGCAGGAATAGTAAAGGGATGTCAGATCATAGAGTCATAAGAATAGATGCTCCAGAATTGTTATTGCATGGGGAATGCAAGTAGTTTCTAAACCAGACATGTAAGGAGAGGGGACAGCTCCTCTTCAGATCCAGAGTTTTATTTAGTCTCGGCTATGCTAAAAAAAATGCAACCTCTCCGGCCTTGTAATTAAATTACCATTTAATGAAGCCATTGTCTAGAGTTTCTCTACAGAACGAAAAATATTTATTTTTATAATATCACTAAACGGGCGACTGATGGAGGAAGATAAAATACCAAAACAAGGCAAATCTGACAGGAGGGGATCTAAGTGTATGAGGAGGCCGAGCCTTTGATGTCGAGCGATCGGGTGGTCTGGGCTCTGTCCCCTGCCATGTGCTGCGGTGTGACCGTATCACCACATATTTAATACAGAGATGTAGACACAATGCACATCAAAGGGATCCGGTCTGGAAAGAGAAGCAACTGAATCTCAAGCTGGGGATGTTACAGACAGTGGTTATAGTGTGCAAGGTGGAGAAAGTCAGTAAAGAATAGAGAGTGATTGTCCTATCTGTCCTCATATTATAGTCTGCCATAAGCCTGTCCACCACTACATAAATTGTATTACACTCTAGAGCTGCACTCACACTTACAT
Source organism: Rhinella marina (assembly GCA_900303285.1). Lineage (NCBI taxonomy): Eukaryota > Metazoa > Chordata > Amphibia > Anura > Bufonidae > Rhinella > Rhinella marina. The sequence goes on along the minus strand of ONZH01022040.1, from coordinate 627,626 downwards.
TACTTATCCTGTACTGATTCTGAGTTACATCCTGTATTATACTCCAGAGCTGCACTCACTATTCTGCTGGTGCAGTCACTGTGTACATACATTACATTACTTATCCTGTACTGACCCTGAGTTACATCCTGTACTATACTCCAGAGCTGCACTCACTATTCTGCTGGTGCAGTCACTGTGTACATACATTACATTACATAACTTATCCTGTACTGACCCGGAGTTACATCCTGTATTATACTCCAGAGCTGCACTCACTATTCTGCTTGTACAGTCACTGTGTACATACATTACTTATCCTGTACTGATCCTGAGTTACATCCTGTATTATACTCCAGAGCTGCACTCACTATTCTGCGGGTGCAGTCACTGTGTACATACATTACATTACTTATCCTGTACTGATCCTGAGTTACATCCTGTATTATACTCCAGAGCTGCACTCACTATTCTGCTGGTGCAGTCACTGTGTACATACATTAGTTATCCTGTACTGATCCTGAGTTACATCCTGTATTATAATCCAGAGCTGACATTTGCTAGACTTACCATTTGCTAGTCATACGATTCCACCAGGCGCCCAGCAGAGGGCGCTGTGGGGAATCGTCATCTGTGCGCGCCGTCCTGTCCCTCTGACGCTCCGAAGACCTGCCGGGGAGCATGTAAGTATGTATGTGTATTTGTATGTCTTTATGTGTGTGTATGTTTATGTGTATGTCTGTGTCTGTATGTGTCTATGTGTAGCCGGATCCGTAATGGACTCCATTGAAAGTCAATGGAGGTCGGATCCGGTTACCATTATGGTCACACCAGACGGATCCACCCCCATTGACTTGCATTGGGGGTCATTCCGGATCCGTCTTGGTGCGGATGCCTGGACCGGAGAGCAAACCGCAGCATGCTGCGGTTTGTTCTCCGGTCTGAAGACGGAACGGAATGCTTTCAGGAGCCTCCGTTGTCTTCAGTTCAGTTTTGTCCCCATTGACAATGAATGGGGACAAAACTGAAGCGTTTTATTCCGGTATTGAGCCCCTATGACGGAACTCAATACCGGAATTTTAAAACGCTAGTGTGAAAGTAGCCTTACGAATTGTGAATCCAGCTCTGGAGTATAAAATTGGATGCAATCAGTACAAGAGAAGTTATATAATGTATTTACAAAGTTACTAAACTAATAATTCTATTTTTTTTTTAAATATTAATGTTTATTTACTTTCAATTGAAACATGCAAGTATCTGCTGCTGCCCCCGCTGAATAGCCCCCTGAGCCCCATCTCCAGGTTCCTCAAGAGTTTGTGTGTTATATGCTTCCTTACTAAAGTACAGTAAGAATTGGGCTAATTACCATACAGACCTGTGGTAGAACCCACGGAAGAAACCTAAGGCTCAACCTTGACCTTCAGACCTCACTTTTCGTAAGATTTTTCTGCCGAGTATCTTGCCAGTGTGAACACATCATAAAGTTGACCAGACAGTAGACTAAGGCCAACAATACATTTATCATAGCTTTCAAACACTCATTCTGATCAAACACTTCATCTGAGATCCCCTCATACACATACATGCTCAACTCAGCCGAGCATGCATGTGTTCCCAGCAGAAAGAGGGAAGAAAGCTGCTACCAGACCCCTCTGGCAGGATCTTATCTCCAACTGTCTGATCCATATCTACTCCAACATCTGCAATCGAAGGAGAATTAGGAGGCCTCCATGCACATGCATGCTCAACTTAACCAAGCATGCATGTATTCCGAGCACAAAAAGGGAAAAAAGCTGCTGCTAGACCTCTCTGGCAGCTGCTTACCTCCGTGAGAACAAAAGGATCGGGCAGTTGAAATCCGTCAAACCGACCAATATCTACCCAACATCTGCCATTTAAGAAGAGTTAGAAGGTCCCCGTACAGTAGGTGGCTGACCGGTCCCTCTAAAGTCAGGTTCGACTGACAAGCATCTAATGTCAAAACTTGCCGATTTCGTGAGAAATGACAAGGTTTGTTCAGCAGATCAAACAGAGGTATCTGGTGTTGGCTTATTCCACTTTCCCTACTGAGGACACATGCATGCTCGGCCAAATTGAGTGTTCATGGAGAGTGGGGGTTAAGAGGAACTGCTGTCAGTCAAGGCAGCTATTGAATGTGTATGACCAGCTTTAGTGTCATGCCAGATTTTTTTCAGACGGTATAAGGGTTCAATAACCTGGGGAGGGAAGAGAATGAAGAGCCTATCTCAGGCTGATGGGTGTGTTGCCGAGTAGCGGTAACAGGAGATGCACCTGCAGCGAGCCCCTTAGAAGCCGTTGCAGAGGATGGGAGTGGTAGAGGCCCTGATGAGGTGTTGTGCCACGGTGTAGTCCCTCAGGCCGTTGCTCCCATGGCATGAGATGAGGAGGTATGGTGGCAAGTTGTGTGGCAATTTAATGGCACTAGCAGGCACTTGAGAATATAGGTGTCCACTGTGTGATACAGGCTTGATGTTAGTCTGCCCTGGTGGTTTGGGTGATGGGTGTCTGAGCTGTAGTCCCTCCTCTGCAGCAGTGTCTATAAAGTTGTGATTTCACTGATCACTCTGGTTTCTGGAAGCAGTGTTCTAGATTTTGATGCTCTTTCTGGACTGAAGGTCTCACATGAGAACTGGATACGATCCCTAGGAGTAGGAGCTCTGACATGTGTTTTCTCTCCCTTCGCTGTCTATTCAGGAATAGAGATGAGCGAATTTCATATTTAGAAATTCGTGCACGCTTCGTTTACTGGTAAAAAGTGAATTGCGGTATGGATTCCGCTAACCCTTTAGAGGCATTCCGTTATTCGTTACGTCATAATGGAAGTCTATGGGCTGCATAATGGATCCGTCCCGTTTCCGTTATGCAGGAGAGGAATCCCCTCACTGGACCGATACGTTATGCAGCCCATAGACTTCTATTATGACGTAATAAATAACGGAATGTCTCTAAAAGTATTCCGCAATGCATTCCATCATAGAACTGCCTTATGGTCCGTGGTAACGGAATCCATAACGCAATTCTAAATATGAAATTCGTCCATCTCTATTCAGGAACTCTCCCTCCTAGCAGGAAGTAGGACCAGCCCCCTCCTACCAAGAGAGGAGGAACATGGTGGTTAGCCCTGTTCCTGCCAACCATTCCTCTAGATCAGGGATCTCAAACTCGCGGCCCTCCAGCTGTTGCAAAACTACAACTCCCAATAGCTGTAGACTCTCCTGGCATGATGGAAGTTGTAGGGCCACGAGTTTGAGATCTCTGCTCTAGATCAAGGATCCCCAAGATGCTGCCCTCCAGCTGTTGCACCACTACAACTCCCAGCATGCCATGAAGGTGCTCCTACTCTTCCCATATGTTACCTTGGAGGGAAATCTTTGAGATAAATAGGAACATTTAATTCCCGTTATCTGAACCCCCTCGCCCTCGTAACGACCGCCTGACAATCTACGTAATCTATTCACTCACTACGTACATGATGAATGTAAAATCTTTAGCAAATGATGGGGGTCATTAACTTATTCTGAAATGTCAGGATGCGGAAAAATGTGATTTATTCATATCCAATTCAGAGTGATCAGAGGTAATAATGCTGCCTGGACCATGATAATGGACGCTCACGGTTATCAAAAATTAATCATTGTAGAAAAACTGGAAAAATTTTAAAGTGAAACTTTTTATCTCGGCTCGAAAGGAGCGCTTGTTGGTTAATATTTCCACTCAATGCAATCTATGACGAAGGCCTCTTCTGGGCCTTAAAGAGGACCTGTCCGCTCTCCTGACATCTGTTTAAAGCCTCATGCACACAACCGTATAGATCCCCAAAATACGGATACAGTCCGCACTTTTTGCTAATTGCAGACTTGTGCAGAGTTTGACAAACAGACATATTAGTTTCTTCATTTTCATCATCCTCCCACTTCCTGAACACCCCATCCTGCCACCCCCAATACTGTGCCTGCCGTGCCCCCTGATACTATACTGCAGAAACTGCTGAAAATACTAGTACTACGCAGATAGTGCCCTGAAATAACAATTGGTAGTGCCCTAAAAAATAACTGCGCCCAGGAGACAGTGTCCCTGACACTAAAGGTGTAAACATAATATCCATCAAATATACCGTATTTATATATAATATTATATATATTATAAATATAAGACGCACCCCAGATTTTAGAGTAGGAAAATAAGAAAAAATTACTTTTCATCACACCTCATATCAGACCCCCCATAAATTTCAGGACATCACATCAGACCCCCATATCAGCCCTCCATGTCAGACCCCCAACAGACCTCAGATCAGCCCATCAACCCCCATCAGACCTCAGATCAGCCCCCATATTAGACAAATGTGCCCCCATCAGACCTCAGATCAGCCCCCATATCAGCCCCCTCTATCCCCATCAGACCTCAGATCAGCCCCCATATTAGACAAATGTGCCCCCATATCAGCCCTCCATGTCAGACCCCCAACAGACCTCAGATCAGCCCCCATATCAGCCCCCTCTATCCCCATCAGACCTCAGATCAGCCCCCATATTAGACAAATGTGCCCCCATATCAGCCCTCCCATGTCAGACCCCCAACAGACCTCAGATCAGCCCCCATATCAGCCCCTCTATCCCCATCAGACCTCAGATCAGCCCCCATATTAGACAAATGTGCCCCCATATCAGCCCTCCATGTCAGACCCCCAACAGACCTCAGATCAGCCCCCATATCAGCCCCCTCTATCCCCATCAGACCTCAGATCAGCCCCCATATTAGACAAATGTGCCCCCATATCAGCCCACTCTGCCCCCATCAGACCTCAGATCAGCTCCCATATCACCCCACTGTGCCCCCATATCAGCCCACTCTGCCCCCATCAGACCTCAGATCAGCCCACCCAGCCCCATAAGGATAAAATAAAAAAACTCTCTCACCTCTCCTGCGCCGCGGCTCTGCTCCGGGTCCGGCGCTTCTCTGTCTTCTCCTGCCGGAGCTGCACTGTCACCTGACTGTGTGCAGCATCAGGTCATAGTGTGTGCACTACGTCCTGATGCTGTACACGGTCAGGACAGTGCAGAGCCGCCCGGAGAAGACAGAGGAGCACCGGAGCGGAGCCGCGGCGCAGGAGAGGTGAGAAAGTTTTTTTATTTTATCCTTATGGGGCTGGGTGGGCTGATCTGAGGTCTGATGGGGGCAGAGTGGGCTGATATGGGGGCACAGTGGGGTGATATGGGAGCTGATCTGAGGTCTGATGGGGGCAGAGTGCGCTGATATGGGGGCACAGTGGGGTGATATGGGAGCTGATCTGAGGTCTGATGGGGGCACAGTCGTCTAATATATACTAGAGAGCGCTTCCATAATGGAAGCGCTCACTTGTATTCGCTTTATAAGACGCACTGTAATTTCCCCCTACTTTTGGGGGGGAAAAAGTGCGTCTTATAAAGCGAAAAATACGGTAATTGTACTGAGCTGATACTGTACCAGTGCTCCCCAAAGTCCCACCAATATTAAAAATTCTCTGCCAGAGCATACTTAGTAGTAATAGTGTCCCTACAGTGCCCTCAACAGTACTAATGTCCCCACTGTGCCCCAGAAGTTATAATGCCCCCTTAGTGCCCATACTAGTAATCATGTTCCCCATAGTCCCCTAGTAATAGGGGATAACTATTAAAGGGGCTTTCCGAGACTTAGGACCCATTCACATGACCGTATGTACATTTCCGCATCTTATCCGCATTTTTGCGGATAAGATGCGAAATCATACGGACCCATTCATTTTTCCATAGGAGAAAAAAAAAATGCGGAATGCACACCGTGTACATTCCGCATCCGTATATTACGGAAGTTCTCCCGCAAAAAAAATGAAACATGTCCTACACTTGGCCGCAAAACACGTCCGTAGCCCCATTAAAAGTCAATGGGTCCGCAAAAATGCGGAACACTACGGAAGACTACATTAAGGTATGTCTTCTGTTCCGTTTTTATACGGACACGGAATACATACGGTCATGTGAATGAAACCTTAAAGGTATTCCCATTACAGACAATCCTAGCGATATGCCCCCATTTTCTCATAGGTGCGGGTCCCACAATGGGGGGAAGATGACGAAGGACGCACTGCGCATGCTCAGCTTCCCTCCATTCATTTCTATGGGGCCAGCGAAAATAGAGTGCTGGCTCGGTTATTTCCGTCGGCCCCATAGAAGTGAATGGGAGCGGGGGCCGCGCAAGTACTGTGTGCTCCCATTTAGTTCTATGGGGAGAGCGCTGCTGTCCCTGAGGTGGGACCCACATCCTAACAATATGCCCCCATTGTCTTTGATGGGAATCATCAGTATCTGATCGGTGGGGTTCGGTGATCACTATAACAGGAGCCTCATAATCTGTAGGGCCCCATGAAAAAAAAGGGGGTGGGGGGGCAGGCTGAGCATGCACATTGCCGCTCCAGTCCTCTTTACAGGAATGCCGGAGATAGGCTAGGTGGTTTCTGCCAGGTCCTATAGAGGTGAAGAAAGCATCAGAGTGCATGCTCAGTGCTCAAACTGCTGGTTGTAAGTTAACAGTCACTGCAGCGTCAACAGAGCGGAGGGTGCGACTGATGAATTGACAGCTTTGCTCTGCACAATGGGGGACTTTGCTTCGAAAGGGCTATAAAATTAACGGCTGTAGGGATTCTAGGTGTCTGCAAACCCCAGGAGAATAAAACTAAAAGGCAAATTAGTTAAAAAAACACAGTCTGGATTATAGCATGAGCAAACGAGGCAGTTGCCCCAGGACCTTCATCGTCAGGGGCCTCGTTCTAAGCTGTGTTGTGCAGCACTGTGTAATGTTCACTTTATGGCACTAGATGTGGGCTCTATACGGCAAAATTATGTGCGCACAGTATGAAACTGTTTTTTAGCACTGTGTACGTTGGCATTTTATTCACTATATGGCCCTATTATTGGCATAGTATTGTGGCAGTATTATCCTTCCTCCAAAAAAAATAATAATTGCAGGGGGACCACACCGAACGTGTTCCTCTCAGAACTATCCCGCGTCTCCAATACATCATTGCAGCAATTTACAATGTGAGGGCCCCTCTAACATTTCATGGATTAAGACCTCATGCACGCGTGCATTGGGGACCGCAATTTTCACGGCCAACATCCATGCGGATTCCGCAGACGGATCCAGTCCCATTCAATTTGAATGGGTCCGTGATCCATCCGCACTGCAAAAAAAGTAGTGCATGCCTTCGTTCCACACCGACCTTCCAGATTGCAGACCCATTCAAGTGAATGGGTCTGCATCCGTGATGCGGGGTGCACATGGCTGGTGCCCGCATATTGTGGACCCGCTGCAATATGGGCATGGCCGAGCAACGACCGTGTGCATGAGCCCTTAAAGAAGACATGTAACCTCACCTGTCTGTTTCAGTTGCAGTGACAGTCCAGATAGGGAATACCCGTTGTCCCTGCACAGTCTGAAACTGGTAGTACTGATTGGACTGTGTCAGACTGTGGAAGGACACAACTGGTAACACCCAGCTGGACCTTCATTGCAACTGTAATTAATTCATTACTTCTATCAGGAATAATAGAGGAATAGCATATCATAGAGTCACGCTGCGGTTTGTGTATGGTTGACTGGCACCATTCTCTGCCGAAACTGGTCTGAAGGTAGCCTAAGGCCAGGTTCACATCAATGTTTAACTTTCTGTTCTTCCGATCTGTCAGAAAAAATGAAAAAAAAATGGATCCATTATTTTAAGCATCTGTTATGATCACTTTGATCAGTTATTTTTGACAGGATTAAAAATCCTGCAAAAAGAACTTTTCCTCCCATCAAAAATAGCTGATCGAGCCGATCCGCAAAAAATACGGATGACATCCGTGTGATGTATTTCTGATTGTCAATGATCCCCCATAGAATCATTAAATCAACATTTCAGGGTACAGCCAGGTTGGACACCTCACAATCTAATACTTATCCCCTGTGAATAGTGATAATTGGAGTCATTTATCAGACTGGTGTAAAGTAGAACTGGTGTAGTTGCCCATAGCAACCAATCAGATTCCTCCTTTCATTTTGGACCGGTCCTTTGGAAAATGAAAGGAGGAATCTGGTTGCTATGGGCAACTACACCAGTTCTACTTTACACCAGTCTGATAAATCTCCCCATGTCTCTGTTCTGGTGTCATGGCCTCTTGTTATAAGGGAAGCCATGACGCTGCGCCTGATCCTCCACATGATGGCTTCCTTTGACTCATAATAGGGTCTTTCGTGGTTCTGTCATTGCTACTCTGCCAGAACCCCAATGGACAGGCCTACTGCAGATGTGAACAGTGCCTTACATTCAGATGTCACTTTTTTTTCTCCATTTTCCACAGTTTTAGTACAATCTCATGATGAAAGAGTTAAAAGTGACTCAGTTCATCGTGTGCTCAAGATCTCTGCACGTTGTCAGTGAATGGGAATCTATATATCTATTCTCGAACCTGTTTACAACAGAAGTCTGTAATAAAGGTTCCTCTGGGTGTTACCAGTTAGGGGTGTGTCCTTACACAGTCTGACACCGGCAGCACTGATTGGATAGAGTCAGACTGTGTAGGGACACATCCAAAACTGGTAACACCCAGCTTGCAAAACATTCATAATTTCTTGAAGGAATAATAGAGGAATGGCACAGCATAGAATAATAAAAGCATATGCTCCAGAATTATTACATGGGGAATGCTAGTAGTTAGTAGAGTCACAGCTCCTTTGGAAAATGAAAGGACAAATATGATTGGTTGCTATGGGAAAATAAGACAATTCTACTTTACATCAGTTTGATAAATCTCCCCCAATGTCTTTTCACCAGAATACACCTTTAAATTGCTCTCCCCACCCAATGGCGGACTATAGTCTACCCTTCATTCCAACCCAGGTCCTAAGCATGCTCATCCAAGCCTGCCTGGTCGCCTCAATACAAATCTATGTAACGGCCCTTGATTCATACAGATAGGGCACAGTGAGGGTTCAGGGCCTGGCATCGGTGGGTTCATTGTACACTTGTACTCCAGTCACCGTCCCATACGTCCCGGGAATCGCTTCCACGTGTGCAGGAGATGCTTCTGCTACCAGAACACTACTGTTAGATTCCTCGCCAGCGCCTTTGATTGCTCCATGTGGCTTTTGTTTATTCCTCTAAACGATTAATGATGTTTCTCCACTTCTCCCATAAAGTTAAATTTATCCAAGGCCTTCCCTAATGTGAAACATTTTATGGGAACACATTGAATCGGGAATTGGCGGCTTATTAATCAAAGGATGCGTCCAAATACTGCATCCTCTGTACATCCGTACAGTCTTAAAGGGGTTGTCCCATGAAAAATATTCTACAGTTCCTAAACCAGCTCCAGTATCCATATGTAGCCAGGGGTCAGACTCAGAGCGTTCCTCCTGCTCCACCATTCCGCTCCGGCAAAGCCTAGCATCGTGCGTTCCTGCATATTACGCAATCGCTAGACAATAGTACGCTGAGGATTCGTATGCAATTTGTACGTGTTCACATAAGTTGCGTACCTTTAACAACTGTACGTTCGTTATTAGTGCGCGAATGTTCGCAAAACACCACATAATAACGTATGATTTGTACGATTTGTACGATTTTGGATGATTCGCTCATCTCTAATATATATATATAATTTATACTGTATATACTAAGTATGAGGGCCGATCACAGATCTCCTGGGGCCCCACTGGAAAACTTAAAGGGGTATTCCCATCTCACAAATGTAGTTTGTATAGTTAGATATAGCCATACCAATATTATTACTAATAGAATGTTAATATAAAATGTACCGTTTAGAAGATTTTCCTATTTGTATTTCCATTGTCCCACACACATCAGTCAGGCCGTTGCCCCTGGTTACAATCACTGCGGCCATGTAGTAGTGGTGGCCGGCTTGCTCTTGTTCAAACCCACTCTGAGGTAACTGCTGTATTGTGAACGCACATTACATGAGCATGAGGAGACACATCTTAGGGTTGTAGCATTTTTGTCTGCGCTTCCAAAACGCAAAGAAACGGATCCTGTTCCAAGATAAATTCATCTCTATGGAGCAGGATCCGTTTATAAAGTCTGTGTTTTGGATGGATCCTGACCATTGTGTTTTGGACTGGTAGCGTCCAAAAAGCAAATGTGAAAGTACCTAAGATGTGTCTCCGCATGTTCATGTAATGTGCGTTCACAATACAGCAGTTACCTCAGAGCGGGTTTGAACAAGAACAAGCCGGCCACCACTACTACATGGCCCCGGTGGCCGTAACTAGGGGCAACGGCCTGACTGATGTGTGTGGGACAATGGAAATACAAATAGGAAAATCTTCTAAACGGTACATTTTATATAAATACATTCTATTAGTAATAATACTGGTATGGCTATATCTAACTATACAAACTACATGTGTGAGATGGGAATACCCCTTTAATATGGGTCCCTATTCATTTCCCCAGTACATGTGCATCAATCACTTGCAGGAAGTGCAGAAAGCAAAGTGCGAGTCCACAGATTTCTGAGAAATGTATAATTATTTTTAAGTGGGAAAAATTTTAATTAAAAAAATGTATCGCATTTGTATGATATGGACCCATAGCGATCTATGTGCTTATTATGTATGTATTATGGGTCCATATATCAGACAGATCTGCAATACCGTACACCAGGCCCCTATGCAATTAAGGGCCCATGCACACAACCGTATGTATTTTGCAGTCCGCAAAACACTAATCCGCAAAAAATACGGATTACGTCCGTGTGACATCCGTATTGCATCTGTTTTTTTGCGGATCTATTGTAACAATGGCTATCCTTGTCCGCAAAACGGACAAGAATAGGACATGTTCTATCTTTTTTGTGTAACGGCCATGCTGACATATGGAAACAGAATGCACACTGAGTCATTTCTGTTTTTTTCCGGACCCATTGAAGTGAATCGTTCCACATACGGGCCACAAAAAAAAAACGGACACAGAAAGAAAATATGTTCGTGTGCATGAGCCCTAAAAGAAAAACCAAGCCAATACAAGTGCATGTGAACTGTTGACAGATCTGCATGCTGCTCCTTTTTAATATATTGTATGCACTTATATAGCGCTGACATATTTTCCGCAGCGCTTTACAGACATTAGCATCACACTGTCCCCAATGGGGCTCTAAGTTCCCTATCAGTATGTCTTTGGATTGTGGGAGGAAACCCATGCAAACACAGGGAGGACCTACAAATTCCATGCAGATGTTGTCCTTGGTCAGATTCGAACCTAGGCCACCATGCTGTCTCCTTTAATCTTATATACTTTTTATACATTATGATGAACCAGGGGAACATAAGTGTGAACGGCGCTGTACTGGGGCTTGTGAATTTCAGTGTCACCTGAAGTGCAAAGACAAGACACTTGACTCAGAGGAAGTGAGGACATCTGTGCAGTCATTAAACACCATCTGCCCCCTGGTAGGCAGCGACTCCGGCACACTTCTCTCCTCTCAATCACAAGGGTGTGATGACCTGTCCCCTCTCACCACCCCTCAGGTATCACTAGTCAGTACCAGATACAAACTAATAAAATGGCAATATGTCACTCCTGTGCGGGACAGTGAGGGAAAGTTAACCCTTTACCACCTTGAATGCCTCAAGCAGGATTCGATTGTCCATGTCTATCTTCAGTTGGTCATTTATGGCTCTCAATACCCTACAAATGAATGAAAATTGACCCATCTAAGAAGTGTTCCATATCACGCTTAGAGATTCGTCTTCACTTAAAATAAATGGTGGTCATTTATCAAAGATCAGCATTTTACGCTGGTCTTTGATACTCTCTGGGGTGCCAGAGGATGCACCTAATTTTAGGAAGAGGCGTTCCCTCCTCATAAATTAGGCACATCCTCCGCCAGTCCGTACGCCTACTTTGAAAACACAACGTGCAACAATATTTTGTTACAAAATGGGGTCTTGTGTAAGCAGTCTTAAGAAATGACCCTCAACATGTACATGTCATACCTGGCCCATACAGGGGAATCAGGAGGAGTTGATGGGTCATGTTCTTTGGATGTTGGGTGCCAGGGCAAGGGCAGACGCCAACAAGCCATTCTTCCTTGGTCAGAGTATTTAGATACAGGTCAGCAACTTGATGCTTTATCCCAGCAAAGCTATGACTCTATATAACCTCTTGCTATGTTGCATGATGAAATAGAAAACAGGTTTGTTGGGGGTCTTCTGGTTGATTGACATCCTAAAAAGCCTTATTGACCTCACATGATCACAAGGACTTTTCTGAATGATAGTTCTTCTGGAGTTAAAGGGGGATTCTCATCTCATTAAGTGGCGGCATAGGGCTAGGATCCTTGATTGTCGGGTTTGCAACCTTTGATTCTCAGGATTGGTGGAGGCCCTAGAGGTCGTAAACCCAAAAATCATAAAGTATCCTAGCAATATATAAGATTTTATGAGATGGGAATACCTCTATAACTCTCTGGAAGAATATGTAGAAACCAAGGTAAGATAATGCTCATCAAAGAAAGTATTGGCAGTGGTAATGGGGCATGACCATAGTCATCTAGCCTGGTGGTCAACCAAGGTCGTGTCAGACTGTAGACGGACAACTTGATTTAAAGTTGGTAAAAGTTAGGCTTTGAAATGCAAAATTGTAAGACAGGACAAATCAGGAGGAGCCAGGTAGACTCAGTCCCAGAGGGTTAGACACAAGAATGGTCAAGATTTGGAAAAATAGTGGACCAGAAATCACAGTTCAGAGGTTCTCAAAACTCACACAGCAGACAGTATAACTGGTGGCAACCAAAGGCATATCTACTATAGCGGTAGACCGTGCAACTGCTATGGGGCCCAGGGCAAGAGGGGGCCCAGTCTTAGTTGGGATTATCTTCTCTTCTACTGGAGGAGAAAACATGGTCAGGATCTACCCTCTAAAGGAACAACTTTTAGCAAATGAGGCAGTGGAGAAATGGCCCGAGGGTCATTGAAAGGGGTTTAGGCAGAAACCCTTCTGTCCTGTGTGAGGGGCCTGGTGTTCTTTGCTATGGGGCCCTTATTTCTCTATGTACGCCACTGATGGCAACAATAATATTCAGTCTATGACCAGAACAGGACTGCATATACATATTTGCCTACCAAGGCTTTATTTAACGGGGTGTTCCTCAGGAACAGTTTTCTTAAAAAGGGCTAGAATGAGTAAAAAAACAAACAAAATAAAACATTACTCATCGCCATTCCTCCACCTCTGCTGTTCTGCCACTACCCAGGTCCCTGAACAGACAGGAAGTGGGTAGAAATCTCCATTCAGCCAATCACTGACTGAGGCGGGACTGCTGAGCAGTCATTTCCAGCCATTTCCTGTGCGTTGAGCCGGGACCAGAAATGTAAAGAGGATCGGGGACCAAGGCAGCATTGGCAGTTGATAGGAGGGTTGTCTAATGCATCATTTTTTTATTTGTTTTAGCCCATTTTGGGTTTTTTAACAAAAAAAAAATAATAATAATGCCCCTCAGACAACTCCTTTTAAGGCTATAAGGAACATCCACCTCCATGGCTGTAAGGAACATCCACCTCCATGGCTGTAGTCCTTCAGCCTCCCAGTCCCAATTTCATATGTATCAGTGAACTACAATGAGCCCTTGTTGTGCCCATATGCAGCCAGTGGTAATTAGTAGAGCTTCATTCCTCTTTATTAATTACTATGCACAGATTTAATTTATTCCTTCTCGGGGGGCAGGGAGGGAGCAATGTTTCATCTTTTATTAATGAAATGTAAGACTCGAAGGAAAATAATGGGAGATGGACCTTCTGGCTGTGTTCATATTGTCACTCCAGGATTGTACTCTCAAACATCTGCATTGGATTTACTTGGGATCATCATGTTACCATTACCAGTCTGTGTATTCACGAAACGCAATGACTACAGCTATGAACCCAAGTGAAAGGCATGTGAACAGTTTTGAGGGTTTAGATGATCCCTGCTTGTTAGAAGGTACCACAGCAATCACTCCAGAAGCTGTGGAGAAACCTCATGTTAGTGCTGATTTCCCTACAGTGCCACTACAGGAGAAATTAGGTATTACATGGTGTCCATTGACATTAAAAGGAGGTTGTCCCACCATAAGAACCTATCCCCTATCCACAGTATAGGGGATAAGTATGTGATAGGTGGGGTCCGACCATTGGGACCCGCACCAATCACAAGAAAGTGGTGTCGGAGTCCCTGGAGTGAATGGAGGTCATGCTTGCACGCTTCTGCTCCATTTGACATTATGGGACTGCCATAGATAGGTGAGTGCTTACATCCAGAAGAAACCTGGATGTAAGTATTGTATTCCCTACAGGGCCACCATGGAGAAATGAGGTATTTCATGGTGTCCATTAACATTAAGGAATTGTCCCAGCATAAGAACTTATCCCTCATCCACAGGATCAGTGATAAGTATCAGGTCCAATCTCTGGGACTGGCTGAATGGATCACCAATCACTCAGGGGACTCCACTATCTTCTTCTTGTGATCAGTGTAGGTTCCAGAGGTTGGACCCCCACCAGATACTTATTACCTATCCTGTGGATACTGATGCTTAATTGGCTTTCTATGAAACAGGGAAATTAGAGTGTGGGCAGGGGCGTAACTACCATAGCCACAGACCATGCGACTGCTATGGGGCCCAGGGCAAGAGGTGGCCCAGTCTTAGTTGGGATCATCTCCTCTTCTACTGGAGGTGAAAACTTGGTTCCTTTGGGACTCTACCCTCTAAAGAAACAACTGCAAATGAGGCAGTGGAAAAAATGGCTCAATGGTCATTGAAAGGGGTTTAGGCAGAAACCCTTCTGTCCTGTGTGGGGGGCCTGGTTTGATCCTTGCTATGGGGCCCTAACTTCTCTATGTACGCCACTGAGTGTGGACCCCATTGGAAATGGGAACTGATGTTGGAAGGAGCGTTATAAGCTGCTATCAACTAGATGCTTTCATCCAATCAGAACCTCCAGCAGTTATCTCAGTATCACTGATTGTCTCATACTAGACAGGACTATCCTCACATAGCTCCGCCCATGTGTTCTTTTCAGCTAGATGCTAGGCAAATCACATACTTTTCCATGGGAGACTAGTTTAACCTTTTGGGGGAATCTATGTATAGATATTCTTGTTTGAAACATCCCTGTCCTATAAAATTTCTTATATAATCATGAAATTAAAACAATGCATTTGGGGAAATTTCTGCCATCCTTTCAGAGAATAAAAGGGATTAGAGGGATGGGGCTGATGCTGCTGTAGAATGGCTGAACAGTTCAATGAACATTTGTACAAAAGCTGGTAAACTTCCTGGAACTAATTTAATTACATCTGTTCAGAAGACCACCCACTGGAACAAGTGATACGCACACGAGCGTGTTCATCTGCTTGTCTTTCCTCGCTAGTATTATAAAGGAGAGAACGGGCTTGAAGCTAAAGCAGATCCAGAGATGATCTCTTGTTTCATGGAGGCCATTAAAGGTCCAATATGACACTTTTGGTCTTCCATTTTGTTTAAAATTTAATATCTTTATAAGAGATTTTATAAAATGACAATTTTTTTTATTTTTGAATTTTTTGTTGTACAATATATTAATATGGTCCATTAAACTGGTAGTTTTATGAAGACAACCCCTGCCATATACCCTATTAGAGCATATGGACAAACTAGAGGGAAGTCCCCTGTTGAGGACCTTCCCATCTATGAACCAGAAGGCCATGTTCACAGGGTGGATATCGCCAATGTCAAAATTTGCCATGGATTCCTCAGCAGAAACCTCTGCTGTCACTCTTTTCATTCAATGGGGCTACCCTTCGTGCATATTCCAGTGGTGTTCACGTGGAATCCATACCAAGAATTGGGGTTCTTGGGGTGGTATGGAAAACCATACGCAGATATCCAGGGGGTGCATGAGCAGAGCTGCTGACTTTCATTGAAGGTGGTTTCAGCGTGGATGCCCAGCTAAAATCCGTGGACAACGAAGCCTAAGAGTTGCTCCTGTTCTGGCCAATACTACATTTGGCTGCTGTTGGGGGCCGGAGCCACGCCGATCAGCTTATCACCTTTGTGCCTGATTTTGAAACGGCTTGTCTCCAAAGAGATAACCACTAGTCCGCAAACAAAAAACCAAAAAAAAATATGGAGCGCCTGTCAATTGCATTATATTTTTTATATTTTTGTTTTCGTTATTTTTGCCTCCAACATTAGACTCTGTTTACACCTGCATCATAGTTTCTATTTTTAACAGAAACCTAAGAGCAGAGAGAGATCCGTAATACAACTTATCATTGACTTTCTCAGGCCCAGCTCACGTGTTTGTCAATTTGACATTAAAATGAGCGGCCATTTTTTCCACCAAAGCTGAGAGAATATGCTCCCGACAGCGCTTTTAACACAACGCCTTCAATATCTTCTATCATCTCTATCTGAGAGCAGAATATAATACTGGGAGAGAAGCTGAGCTTTGTGATATATAGGTTTATGTGATTTGAATCAGGATTTCTGAGTTTATCCTAACAGGACTCCTAGGAGACAAAGTGAGAGTCCTGCTGACTCCGCCCACATGGGATGATTGACAGTTTTCTCTATTTATTTTTTTTCTTTTCTTATTACATCCTACAAGTTTATTGTACTCTTAAAAAAGATTTAGGGCAAACTCTTTATTATCTAAAACTGTAAACGGCTTTTGTATCTTGTCCATTTCAATATTTTACCACCATTTTGTGAGTTTAATATAATCTAATCCAAATCATGAGAGGCAAAAGGGGTAATTACCCCTGGGCCTTCACTACTAATAGGCACGTATTAGGTCATTAATTCAGTAGAAGTCAAGCATTAACTAGGATACTCATGAAACCAAGGTCTTGGATGTGTGCCAACTGGTTGTGGTTCCATTCTTGACAGCCCCACCAAGCAGCCAAATCATGAGGGGTAAAGGGGGTAATTGCCCCTGGGGCTAGACTATTAACAGGCCCATATTACCTGATTAATTCAGTAGAAGTCAAACATTAACTAGGATACTCATGAAACCAAGGTCCTGGATGTGTGCCAACTGGTTGGGATTCCATTCTTGACAGCCCCATCAAGCATCCAAAACATGAGGGGCAAAAAGGGTAATTACCCCTGGGCCTTCACTATTAATAGGCCATTGTTAACTGATTAATTCAGTAGAAGTCAAGCATTAACTAGGATACTCATGAAACCAAGGTCCTGGATGTATGCCAACTGGTTGGGGTCCCACTCTTGACAGCCCCACCAAGCAGCCAAATCATGAGGGGTCAAAAGGGGTAATTGCCCCTAGGCCCTTATCACTAGATTAATTCAGTAGAAGGCAAGTATCAAAGAGGATATTCATGAAACAAAGGTCCAGGATGTGTCCAACTGGTTATGGTCCCACTCCTGACACCTCTAACAAGCAGCCAAATCATGAGGGGCAAATTGCCCCTAGGCCTTTACTAATAACAGGCCCTTACCACCTGATAGTAGAGGTCAAAGATCAACAAGGACACTCCTGAATCCAAGGTCCAAGATGTGCCTCAGTTGGTTGGGGCCCCACTCTTGGCAAGCCCAGTCAAGAAGCTTAATATGGTACATGGCGCTGTTCCTTCAAGAGCTGGACCCCAACCAAACTGATGTTCAATTTTGTAGTCTCCTCTTCAGAGGTTGAGACTTGGGTTCTCCGATTAAAGCATTTATTTATTGCTTGTCTTAATAAACTTTGCAGTAACGAGCGGGAGGCAGAGTGAATCATGCTATTTGGCAGCGGGCGGTACATCTGACACTACCCTCTAAGTGACTGCGCTCTGTCTTCTCGCTGCTTGTGTCAGAAAATCAATCAATGACTTCAACACAATCGGGGATACTTTCTGCCATCTATCAAGAGCCCTTAATTATTCATAAGCAGTCGTCTTTGTCATTTAAGACACGTGTCCCACAACACGACTGACTCTACCCAAGATTATTTTTTTTCCATCTTTGCTGTTTTTGGCAATATTTTCCATGTAATTTAAATGAAACAAAATATCACGTGGAATGAGTCTTATGGGCTTCCATAGTTGAACTTTGATTTCAGTGGTGAAAACCATCAAAAGACAAAATGGCCTGGACATTAAAGCATCTTTGGTTGGAAAACTGGTTCCTCCAATATCTCCAATATCTCTCTATGACTTCAGAACATCCGTTAAAGCAACAATCTCATTTCGAAGGAATGAGGCTAACTATACAGCTTAGATGTTCCTCAACCCATACATGCACGCTCAACTTGGCCAAGTGTGCACTTGTTCTCAAGACAACTCTGGGGTTGGCTTGTCTCCCATGAGGACAACAGATTTGGTCAGGTTGAAATTCAACATGCTGGAACCTTCTTTCCTTCAAGATCTGTCATGGGATAGAGGCAGGATACCCCGATGCATAGTCCTGCCCAGGGGCGGACTGGGAACTTAAAGTGGCCCTGGAAAAAATACTAAAAGTGGCCCCATTTTGTAGTCGGGTCCAAATTGATGGAAGGCAGGGCCAGCAATACCATATATAGCACATTAAACCAACTCAACAGATCCAAATACCACAGTCCATCACAAAATACATCCCCAAAAACTTCTACTGGCAGGTGTGAGAAGGGCCCAGGCGGCCCCCTGCGCATCGGCCCACCGGGAAATTTCCCTGTAAGGTCTATGGCCAATCCGCCCCTGGTCCTGCCAAAATTGGCGGGTTCTGTCGATGTTAATCTAATATGTATGTTCAGCTTAACACCATTTTATAATTTACATTGTACCAGGAACAGACTGAGAATGTTCTAGGCCTACAGGTCTTGCAGATTTTGTAGGTTCTGCACTAGTTTAATGAGGTCTCATGAAAAAAAAAATTTTTTTAATGTATGCAATAACGGTGATCCCCTGTTATTGATGGATGAAGCCACTTCTGGCTGGAATATATGGACAGGAATGGTCCTCCTCATGGTGAGAACCATGCTTTATTCACTGGTAGAGAACTATTCTTCCTCTTAAAGGAAATCTGTCACCAGGATAATCGCTATTGAAGTAAAGCCATGGCCTAATAGCACTTAGTACCTTATTTCCAGATGTGCCTTTGTTTCAGCAATAGATGTTTTCTATCTTCTGAAAATCCAGTTTATTTGGTATGCAAATGAGCCAGTAAGGTGCCCAGAGGGGCGTCATTCTTGCAGGAAGGAGCCCAGCCACGCCTCCTGCTAGTGCCCAAGCCGCCCTCATGCTGGGAGCAGGGAAAAGGGGGCGGAGTTATGGCTTGAAAGTGATGTAAGAGGCGTGGCTGGGCTCCTTCCTGCAAGAGTGACGCCCCTCTGGGCACCTTACTGGCTCATTTGCATACCAAATAAACTGGATTTTTAGAAGATAGAAAACATCTATTGCTGAAACAAAGGCACATGTGGAAATAAGGTAGTAAGCGCTATTAGTCCTTGTCTCTACTTCAATAGCGATTATCCTGGTGATGGATTTCCTTTAATGGTGTCTGTAAGTTCTAAAAAGACCTTGGTTGTACATTTATGTATCTGGTTCAGGGGTGGTGGGCTACTTCTGGCCACAGGACCAAGGGTACTACCCTAATGCCCAAATGGTTGGTCAACCAAACCTAGCCAAACCAAAGCTTATTTTGAAATGTAATTGGCTTTGAGCTGTGCCATAGTAGATGTTTACATCCAATAGCCTGGTGCATGTCAGGAAATTATAGTTTCCAGAAAGCGTAATTTTCCAGATGATATCTGAGTTACGGTGCATTCACATGGATGCGTTCCGCATTTTGGCAGGCGCTATATAGAAAATGCCTATTCTTGTCCGCGACTGCAGACAAAAATAGGACATGCTCTATAATTTTATGGGGTCGCAGAAAGGAACTACAGATGCATACAGCATGCGGTGTGCTGTCCGCATCTTTTGTGGCCCCATCTGCAGAATTGCGGATCGGATGCGGACCCCTTCATACGGTCATGTGAATGGACCCATAAAGGGGTATTCCCATCTGGTAGGATGGGCCATAAATGTATGTCAATCAAAGCAGTGATGGAGGGGCTGGTCGCAGAAAGGTAGCGGAGCTTGGGTGCAACACGAGCAAAGGTGATTCCCTCATTGCACCAAGTGCCTAATTTGCATAAGTAAATGATAAAGTATCATAACTCAGGAAGGTCTCTGATGACAGGTTAACAGGGTATTATAGGGTCTGAAGTCATTTCAATGCTCCAGTTCAGCCTGCAAAGTTGAACTGAGGAAGGCAAAAACCCCTGTGAGGTAGAAGCCAATTTTCCTCACTTTAGGGGAAAAAATTCCTTCCCGACTCCAATCAGGCATCAGAATAACTCCCTGGATCAACGACCCCTCTCTAGTAACTATAACCTGTAATATTATTACCCTCCAGAAATACATCCAGGCCCCTCTTGAACTCTTTTAGTGAACTTACCATCACCACCTCCTCAGGCAGAGAGTTCCATAGTCTCTCTGCTCTTACCATAAAGAATCCTCTTCTATGTTTGTGTACAAACCTTCTTTCCTCCAGACGCAGAGGATGTCCCCTCGTCACAGTCACAGTCCTGGGGATAAATAGATGATGGGGGAGATCTCTGTATAAATCTTTGATTCAGAACTTAGAGCTCTATATTGTGCTGTCCCTCTGTTATTCCTTCTAGAAATGTATGACTAAACTTAACCAGTGGGTGATAGCAGCTGGAGATGTCTTATTGCCCAATCAGTGCTGACTAAAGCCTCATTCACACGTCAGTGTTCTCCACGGACAGCACACGTCCCCATTCATTTTAATGTGTGTGTTCAGACATCAGTGTTTCATCACGGTCCGTGGGTCAGTGTTTTCAGCACGGATGCATGTCCTATCTTGATCCGTGTTACCGGATCCCTCTCGCCCATTATAGTCTACGGGTCCTTGAAAACCACGGATGCAATACGAATGCCATCCGTGTTTCACGGATCATTAAGAAGAGATGCTTTGAAAATTATTTTTCAGCTGTTCAGTGTCGGTGAAACACGGATGCAGCACGGACAGCAAAACACGGACCCACGGACCCAACACGGATCCTTCACGGACAGCTTCACGGATGCCTCACTGACCACCTGCTGACGGATTTGAGCACGGACACGGATGTGTGTATGAGGCTTAAGTTGCAGGCACCAACCCTTTAACAAGGGAAATGGTTACGCCAAGCTGATGATTTAATCATACATTTCCAGGAGGAAAAATGAAGGAACGGCAGGGCAGAAAGTTCTAGAATGTTCCAGAATTATCATTTTAAGGGGAATACAAGTAGTTACTAAAACAACACATCAGGAAAGCAGAGGGGTCTTCTATAGGTATAAAGGGGACAGATGCAAATAAAGACCCATTTTCCTATAAGGGGGCGTTCACACGGCAGTTTATGCCACCGGAACTTTGTCGGTGTGATGTCTGCCTTCCATTGCTTTCAGAGGGAGGCAGCGCTGCAGTTTGGTTTCAAGCCAGGACAGCACCAAAAAAAAGGACACGTCCCTTCTTAGCGCACCCCACTTGAAGCCATAGCGGGCTTCCCCTCAAGGTTTAGGACCATTCAATGGAGATAAGCGGCGAGCAGGTCCAGAGTGAACAACCGCGGCAGAAACCGTATGAACGTAGCCGTAGAACGCCATCTTCATGTTGCTGCAGCGCTTTAGCCTGCACCGAGTCCCCCAGCTCAACCAGCGGCGGATTCACCACCTCACGTCAGGGCAATGTGTTGTTAACTGATATGTCAGAAAATCAATTAATTACTTTTAAGTAGCAGTTAAGAGAATCCGCACAATTCCTCCACCTGAATTATTAAAGAAAGTGAGGCCGACGTTTCCCCCCATCTGAAATTCTGCCTTTAACAAAAGTGCAAAACCATGCTTCTGCCCTGAAGCCCAATTAAGAATATTGAATGGGCTTCAGGGGTAAAGAAAAAAAAAAAGCGGAGCTGGGGCGGGGGGGCGATTTACATTGCTGACAAATCAGGACTGAACTCTGCACTTGTTTCTCAAGTCGACGGCTGCAAAAAGAGCGAATCTTCAAAAAAAGGAAAGGGTCTCCTATCTATCTCCTGTCCAAGCTTCTTCTGTAGATTACAGGGACACGCCCCCATTATTACGCCAAGGTTTGACCCAAATCATGGTTCCTGGGCCAATTCCCCCAGGAGGTGGAAAATCTGCAAAGGATCTTGCCACCAAGTACCAAAGGGCATGGGACCATTCTTACAGAGATGCCCATGGAGGGACTGTATAGGCATACTTGGCAACTTTTTACATCCTGTATAAGAGAGCGGGCATGCTGTGCTCCGGTCCTCCCACTGCTGACGTCATCTTCTCGGCTGCAACGGTGACATTCCGTGCACAAGTCACTGCTGCAGCCAATCGCTGGCCTCTGCCGTGCACAAGATGTCTGAGGCTAGTGATTGGCTGCTTTGGTGACCTATGCTGCTGCAGCCAATCTCTGGCGTGCAGAGGATGTCTGAGGACAGTGATTGGCTGTGGTGGTGACCTATGTGCACAGAACATGACTGCTGCAGCCAATTGCTGGCCTCTGCCATTCAGAGGATGTCTGAGGCCAGTGATTAGCTTCAGTGGTGACCTATGCTGCTGCAGCCAATCTCTGGCGTGCAGAGGATGTCTGAGGACAGTGATTGGCTGTGGTGGTGACCTATGTGCACAGAACATCACTGCTGCAGCCAATTGCTGGCCTCTGCCGTTCAGAGGATGGCTGAGGCCAGTGATTGGCTGCAGTGGTGACCTATGTGCAGAGAACATCACTGCTGCAGCCAGAAAAACAAATAGCAGCGCTGAAGACCGGAGCGTAAACAGGAAGAAGCAGCGGAAAATAACAGGTGAGTATTCACTCATTTGTTATTTTAGGCCGTTTACAGAGGTTGGCTGAGTTTTTCTATACATGTTACTCGGACAACTCCTTTAAGTACATTAGATTTTTTTTTCCATCACCAAGAAATTCACTGATAAACCCAGCACAATACCTCGCAGGGTTAGCTCAGCTTGTATTGCAATTTCACCTAGCAATTCATTGCTTCATTCTGGAGAAAAACTATTGCAAATGAGCAGTTAAGTGCACCGAGGGCTGGACCAAGTCACTCTGTGCACCCTTGCTCCTCCTACTTCCCCTGCCAGCCCCTCCCTCTCTTCTTGATTGACTGAAACAGGTTTCTGTGTAGTCATCTCACATGGCCCTGTCCATCAAAAACAAGAGGGAAGGGCAGGCAGAGGAAGCAGGAAGAGCAAAGGTGCACAGAGTGGCTTGGGCCCGCCCTCAGTGCACTTAACTACTCATATGCAAATGGATTCATAGTACTTTTTCTCCAGAATGGATTGCTAAGTGAAAGGTATCATCAGGTTCGGAATGGGGTGTCTAGGGCCCACCAGTAAAATTCCCTCTGGGGGTCCACTGTAAAGCTCCCTCTGGGGGCCCACATGCATATGCTACCTGCCCACACTATCCAGTCTTTTATATGGACATAGGCAATGTACTGCATAGCATCTTAGGCAGCCTATTTATAGGTCAGTCTACTGTGCCATGTGTCACTTGTGCAGGAGGTGGGGGACTAGAGGCCTACCTAGCTCAGGGGCCCTCCGGGGGATTCACCCGTTCCACTGTGGGCCAGTCCGAGCCTAGGTATCATTACATTCAACTGAGCTAGGACTACAAGGCATTGTCCCTTTAAGGGGTTGTCTCACGTCAGACAATGGGGGCATATCACTAGGATAGGCTCCCACTGTCTGATAGGTGCAGGTCCGCTGGGACCCGCACCTACGCCGAGAATGGAGCACGAAAGTTGTGGAGGGCAAACTGCGCATGTGCAGCCGCCCTCCATTCATCTCTATGGGATTGCTGAAAGTCGGCCCCATAGAAATGAATGGGAGCGGTGGCCGTGTAAGCACAGTGCACTCCCATTCACTAATATGGGGAAAGCGCTTGGTGGTGGTTGGACCCGGGGAAACCCGGGGTCCTCCGACCACCACCTTCCCTGCTCCGTTCTCGGTGTATGTGCGGTGGGACACGAACCTATCAGACAATGGGGGTATATCCTAGTGATATGCCCCCATTGTCTCAGATGGGAATACCCCTTTAAGAATTTCCTGGTGACAGATCCCTTTAGGTTTCATAACTTCATAGTTTGGCAAACCCCTAACCCAGCGGACGATATGAGTGCAGTACATACAGGATCCATATTTATAGTAGTCCCAAGAGTGAGACTTCTACAAGCATGGATCCTGCATGGACGGTGCTCATGGAGACCACTAGGTTAGGGGTATCTGCTGTATTTTGAAGGACACGTTTATGGCTACCAGTAGCATGTTAGATGTCATCAAATACATGATG
The DNA here is from genome assembly GCA_900303285.1 of Rhinella marina. Taxonomy (NCBI): domain Eukaryota; kingdom Metazoa; phylum Chordata; class Amphibia; order Anura; family Bufonidae; genus Rhinella; species Rhinella marina. The sequence continues at coordinate 603,252 of ONZH01022040.1, read as the reverse complement.
TGCACACAGGGATCTGCAGCAGAAGTGTTAAGAAGATGACAGGCGTCTGATAAGAGATGAAAAGTTTCAGCTACAAAGCCTTATGCCTGTCTACAGTGTAACCCTGTGTACTAGTGATAGGTGCTAATCCCCTCCGACTGATAGACAGCAGTGGATGGCTCTTATCTGCTCCGCACCAGAGGCCTCCCTCAGGTCCCCTGTCTACAATGTGTCTGCACAAGCAGGAAACACCTGGCTTACAGACTTGATGAAACACACAAAGTCCTCTCCGAACTCTCATCTGTTGGTGGGATTGTGAAAGAGTTGTTGAAATAGTTAATGTTGGCTCATATCAGTCCCCATCACCCACTGAAGAAGCCTTGCTCAACCCAATGTCTCGAGAAGGAAACAGAAGGAAGGAGGTGGCTGCAGGCTTCCTCATCCATACTCTGAGCTCTTATCTTTGTAGACTTCAATAAGTAACAGAATTTTACATTTTGCAATCCCAATTTGATATTTCTTTCCAAATTGGCGGCCATGGTCCCTTGCATGAAGCGGGTGATTCTGAATTGTAGGTGTTACTGGTTTCCACAGGAATTGTCCAAAATTCTCAGTCTTGAAAGTTTTTGAGACATCTCAGACATTTTTTTTTCCATATAGAGCTTAAGGACAGCTAGGACGGAGGGTCTCCAGGTCAGGAACCGCCTCTATTAAACAGAGAGTCAATAGACTACATAGAAGAGAGAGGGAGTCATAGCAATCATCAATATGGTGCCAGGTTTTGCCAACCAATACAGAAGGCCTTGGTGCTTGTTAGAGTCAGTAGTGAACTGACCATAGAAGAGAGAGGGTGCCATAGCAATGATCAATATGGGCCACCATGATAGTGCCTGTCAAGTTTTGCCACCCAATACAGAAGGCCTTGGTGTTTGTTAGCGTCATCAGAATATATAAAAGAGTGGGAATGCCAAAGCAATGTTCAATATGGGCCACCCAGATGGTGCCATTCAGGTTTTGCCAACCAATACAGAAGGCCTTGGTGTTTGTTAGCTTCAGCAGAGTATATAGAAGAGAAAGAATGCCATAGCAATGTTCAATATGGGCCACCATGATGGCGCAAGGATTTGCCACCCAATACAGAAGGCCTTGGTGCTTGTTAGAGTCAGTAGTGTACTGTCCATAAAAGAGAGAGGGTGCCATAGAAAAAATTAATAAGGGCCACTATGATGGTGCTTTCCAGGTGTTACCACCCAATACAGAAGGCCTTGGTGTTTATTCAATATGGGCCACCATGATGGTGCCAGGTTTTGCCAACCAACATAGAAAGTCTTAATGTTTGTTACCCTCCTTAATACCTTTTGCAAGACTATTGGGTAAATCCCCCATCTACCCCTTTTCAATAGGGGAGTCCTACAAACGTTCTTACCACTCAATGGCATCAAGGGTGAGACCATCCAGGGCTAGGCCTTCTATCTCCAAGAGTTTTATTGCTTCCTCCATGGTTCCATGGGCATATCTTCCATAGGCTACGGCAGCTATTCCTCAGAGGTTTTGGAACGAGGCTTGCAGTGATCTCCAGGATCGTTTTAACTTGAAAAAGGGGTTGTCATGGTGAGACGATCTTCTTTTAATCGGGTTGCCCAGCATCTTCAAAAAACACCTGACAATGGAATAAAATAACTCAAGGAGTAATACTCACCTTACAGATCCTCTGCCACTCCAATCAGGGCAGATTGGCCTTAGACCTTACAGGGAGATTTCCCGGTGGGCCCAGGGGGCTGCCTGAGCACTCCTCACGGCCGGCCAGTGGAAGTTTTTTGGGGGAAAGTATTTTGTGATGCTGGCAGTATTTTGTGATGCTGTGGTATTTGGCTCTGTTGGGGTGGTATAATGTGCTACAAAATGATATTGCTGGCCTTGCCTTCCATTTTTTAATATTTTTTCCAGGGCCACTTTAAGTTCCCAGTCCGCCCCTGGCTCCAATGCTTACGTTTCCGAAGTCTCTTGCCAGTCTCTGATATCTTCTCCAGAAGTGATTTGTTGATATGGCAGCTTCTATGGTTGTCACCCATGTCACTCCTATGTTCTATAACGGATTTCCACTATAGGACTGCAGAAAATACATATATATTTCATGGTGATTTTCTTGTGAGGTTTGAAAAAAAGAAAAATTGCTGAATACAAGAGGCCGGCACAGAAAGAGAACTTTCTGTTCTCTATTACATGGCAGCACTGAAGAAGAGCAGTTACATGTGGTATTGTGGACACAGGGCATGCTGGGGGGTTTGCTCATTCATCATCCACAATGGTAAGCCACCACAGGTCAGATGGGCGGCCTGTGGATGAGGTTATGGCTTATGCTCCACACTTTCCGAGACCAAAGTCAGAAGCACTTAGAGCCTGATTAAACCGCGTTGTCTTCACTGTGATACTGGGATCCGTCATAATTACCGATCCAGTGGTCCCCTTGCTGTAATAGAAATCAGGTCTACGTCCGCTCATTTCCCTGTAAGCCTATGCTGGGCTTGTGTTTATACACAGCAGCCAATCTGATGAGGAAGAGCTACAGGGGGAGGGAGAGAGCAGCAGCCTGAACCAATGATGAGGCAGGGGGTGTGTCTCAGACTACCTCAGGCTCCCTATATCACTGTAGCTGAACTGTAGTCATAGATCACAACTCTGTCCTAATGGATCTACCCTGAAAACAGCCCTGGAGCTGATGATGAAGAATATAAATAGCAAGTAGATAAATGCCAGTTTGATAAATCTCCCCCAATGTCCATTAAAATAGTACTATATTTAAAGTAAAGCATGTCTGACCACATATAAAGAGCTGAATTCACAATTCTGCAGGTTCAGAGCTGAAATCTCCCCGAAAAGTCCACCCAGAAGACATTTTCTATTCTAGGAAATATAGGCTAGTAACTGCCCCATTCGATTAAGGGCTCATGATTAAAGCGTCCATTCGATTAAGGGCTCATGCACACGAACGTATTTTTTGTCCGTGTCCATTCGGTTTTTCTTGCGGCCAGTATGCGGAACCATTCACTTCAATGGGGCAGCAAAAAAATGGAAATGACTCTATGTGCGTTCCGTGTCCATATATCCTCATGTCCATTCCACAAAAAAAAAAAAGTCCTATTATTGTCCGCATTTCGGACGAGGATAGGACTGTTCTATTGTGGGTTGGCCATTCCATTCCGCAAAATCATGCAACGGTTGTGTGCATGAGCTCTATATGAGCTTAGCTAAGCTGCTAGGGGCGTGGCTGTCAACAAGCTTGTCGACTGTTTCCTACAGTAACCATCAGAAATGTAAGAAAAAATGAGCACAAGTGCTGTGTCCACCGGTGGCCATAAACCTTAGATAGCTCTTTAGATTTAGCTACTCCTTCTGACCTTCTCTTTTCCACATGCACACTCAGCTTGGCCAAGCGTGAGGAGTAAGCCGTTGTGGTGACACCATATCTCCCTTGAGAAAAAAAGGGTTAGGTATTTTGAGATCCAAAATGCCTGAACTTTCTTTTCACGCATATCTACCATTGGGGAAGAGTCAGGACACCACCACCTCTCCATAGTCATTAGATGGTTGTCTGGTCACACCAAAACAGATTAGGACAACCCTTCTTCTGCTGACCATGATTGGACCTGCTCTCCACCATGATCAGTTGTCTTCATCGGAGGACCTGAGGGCTAAACAATTACTATTGGTATTACTGTGGGTGCCAGTTGGTGTTAGCGTTTGAACTTGTCACATCTTTAGCCCGTGGATAAATGCACAGAGACGTAACTTGAAGCGCTTGGGCCCCAATGCAAAATCTATAACAGGGCCCCCATTTACTATGTGGTGTTTATGATATTGATGTCATCTTCAGTGGTAAAGGAAACTTCGGCCTCCTCAGACACCAGGGCCTGGTTACAACTGCTACCTCTGCACTTTCTATGGCTACAACCCTGGGGGAGCTCATGGAAAAGGAAGAGCTTGTAGGCTACAAATATTGGATCCAGAACCATAAAATAGAACATGGGGCAGTATTTTTGTCAAACCCTTGTGCTGTATGTAAGGGTGTAGATTGAATAACTAAAGATTGACATTAAACCACAACCCCAATGTACCTAACCTGTGCCCCATTAAAAAAAAAAAATGTTCACGGTCCTGCAGTGCCCACCTTGCAGAATCAGGAAGTAGCTTTGTTCCATGGTCACTATGGTCAATCCCAGGTCTCAGCAATGACACCTGCTTGAACTATACATCGTTGCTGTGACGTACTCTTAAAGTATCAGTGCTGAGGCCAGTGACTGTCCACAAGGGTCACAGGACCACGCCACTTCCTGGTCTGGACCAGAAGCTGCCAGGAACAGCACAGTGGTGGGACCGTAGACAGATTAGATGTTTTTTTTTTTTACAGGTTACAGGTGAGGCGCATTAGGGTTGTTGGCTCCTAGGCCGGACAACCCCTTTAAGTTGAAGCACAAGTGTTGAGTGACTAGGAGCCTAAGAAGAAAATATCACAGAACCTTGATCCTCGTAGATGATCCTCAGGCGTGTTCTCCTGCCCCCTTAAGCAAATAATGGAAACAATATTGTTCCTCCCTCTCACATAGTGTTTGACTTGACTTAAGAAAGTAAGTGAAGCAGAATACATAAAAAAGAAAGAAAAATCATTTGAGCAGCCAAATGAAAGTTTCTGGTCTGAAGATGCCTGGGGCTAAATAGAAGTGAAGTCTCCAGTGAGTTTGGTTTGTGCACAAAAAAAAAAAAATAAGTAAGCGTGACTGGCCGTCATTTTTCAATTTGCTTATGCTCAATACTGATCTCTGGGGCAGCTAACAAACAAAATGAGGAGCCTTAAGTGCCTTCGGCTTAGTAGAAGTTCATGGTTCTTGGTGTCTGGCTGAGGCTCAAGTGTAACCTGCAGCCATGAATCACGGCCAGTTTGGGATGGCATCAACGATTTCATGGGCGATGTACCTTATGAGAAAAAACAGGGCACATGCTGGCTTCTTTGGTAAGGTTGCTTCACTTATAAACTCGTTTATGTAGCTTTTACATTAATTTTGTATAGTTCTATCTATACAAATATATATTTCCTTGAAGGGAAGGATATATATATAATCCTGCAGTATTTATATTTTATTTTCCATATATATATATATTTTTTTTTTTGTGCAAATTTTGTATACCTTCTATTTCATTACTTTATGTAATATATATTTTTTTATAGTATGTAATTTTTTTCAGTTGTTCATCTTTTGTATTTTTTCATTATTTTACTGTCATCATTTTTGCTAGCACTGTTATTTTTTTATTACTTGCATTTATTTTTATTATTAATGCCATTATCTTATGGCAGTCGGTGTTATTATTATTATTAATGTCATTTTTAAACTTTACTTCTGCTAGTTTTTTGTTTTTAGGATTATTATTATTATTATTACTATTATTATTATTTCAATGTTGTCCAGATAATTATTATTTTCACATTTTTACTTAATTTTTTATTCAAATGTTATTGGTATCATTTTTATTTTTTTGTTTTAGGTGTCATTTTTTATTTTCTTCGTTTGTTATTACTTTAGTTACTTCATTTTATAATTTTTAATATTATCATTTTTTATTTATTTTTATTGTTAGGTATTATTTTTTTATTTTTGTCATTTATTTTTATTTTTTTTTTAATTTATTAGTAACATAATTTGTTTGGCTGAAAAAAGACATACATACATCCAGTTCAGCCTGTTATCCTGCAAAGTTTATCCAGAGAGAGGCAAAAAACCCCCATGAGGTAGAAACTAGAGTTGAGCGAACGTGCTCGTAACGAGCACTGTACTGCTCGGATCCCCTGCGCTCGCATGGGCGCAGCCATCCGGATCCATCCTCCTCACCCGACGAATCCGGATGCCTGCGCCCATGCGAGCGCAGGGGATCCGAGCAGTACAGTGGTCGTTACGAGCACGTTCGCTCAACTCTAAACCAATTTTCCTCATTTTAGGGGAAAAAATTCCTTCCCGACCCCAATCAGGCAATAAGAATAACTCCCTGGATCAATGACCCCTCTCTAGTAACTATAACCTGTAATATTATTACACTCCAGAAATACATCCATTTACTTTGTTTTTTATTATTATTCTATTTATTATTACATTATATTATTTAATTATTTTCTATTATTATTATTTCATTTATTTTATTCTTACTTTGGTGTTTTATGGCAGTTAATATAATTATTGCTCTTTAAAATTTTTGTAACAGTCAGGGTGCAATTAATTTTTTTAAAATATATTGGGTCTCATACGAAGGACATTTTTAAACTTTACAGAATACGTCTGATGTGAGATTTCTGTCATCACATTGTCATTCAAATCAAATCCAGTTCCTATAACCTCTGCAGATTGCAGTGTCAAGTATTATTATTAACAGCATCAAAATCGTGATGGAATATTTGTCTCCTTTATGTAGTAGAGAAACATGAAAACCCCGCCCCTTTAAAAAGAAAGGCTAGCAAAGCAGAAATACAATGCAATGGTGGTTGAGGGCCTAAAATAATAAGGTTACAAAATCCAGGAAAGTCCATGATAAGAATAGGATAGGAACAAATCCTTAAAAATATTCTAAATGCAAATCAAGCTGATGTGCTGTAAATCTGGTAAACAATTCTTGCGCCCATAAGTTCTTTTTCCCACTCATATCTATAAGCCTACAGGAAGGTGAAGACCAAGTGATCTTCTGTAGGCTCCTCATGCTGTTCATATACCTTGATTTATCTCTCCAGACTACCCCACTTTGTCTCACCTTGTCGACCTGCACGTCAGTAATGCTCCTCTGGCAGCTGCTTATCTCCTGGAGGAACAAAGGATTGGGCATGGTGAAATCCAACATGCCAGACCCTACAGGGGATTGTCAGGCTGCCCCAATGGACATTGGATCCTGCCAAAATATGTGGGTTCAGATAATTACATCTAATGTGCATCAGCTGACTATACACCTTAGATAGAACTTTGCTGAATGCACATTTTATTTCAAATCAGAGGAGAATCTAATATCATGAAAGTCCTCCAACTTTCCTTAGACGTCAATGTTGGCCTTCAGCGTGTGCAATCCTTTGATCCCGGCCACGCGGCTTAGACAGTGGCTTATCCCATTCTCACACATTGAAATAAGCATGTATGCTCAAACATCAAGGGCTCATGTGTATGGTGGAGTCAGGTGAAATGGATGTTTGGCCCACTGCTCATGTGTATGGCCAGCTTAAAGGGGTTCTCCCATGATTAATGTAAAAAATGATAATCAGACATCATATAGTACATGACAATATCTTTCTAACAAAGCTAAAACCAGCCCTGTACCTCACATGGATCCAGAGATCTCTCCATTCATTGCTCTGCTAGATTTATATCAAGCTGACAGCTCAAGGGGAGTGTCTTTTCTGCTGCAGCTCATGGGGCGTGTCCATGCTCTCCCTATCACAGCTCAGGAGGCGTGTCTCAGCTCTCCCTATCACAGCTCAGAAGGCGTGTCCATGCTCTCCCTATCATAGCTCATGAGGCATGTCCATGCTCTCCCTATCACAGCTCAGGAGGCGTGTCCATGCTCTCCCTATCATAGCTCATGAGGCGTGTCCATGCTCTGCCTATCATAGCTCAGGAGGTAGTTGAAAGATGAAACTGAGCATGTGTGGCCATCTCAGTGAGTAGGACAAAGAAATAAGAAAAAGACCAAACAGCAGGTGGCGCTATACAGATACATTTTATTGAAAAACTTAGTGGTTATGCGAAATTTTTAATTACATGCAATTACAAAAGTATTCAGATCCGGGTGCTGGTTTGCAAACTGTAGAATATTTTTCGTGGGACATCGCCCTTAAGCATGCTTATCTAATGGGGAGGTTACAAGGTGGTGAAACATGTTCCCTAACTAACAAAATGATATCTCTAAGGGTACGGCCACACGGTCAGGTTTTTGCATGGAGTTTTGGAAGCCAAAATCAGAAGTGGACTGAAAAGAAGAGAAAATATAAAAGGCAATTACAACTTACCCTCATTTTGAATTCAGTCCTGGTTTTGGCTTCCAAAACTGCACGCACAAACCTGACCATGTGGTCGTACCCTGAAGTAGCAAGTAAGCATTACTGTCCTTTTTTTGACCTATAATATTTCTAGATAAGGTATGAAGTTTCTTGTTGCCCACTTTCTTATATCAGACCTGCAGGCAAAGGGCAACCAAAACTTGTCTCCAGTCAAAATGAGAAAAATCTTCTAATAGTTCACAGAAAGTGAACAGCTCATATATGGCTCCCACCACTAGGTTAATCGGAAATTTCCAAAATAGTCATCAAACATGGTCTTTTGCAGGAGGGTAGTCAACCTGCTCCATCTATACGATTCATGACTTTTTGATAACATCCTGCATTCCTCACAGCTCAGGTCTTTGACTATCATAGTAGTTTCTCTCTCTGCCTATGCCCAAGGTGCTATGTGACAGTGATGGTGCCAATCAGACCTTCTGCCTTGGTCAAACTATTTTGAATCAAGACTGAATCATCATCTGAATCTTTGCGTTGGGTGAAGGAAAGCAATAAAGTCCTAGTCAGGGTCTATTTGGAGAGGATTAGGGTCCGTTCACACCTGCCCAAAAAATTGCACATCCCCTGCAGAAATCTTGATGATCAGCCTTGAGTTTCTACCAGAAGATCCTTTAGTAACTATGGATTAACTTCGACATATGTGGACATACCATTAAGGCTCTACATTCAGAGTTTCTCTTGAGTTTCCAAATATTTTGATGGCAAGAATAGGGTTATGGAAAAAGGACTGGAGGAGGAAAGAAAGACCAGGTTCTTCTGCCCCGGAGGTAAATGCATAATGGGTTCCCAGCCTGATCTTTGCTATGGTGGCACCTATCGGTTCAGCGGCTACCAGCAGGGGTGCACCACCAATGAGGCAAGGAGAGGAGATCTCCTGAGGAAGCACCAGGTAGGAGCAAGAGGAGGGCAGCAGAAGAGCCATGGGCAATGATCGTTTTCATTGTGGCAAAGGGGTTAGGTTAAGAAATTGGCATTGGCGGGGGGCGCCGTTTCAGTTTTCACCTCAGGCAGCCCTGGCTACTATGTTCTATATTTCAGCCCAGGTTTCACCAGGTGCAGTGACAACATGGTATTGAATGACATATTACATACACAGGTCCTAGATTACCGGCAGTTGAGTATTTTTACAACTGGATCTCAACGCTCCCCTATATACACGGCAGTCACTCTCACGTGCCATTAGCTTCTACACATTTCAGCATCTCCATAAGTGACTTAATGAGGTTTATGGTTCCGTCATTCCGGAGTCTGGATCTAATCATAAGGGGGTATAATACCTTACATGGACCTTCTCGCTTGGGCTCCTGGAAGGAGACCTGTACCCATGTTACATAATCTGTAGTATAAATAAACCTAGTAGCTGCCACTACGGCCGCCCCGCAGGAAAGCTGCGTACAATGTAATTCATTACATGCACCGCTCTAAAGGCTCTGCTCTGTATTGCTATATTTGTTTTATTGTGTTTGCCCCCCGGGGTTATAATAATATACAGTACATCCCACCCCTCTGGAGCTTATTATGTGGCATCTGGTACCTCGTCAGTGGGGGGGGGGGATTACATTTTTTTAAGAATAACTCTTAGCTCTGTATTCACGCTAGAATAATAGTCGAGCAATCTGGCCCCTAAAAAACTAGAGTCACCATTTTCTCAAAAAGGTTCGATATCTTCACATTATCAAATCCAAAGTCAAAATGACCAGTAAGTAGGAAGCTCACCATACATATGAGACATATCAGACGATTGTCAGCAAACATAATTTTGGCAGAGCCATCAGACCATATCATGTGTATGGAGGTTGTACCACAAATGAAAATTATTCCTTTTTCAAGCCAACACCTGGATCTGAATATTGTTACTCAAAAAGTATCTGCATAGCGCCACCTGCTGTTTGTTCTCCTCTTTATTTCTCACTGAGGTGGTCACACATGCTCAGTTCCATCTTTCAACTGCTACCAGATGTATCTACTGTTAGAACCTATGACGGATACAGGATTAGAGCCACCGCAGAAAGGACACACTCCTGAGCTCTGATAGGGAGAGAGCGGTAGCAAAACGGGCACACCCCTTGAGCTGTGAGAAGGAGAGAGCTGCAGAAGAAAGGATATGCCCTCTGAGCTGTCAGCCTGAAGACAATCAGAGCAATTGGAGCAATGAATGTGGAGATCTCTGGAACCATGTGAGGTACAGGGCTGGTTCTAGCTTTGTAGAAAGAGTTTGTCATGTGCTATATGATGTCTGATTTTCATTTTTTACCCGAATCATAGGATAATTCCTTTAATATCTGGGAAGGGTGAGTGGCAACCAATATATCTGCCAATACAACTCTCACAAGGGCTGTCACATAGTTTTTCCAAACTACTGAATGGCAAATCTGCCTAGTTATGGAGCAGTAGTAGAGTAAGGGATGTGTGACTGTGTAACTAGGCCGGACCTCCGAACATAATAATCCCAAATTTTGTGGCATTTAACCCCCGCCTATTCCTATATATGTAAATTAAGTACCTTATCTCGTTCACGGGACAGCTCTAGAATGGGACTGTAGGCCAGCTTGCTTTTTGGGAGTCCTGTCAACCTTTATGAGAACTGTTTTGGAGGCCATATTGGTTGTCACCTGAGAAACAGCTAAACAAAACACCATCCACCGAATATGCTCATGATGATATCTCATGGAGGCAGCATGGTGGCTTTTAAGGGGGCCCATGGAGAAAGACAGCCCCTTCCAAGTTGCTCTTGCTCTCATTGTCATACAGTAGTCTGCACAGGGATATGGTTTCCAAAGGAACTGCAATAGACAGGGTTGGACTGGGGTTCTTCAGGCCCACCAGAGGAAATTATTCTTGGGATCCAACCTACATATCGTCAATAAAGTCTAACAGGTTTTGATTCAAACAAGTGGCAATTTACTGTCTCCAAAAGCAGCTTCAAATATCCTGGACCTTTGGGGCCCACTCAGAGCCTGGGACCACCGGAGGATTTTTGGGTACATTGGTGGGCCAGTCTGACACTGGCAATAGAGGTGCAACTGAAAACATATTAGGGATGGGGCACCAAGACCTCCTGTTCGGTGTGGTAATATAATGGTGTCAAGCAGCTGCTGTAATGGGGCTAATTGTTGTATTTGCTCCATGTCCTAGTATATAGCATCTTCACACTCTCTTAAGTAGTAGAGGGGCCTTCATGCTGCAATAGATAGCCATATTGGAGTCTGTTTTTTTTATTTTTTAAAGGAATTGTCCAAGATTAGACAAAAAGCTCCACCTTTGGTCATAGGTTGTGTCTGGTATAGCACTTCAGACCATACTGTGATTCCAGATGCAACCCAACGTTGCCGCCAAAGCAAACCCTATTTTCTAATCTCAGACGACCTATCCCAGGAAGGTGTTAATGCGGTATACGTGGCCTCACAATTGTGGTGGTTTTCATAATTTCGTTTACTAAGACTGCTACTGTTCCCAGCCCCGATTTGCCCGTACGAACAGGACCAATGCGAATCATCCCTGTTTGGTGGACACTATTTTAGGACCTTCATCTTCTTCGATGGCCGTCTCCTCGCTTCTGCTGTATAGGGAAATGAGACATTTCATCTCCTTCCATCCCGCGCACTAATTAGATAAACTTTAAAGCTTCCCGGTGGTTTTATGTTTTTCCCAGTTTTGAATAAAACCCTTTTCAGCACTTATTAGAACCATGTTCCCCTGGTAAGAGTACAAATATGAATCCCCCCCCTCTCCTACCATCTGACGGAAGTGTGGTGTGTGTGGGAGTGCGGCGCGGAATAGCGGGGGTTCGTATGCCACTTAAGGTTTGGATAATAAAACTAAGCTGGAGACTAATATTTTGGCTCAAAGTCATTGCTCTCTGAAAACAATTACTGCTCAAAGCCAGACCTACAGAGGAGAGAGCCGGGGAAGTCGGCCTGTACTAACAAGCCTTTCACATCTATTGACTTAGCATTAACGTTGCTTGTGTTGGATTGGAGTGGGGGGGGGTGTAGGTTAAGGGGTGGCCTACCGGGTCTAGGCTGATATTGCTCTCACGTGTCTCCAATGCTCATATCGTCACCATGCGACACACAGTAAAACAAAGACACATTGGAATAGTTACTGAATTATTTAGGTCCAAAAATAATAACAATAGACACAAAAAAATAATCCGTCTTGGCACTCGGTTGTCCATAAATCCCAATAAAATGTCCACAAATCGCCCCGGGAAGATATAATGGACAATAGCATCTTTAAGGGAAATGTAGTTGCCAACTGTCTGGGATTTTTTGATTTCCTAGCTGTCGGGCCAAAAATGAACAGTTGCACCTGCCCATAAGTGGGCGTTCCTGGGTGGAGTCAGGCATTCCTAGGGGCGGGGTTTTGGATGACCTGCCTACAGGTTGGTATGAAGATGGAGTTTCCGGGGTAGATGTGGGCTCTCGTGTGGGCTGTCAGGAGGTACGGGTAGTGTGGCCACTCAGACCACCCTCAAAAGTGGGAGCTGTTCAAAAGGTCATCCCTGCGTCCGTCCAGGCCCTGTGTTGGACAGAGGACTGGGAGTCTAAAAGCAGGACTGTCCGGCCTAAAACCTCACCTCTGGCCACCCTAGGTATGGGGGACTTAGAATTCAGCGTGTTGGTGATGGTTGACTGGTGAATAAAGACATAGGGGGAGATTTATCAAACTGGTGTAAAGCAAAACTGGCTTAGGTTATCAGTATCAAATCGGTGGGGGTCAGACACCCGGGACACCCGGGACTTCTGTGAGCGCCACTGACTTCTCGCAGCTCACCAAGCACAGTGCCTATATTGTATAGCGGCTGTGCTTGGTATTGCAGCTCAGCCCCATTCTACTTGAATGATGCTGAGCTGCTCCAAAGCCACGTGATCGATGAACGTGTCATCACTAGTCTAGGAAAAGCAGAGAGAAGTACCACAGCCAAGTGTTGGACCCCCACTAATCAGATACTGATGACCTATCCAGAGAAAAACCCCTTTAAGAACTATGGAGGCCACTATGCATCCTTCCCCAGATCTGTGCTTCCACACAATCCTGTCTCTGAGCTCTACAGGCACTTCCTTGCTCCTCATGGCTTGTTTTTTGCTCTGATATACATTGTCAGCTGTGAGATCTTATATAGACAGGTCAGTGTCTCTGCAAATCATCTCCAATCAACTGAATTTACCACAGGTGACTCCAATCAAGGTGTAGAAACATCTCAAAGATGATCAAGAGACATGGGAGGCCCCAGAGTTAAAAGGGTTATCCGTCTAAAGTCTAAACCATCCTCCCCAATGCCCGGGCACCAAGTATACATTATACTTACCTGCTTCCCGGCACCTGCGTCGGTCTGGATCCCTTCATGGCCGCCGCTGCATCTCCCAGTCACGCGGATCAAAATATCCAGTGACGGGGGAAGGGAAGGGGGGAGGAGCCAATAGCAGGCCGCAATGGGGACGAGCCTCCCTAGCTGCTAGGGAGGCTGGTCCCAGTCACGGCCTGCAATTGGCTGCTCCCCCCCTTTTGCCGGATGTTTTGGTCCACGCCATGAGGAGATGCAGTGGCGACCATGCAGGGATCCGGAGCGACGCAGGTGCCGGGGAGTAGGTAAGTATAATGTATACTTGGTGTCCAGAGATCTTTTAGACTTCAGATACTTCACGTGTCATATTAAAAAGCTGAATAAATTTGCAGACATTACTAAGATTCTGTTTTGTCATTATGGGATATTGAGTGCAGATTGATGGGGGGGAGCTTGAGTTTTTTTAATTTTAGCACAAAAAAATTAAGCAAAATGGTCTGAAGACTTTCCAAATGCAATATATTTATACCGTATGTCCACACATTAGGCAACACCTCATAATGCATTTCCTTAATAAAATATCTAAACTGGGACCAAACCTCTAAGTCAATAATTTTATGGAAACGTAAAACTTGTGTCCTGGATTAGGCTCCGTGCCAGCACTGCTGGGGTTAAAGGACTATCTGGAATGATCTGCCATATCCATGTGTGGTCTCTGTGGGGTTTCTCTTCCTCTTTTGTGCTATATTGTTGCTGATCTGTGGTCGGTGACCTATGGCCAGTCACGTGTTCCATAGACAAGTGGTGTCCATCGTCTTAAAGAGACAGTACCTAATTATAAAGTGACCAGAAAATTGACCCTATGGCTGCTTTTGATCTGGGCATGCTTCAAACATCCTATAAATTGAGGGGAGGTTTATTATACAAACATATAGGTTCTTAAAGGGGAAGTCCACCTTAAGGGGATTTAAAAAAACCTGTCTGCTTTGTGTCAGAAATAGCACCATGCGTACTCGAACCACGGGTTGTATCTGGTATTGCAGCTCAGTTACCTTAAAGTGTAACTGTCATTATTTTTTTTTATTTTTGTAATGTGTAGGGGCAGTGATACTGACCATTTTCGTAATATACTTTAATTACTGAAATTGTACATTTCTATTAGAAAAATAGCTGTAAAGTGGCCCATTTTGAGCCTTAGCTCCTCTGTCTTCTGTTTACATAACAGTGGAGACTTGCTACACACTGACTGTGTTATGTAAACAGAAGACAGAGGAGCGTTGCTAAGGCTCAAAATGGGCCACTTTACAGCTATTTTTCCAATAGAAATGTACAATTTCAGTAATTAAAGTATATTACAAAAATGGTCAGTATCACTGCCCCTACACATTACAGAAATAAAAAAAGAATGACAGTTACACTTTAAAATGAATGCATCTGACTTGCAATATCACACACAACCTGTGGACAAGCAGTGGCGCTGTTTTTGGAAGAAGTCAGTCATTTTTATTAATCCAGTGTACTTGCTTAGTATCTAGTCTATATTTGCTAGAAGTTCAAGAGATTCACAGTAGACTGGAATCCAAACAGTTTGGGGGAAAAGGGATGCACATATGTAGTTTCAATAATTAGCAATATTGTGCAATGAGGCTGGTAACCTCTGGCTGTTGTGAAACTACAACTCCCAGCATGCATACTTGCTCTACTCTTCTAAGAACTCACATAGAAATGAATGGAGCATGCTGGGAATTGTAGTTTTACAACAGCTGGAGAGCCGGAGGTTGCTGATCCCTGATCTAGAGGTAGCAATATATATATATATTAGATGAACGGGACTAAACTCACTGATTTGAGCAGGATCGGATGACTATCCTATGTATTAAGGCGGTCTCCTCAGGTTCCCCGAACAGCAGATTTGGAGAAAGGAAGGATCAGGCATGTTGAATGTTAACATGCTCTATCCCCAGGTTCCCTAGGGAGATAAAGCCCTGTTAGAGATCTCTTACAACTTCTTATTTTCCTATCCATGTTGAGAAAACATGCATGCTCAACCGAGCCAAGCATGCATGTATGCAAAGGTGTGCAATTTATGACTATGGAGCCTAAGCAGTAAGCAGTTCCCCTCCATGTTAAGTAACATGGAGAATGGACATGTTATTTCACAGAGAGTGAGAAAAAAGTAATAAAATAGGTTAAAATAAAATCAAACCTGCCTGACTTGTGTTACCTATGACGGGAAAACACAGGCTGACCCCAAACGTAGAGCTGCAAAAAAAAACGTGGTGTGAAAACAACACTGTGAACATAAAATGTACGGGCTCCATAAAATCTTCATCTGAAGAATACAATCCTTATTCGCACATCAGCATTACTGGGACCTGCAGGTATTTCCAGTCTGTACAGAGTTAACATTGCAGCACGTTCCCTGCAGTCCTATGTAAATTACAGATAACATTCTAATATGTGTAACTAGAGAGAGATTATTGTTTGTAATCCTGTAGCACATACAATTATCAGCCATAGTATAGAAGAAGGGAAAAACATGGAGTATCTGCAGATCATGGTGAGGGGAGGGAGGGAAAGATCAGGCAGCAAGTGAAGTGTCAGCTCTTGAGGTTGATGTTCTGAAAGTGGGAAAATGGGCAAGAGGAAGAATCTGAGCAACTGAGACAAGGGCCAAATTGTGATGATGGGTCAGAGCATTTCCAAAATGGTAGGTTTTGTGGGGTGGTGGCTATTACCTAACAAAACTGGACGACGGAAGGACAACTGAGATAGGAAGGACAACTGAGATAGATAGATAGATAGATAGATAGATAGATAGATAGATAGATAGATAGATATGAGATAGATAGATAGATAGTTAGATATGAGATAGATAGATAGATAGATAGATATGAGATAGATAGATAGATAGATAGATAGATAGATAGATAGATAGATAGATAGATATGAGATAGATAGATAGATAGATAGATAGATATGAGGTAGATAGATAGATATGAGATAGATAGATAGATATGAGATAGATAGATAGATAGATATGAGATAGATAGATAGATAGATATGAGGTAGATAGATAGATATGAGATAGATAGATATAAGATAGATAGATATGACATAGATACAGATGTAGCTAAACTTGACACTGATTACACATGGCACAATGTTATCTTGGTTATTTCATGACAAAAGCCATTGAAATCCATTGAAAAGTTATTTTTTTCTAGCCATTCTTTACTTAACACTTTAACCATCAAGTTTAGCTCTGTTGCATCTATAGATAGATAGATAGATAGATAGATATGAAAGATAGATTGATGGATAATAGATATAAATGTGTCCATCATATTATTTATCTACAAAAATGGATCTTGTAGTTAGAGATAAAATTAGGTGAGGCTGTTAATTAATAATTTCTTTTCATATTTTATTATTGTTTGTGTTTTCTCCTTTTTTAAATAATTCTATTTTGTGCTTTATTATATTAAAACATGATTTTGTGTTACTCCTTGTCTTGAGGGCAGAAAGCTCAATAAATGACCACATATTATTAGGACTGAAATGTAAAACCAGAGAATATCTGGTCAATGAAAGGATCAATGACAAAAATATTATATTTCCAGAAGGGGCACAAATTTAAAATTAAATTACTTTCTATAAAACCCTTTAAATAAATATTCCTTTTTTTGTATATAGGGAAAAACCAATTTTGCGAAATAAAATGAAATCCTTCACTAACATATAACAATTTATCTTTTAGACACATAAGGCATAGGATCCCAAATACAAGAAACAACAGGAATCTTTTATTTTCTTCTTCCTTTATTCAAATAAAAAACATTAAAAAGATACAACTGATGTGAAGCAGGACATAAAGTCCAGAATAACAACATCAGCTTTAAAATGACTGCACGCTCAGACCCAACCTCATATATTTTTATAAGAAAAATTTCATTTGAGTATTTTACTCATTAATTTTATTATTTTTTAAATCTTCTCCTTCTTCTTCTTCTTCTTCTTCTTCTTCTTCTTCTTCTTCTTATTATTATTATTATTATTATTATTATTATTATTATTATTATTATTACTTTTTTCTTGATTTGGACAAATTTGTATTCATTTAGTTAAAAAAACCAAAAATTTAAAATTGGCACTGAATTGTTATAAAAAAATTTCTGAACACAGAAATATTCACTGCCTCTTTGTTAATGGGTAAATACAGATAATTGCACAGAAGGTACATCTCATGTAATAATTTGGGTACGATTATTATTCCATTTTATTCCTTTTATGTTCATTTTACTAGAATCCTTCTATAAAAGCAGAACGTACAGAGCGAGCATCTGGGCTATAAACCTACATGTTTATGTTAGGTCATTTTGATTTTATTATTTTAATTATTATAATTAAATGGTACAATTATATAAAAAGGTTAATTTCTAAGACTCTTTTTAGTGCATTAAGTTTAGTCTGATTTAGAACATACGGTAGAGGGTAAATGATTCGATGTGTTTCACTGCTACACACTATAAAAAAAAAGAAAAAAAAAGAATTGCATTTCAGTAATTAAAAACAGTCGCAGCCTAATATATCTGTGCTGCAGAAATACAGCTAACAATGGGTAATATCATCTCTACTGTCCTGACAGGAAGCAGACTGTTATTTGTATCATTTTTAAGGATTAACACTGTATTGCCATAGATAGATAAAATAGATAGATAGATAATATATAGAAGATAGATAGATATGAGATAGATAGATAGATAGATAGATAGATAGATAGATAGATAGATAGATATGAGATAGATAGATAGATAGATAGATAGATAGATAGATAATAGATAGATAGATAGATAGATAGATAGATAGATAGATAGATAGATAGATAGATATGAGACAGATAGGGACAAACAGAGAGAGAGAGAAAGGAAGAAATATAGATAGACAGACAGATATGAGATATAAAATTTGCTATGGAGCTGAAACACACTTATCCTGCTGATGTGCTGTGATTTTTCCTTTATATTAATATACATTTCCTTTTTTACTAAGTTCTGACATATAGATAAATAGATGGATAGATAGACAGATAGATAATAGATATGAGATAGATAGATAGATAGATAGATAGATAGATAGATGATAGATAAATAGATAGATAGATAGATATATGAGATGGATAGATAGCTAGGAGATAGATGATAGATAGATAGAAGTTAGATAGCTAGATACGTAGATAGATACGTAGATAGATAGATAGATAGACAGATAGATAGATACAAAATGCAAAAATGAGGCAGCACTCTAAATGTAGTGAATGGGTGGTGGACTACTACTTTTGGAGTGCTGCCTCATTTCTGCATCTTGGATCTTTCAGTGGAGTACTGCCTATTGTCCTGGAGGGATTGTACCCAAGTATCACCTAACAGACTGTGCTGCTGTTCCTTTTTGCTTTAGATAGATATGAGATAGATAGATAATAGATAGATACATAGATAGATAGATACGTAGATAGATAGATAATAGACAGATATTAGATAGATAGATAGATAGATAGATAGATAGATAGATAGATAGATAGATAGATATGAGATAGATAGATAATAGATAGATAATAGATAGATACATAGATAGATGCATAGATAGAAAGATACATAAATAGATAGATAGATAAATACGTAGATAGATAGATACGTAGATAGATAGATAATGGACAGATATTAGATAGATAGATAGATAGATAGATAGATAGATAGATAGATAGATAGATAGATATGAGATAGATAGATAGATAGATAGATAGATAGATAGATAGATAGATACGTAGATAGAGATAGATAGATAGATAGATAGATAGATAGATAGAGTGACAGAAGTGTATCTCAATAAGACGTCAGCATTGCAGTTAATTAGAATTACTCCAGTCATTTCAAAAACAAGGCCTGAAATGGTTTAATTGGAGTCTGGAGTCAGATACGGAGTAACCGCACTACACAGATGGCTCTTTTGTGTAAATGATGAGTTTATTCTACTGTTGTGTACACGCTTGTGTCCATACAAATTGATTTACACACTGGCTTGTGTTCCTGGAAGGGCGAACCCTTCTAATGTGACAAACGGAGGCCATTATTTGAAAACATCTCATTAACCAGTGTTAAAAGTGAGCCCTCCCTGAGTCCTGTGCCTGTGAGGCAGGTAGCTCCTGCTGAGAGCTGTGCAAGGCTTTCCTGAGGAAGCAGGTCTGTGGGTGCCCTCTAGTGGTGATGACTGCTTATGACACATTTGGTAACGGGATGGCTTTTTTCTCTCTCTCTTTTGACATATTACTCTTACCCATCGGAGGATATCATTACTATTGATTATTGATCCACCCTTTAATGACTTTTTTTCTAGAATCCCATACAGTGTTCAGTGTGTGAACTTTATTCTTGTTATCGATCACAGCTTTAACGTCTTCTAATGAAGGAATTACATTTGGTGAGCTGTGAAAAAGGAGGCATTTTTATCAAATCTGAAAAAAATTGATGACAAGTGGATGTATCGCTTCATAATTAGGCATATTTTCCATTCAGGAGCCTGGGAAAACTGGGTGACAACTTTCCATAAAACGATGTTTAAAAATAAAAAAACTGAAAATTTGAACTACCTTATGGGAACAAATCAAAGATGCAATGCTCTCTATATGGAATGCCAGTCCCCCATTCACGTAGTGGAGATTGTCATCCCTTTCTTTGGAGGACCCAGCATATCCATACATTGCATTCATTTTTACAGAAGTCATGTAATGCCTTATTTGCCCTGCGGTGGCGCTGTGGGGAAATGGAACACTTACTGATCGCTAAGGTTCTAGCAGTAAGACAGGCTGTACTCAGCTTATTTTTTAGGGGATACTTTTAACCCAAAGGAATTGTCAAAAGAAGTGGACACCCCCTTTTAAGAATGTCTATCGAATGAACCAGATAAAGTAAAAGTCAAAGGATTGATACTGCACACTTACACTGACGAGTCCTCTGTCCGTCTGTCTTTCCCTCCAGACCTTATGTGGGTGAGGTTGTGGCCAAATTCCTTTCTTCACACTTACTGGAAATGGAGGCTGCTGTGGGATCCAGCTCTGGAGAAAACCATCCCCCTTTTCAAAGCCCCCCCCCCCATGATTTTCCTACCATAGACTATATGTACCATAGGTCGTCTAACTGTTTATACTTTAATCCTTTGTGGTCTGGCTCAACCATGAACCTTACCGAGGATGATGAAACCGTAGTCTCTTTGTGGTCTGGCTCAACCATGAACCTTACCGAGGATGATGAAACCGTAGTATCTTTATAGTCTGGCTCAACCATGAACCTTACCAAGGATGAAGAAACCGTAGTCTCTTTGTGGTCTGGCTCAACATGACCTTACCGAGGATGAAGAAACCGTAGTATCTTTGGTCCCGAGGTCTGGCCAACCATGACTTACCGAGGATGAAGAAACTGTAGTATCTTTATGGTCTGGCTCAACGATGAACCTTACCGAGGATGAAGAAACCGTAGTATCTTCATGGTCTGGCTCAACCATGAACCTTACCGTGGATGAAGATACCTTGGTATGTTTGTGGTCTAGCTCAACCATGAACCTTACCGAGGATGAAGAAACTGTAGTATCTTTATCGTCTGGCTCAACCATGAACCTTAACGTGGATGAAGATACCTTGGTATCTTTATGGTCTGGCTCAACCATGAACTTTACCGAGGATGAAGAAACTATAGTCTCTTTGTGGTCTGGCTCAACCATGACCCTTACCGAGGATGATGAAACCGTAGTATCTTTATGGTCTGGCTCAACCATGAACCTTACCAAGGATGAAGAAACCGTAGTATCTTTGTGGTCTGGCTCAACCATGAACTTTACCGAGGATGAAGAAACTGTAGTATCTTTATGGTCTGGCTCAACCATGAACCTTACCAAGGATGAAGAAACCATAGTATCTTCATGGTCTGGCTCAACCATGAACCTTACCGAGGATGAATAAACCGTAGTATCTTCATGGTCTGGCTCAACCATGACCCTTACCGAGGATGATGAAACCGTAGTATCTTTATAGTCTGGCTCAACCATGAACCTTACCAAGGATGAAGAAACCGTAGTCTCTTTGTGGTCTGGCTCAACGATGAACCTTACAGAGGATGAATAAACCGTAGTATCTTTGTGGTGTGGCTCAACCATGAACTTTACCGAGGATGAAGAAACCGTAGTATCTTCATGGTCTGGCTCAACGATGAACCTTACCGAGGATGAATAAATCGTAGTATCTTTATCATCTGGCTCAACCATGAACCTTACCGTGGATGAAGATACCTTGGTATCTTTGTGGTCTAGCTCAACCATGAACCTTACCGAGGATGAAGAAACTGTAGTATCTTTATCGTCTGGCTCAACCATGAACCTTAACGTGGATGAAGATACCTTGGTATCTTTATGGTCTGGCTCAACCATGAACCTTACCGAGGATGAAGAAACTATAGTCTCTTTGTGGTCTGGCTCAACCATGACCCTTACCGAGGATGATGAAACCATAGTATCTTTATGGTCTGGCTCAACCATGAACCTTACCGAGGATGAAGATGCCGTAGTAGTGGTACCATGGTGGACAGCCTTTCCTCTGGCCAGGGCAAACATCTTGTTGACTACCCTAACCCTATTTCTAAATACCCTGAGTGGCTTGTTGGCTCCGCCACCACCCGGGCATATGGAGCCCCCTCAACTGCACCTCTTCATCAGTTATGGGGGTAGCCTCTTTGAGGTTCTCCTATCCCCAAAGAGGTCCTCAACAGGGCATCACTTCTCCATAGATACCACAAGGGATGGGGAAAAGGTCCAAAGGTCAGATGGTCCTATTCCTCCAGATAAAATTTGAGAGGACAGTGACGAACACCCCATTTTGCCATGAGAGCCCCTCTTCTTAATGCATGACCGTTTTGGCCTCCATCTGGTGAAGAGCCCTAGGGATACTGCGATGTACTCCAAAAGTAGAGCTCTAGTGAGAAGGGGGCTACTCTCCCATAACTTCTAGAGCAGTGATGGCTAACCTCCGGCACTCCAGCTGTGGTGAAACTATGACTCCCAGCATTGCTCCATTCATTTCTATGGAGTCCTGAGAACAGCCAAGCAAGTGTACATCTTGGAAGTCGTAGTTTTACCACAACTGGAGTGCTGGAGGTTAGCCATCACTGCTCTAGAGTATCTGATTATAGGAAAGCTGGGTGACAACCCTTCTACTTCCGTATGAAAAATCTACCTAGTTCCATAGAGGGGTGTTTCTAAGTTACACTCAGGTCCACAATCCTTGAGAAGGTCCTTCTGCCACAAAAGAAGATGGCACATAGCAGTTGAGGGGCCAGGAGATCCAAGCTATGCTTCTGCTTATTCCTATAAGATAAGGTTTGGCATTCAGGATTCTAGAAAAGCTGGGTAATTCCCCTCAGTGGAAGCTGCAGCCATATTGTCACTGCAGAGGAGAAGACAACTTAAAGGAGCATTGTACACTGTAGAGGTGACCACCGGGACCTCCACCGATCACGAGAACGGAGCCTGACTTCAGCTTCGTACTCGGTCCCATATATATAAATGATGGCTGCTCCATCCATACAGGGAGCACACATGGCCGTCTGGGGTCCCTGTGGTCAGACCCTCACCAATCTAATAGTTATCTCCTACCCAGTCTACTGAGACCAGATGCATGGATTTAGAGGGTAAGCTGTTTTGGGATCTTCTTGGTAGAGCTCAGCTCCTTCTCTACACACACACACACGCCTTGTGATCCGTCTTGCTGTCACTTTGCCCCCACCCATTACATAGGAAACCCCCGCAGTGCTTGTTAGAAGTCAATAGGGTTAAGTGCTGTGTACACTTGTTCACTATTAGGAAGGATTATTTATATAAGGAAGTTTGGGATGAAACAAGCGGGAATCTTGTTCTCCAACCTGAATGGAGATATAGACGTTCCATAATTCCACCAGTCATTGAGGGTCTGGGCTTTCAGGAGAGCGTTTTCCGTCTTCACTTTTCCTCCGTGCCCCTTCCACTACAATAACATAGGCTGCACCAGCCCCCTACTCCAGACAGCCGCCCTATTATATAGCCTCGCCCACTCTCAAATACACCCCCCCGAGTACAGACACTGAATAGTGCCTATAGTGGTGGGCCGTACGGGATGCACTGGTGGCCGCCGCTACCAGGTCGCTACTCCTTGGGGGGTCCCACAGGTCTCCCTGCTGCATAACAGAACCACAGCACTATATGCATACAATGTGGAGGGACACACTACCTTCTGGTAATCCGTAAAATCTGATACTCCGACATCTTCAGGAGGCGTTGATGCCAGATGACAGGGAGGTGCTTCATTTGCACCAGAATTTTGCTTGTGCATCCTAAAGGGGTCGTCCCATAAAAAAATATTCTACATTTTTCAAACCTGTTCCTGGATCTAAACTTCATTAAAAAATTTAGCATAGCAACTGAGTTATTCTATAAAATGTATCTGTATAGCGCCACCTGCTGTTTGTTGTTTTCCTTATTTCTTTGTCCACCTCAGTAACGTGGCTGAGGTGGACGCACATGCTCAGTTCAATACTTCAGCTGTCGCCAGACTTGTAGAAGCTGTGACGGTTAGAGGGAGATAGCTGCAGCCTTCCTGAGCTGTGATAGGGAGAGATCTGCAGCAGAAAGAGCACCCCTTGAGCTGTATTAGAAAGAAAGAGCTGCTGCCGAAAGTGCACACCCCTAAACTGTGATAGAGATGAATGAGAAGATCTCTGGATCCATGTGAGGTACAGGGCTGGTTCTAGCTTTGTTAGAAAGAGATTGTCATATCCTATATGATGTCTGATTTTTTTATTTTTACATTATTCATGGGAGAACCCCTTTAAGCCATGCCCCTTTCCAGTCAGCCACATCCTGTTCGGCTAAGCTGCCCTCCTTATTGAGAGAGGCCATAAGGGTATGATCACACAGACAGGTTTCCTGATGCAGTTTTGGAAGCAAATTTAAAAAAACAGAAGTGGCATCCATCCTTAAAACTTCTTTTCCTTTTTTGATACTTTCCTGGTTTTGGCCTCAAAAACTGCATAAAAAAACCTGCCCGTGTGACCGTACCCTAAAGGTGTCTAAGACACATGATAAATGTGATGCAAGGTGTGTCTGCCAGAATATATGGCACATCTACTGACACCTGTGAGCAGGACGAGCGCCTGCTGCCCAGTCATCTGGTGTATGGAGGAAGTGCTCCCTCTGCTGGTCAGTATTTCTAGTGGTTGGGAATATTTCTCAGGAAGATGGGGCAGATCACTTGTGATAGAGGCGCCATGCTTTGGAGGAGGGTAAAAGTGGGACAGGGCAGCAGATTTATTATACAGCATTATATATATATATGTATATATATATATATATATATATATATATATATATATATATATTATAGATTTCTGGGGTTTTTCTATTCTTTTTTACTGCTTAGTGGGGGAGGGGCTGTTATTACAAGCCCCAGGGACAGCAACGGTTCTTTTTCCAATGAGAAAACTGAAGGATTGCACAATCTTGGGACAAAATAAAGGATATGAGCGATTCTCTGGAAAGCCCTAATGCTTCAGCCTCACGCACACAGTTGTATTACATCTAATTATAGTGCTGCCATAGAGCTGCGTGGGCCGTACTGAACCGCTATAGGTGACAGATTTATACGGATACAATCTCTTGTGATGAGGTCTGCAGCTGTGAGCAGTGACAGCGTCGACATGCACAAGATAAGGTATAATCGTAAGCAGTGGCGTAACTACAACTAACTGGGCCCCACAGCAAATTTTTGAATGGGCCCCCCCCCCCAGAAACTTCCTCGCAACCCCGAACTCACATGCAACCCTCACTCTTGTGGCTAGTCAAGACTGAGCTCTCCCAGACAAGGCCTGACAGCCGCTCCATCCGCTTTCTATAGTGTCACTGTATATAATGTCATTGTATAATACTGTTGAGGGGGGCCTGACAATAAAATATTTTAGTCTCCCTCCTGAAGGGGCCCCTTGTGGGTCTGGGCCCCAAAGCAGCTGCTTCCCCTGCTTCCCCTATTGCTACGCCCCTGATCGTAAGAAATCTTAGGTGCCATGTCCCAGGCTAATAAGGTATGTGCTGTCGGCGGCAGTGAGGTTGTGTCCATAATGCCGCACCATCACCTCAGCACCCAGTGGCTGTAGGCGGCAGTGAGGTTGTGTCCATAATGCCGCACCGTCACCTCAGCACCCAGTGGCTATAGGCGGCAGTGAGGTTGTGTCCATAGTGCCGCAACGTCACCTCAGCACCCAGTGGCTATAGGCGGCAGTGAGGTTGTGTCCATAGTGCCGCAACGTCACCTCAGCACCCAGTGGCTATAGGCGGCAGTGAGGTTGTGTCCATAGTGCCGCACCGTCACCTCAGCACCCAGTGGCTATAGGCGGCAGTGAGGTTGTGTCCATAGTGCCGCAACGTCACCTCAGCACCCAGTGGCTATAGGTGGCAGT
This sequence comes from Rhinella marina, assembly GCA_900303285.1. Lineage (NCBI taxonomy): Eukaryota > Metazoa > Chordata > Amphibia > Anura > Bufonidae > Rhinella > Rhinella marina. The sequence goes on along the minus strand of ONZH01022040.1, from coordinate 577,376 downwards.
GAGGATGTGTCCATAATGCTGCACCATCACCTCAGCACCCAGTGGCTGTAGGCGGCAGTGAGGTTGTGTCCATAGTGCCGCACCGTCACCTCAGCACCCAGTGGCTGTAGGCGGCAGTAAGGTTGTGTCCATAGTGCCGCACCGTCACCTCAGCACCCAGTGGCTGTAGGCGGCAGTAAGGTTGTGTCCATAGTGCCGCACCGTCACCTCCGTACCCAGTGGCTGTAGGAAGCAGTGACGTGTCCATAGTGCCGCACCGTCACCTCCGTACCCAGTGGCTGTAGGAAGCAGTGAGGTTGTGTCCATAGTGCCGCACCGTCACCTCAGCACCCAGTGGCTGTAGGAAGCAGTGAGGTTGTGTCCATAGTGCCGCACCGTCACCTCAGCACCCAGTGGCTGTAGGCGGCAGTAAGGTTGTGTCCATAGTGCCGCACCGTCACCTCAGCACCCAGTGGCTGTAGGCGGCAGTGAGGTTGTGTCCATAGTGACCTCACATGCCACTGGGAAACATGGTGACTATATAGTGACATATCAGCAGAGTGGAAGATAAGCGGCTGCCACAGACCTTTAGCGCCACCTATCACATAGGGATCAAACAAAACACCTACCAGTCATCTAATACATGTTTGTGGAAAGCCCTTCCGTGCTGGAGGACATATCACTACAACTACCAGCATGCCCTGCAGCCCCAGTTATCAGACCAGGGTCTCCTGCAGCAATTCTATCTTCTAGTCAGAGGTAGCACTACAACTATCAGCATGTCCCACAGCCTGGGGCAGGTAGTCAAGAACCCTTTACGTTTCACCTTGTGCCACATGAGCCCCTACTCTGAACCATAGGGCATGCTGGTACTTGTAGTAGTAGTATAACCTTTCCATGCTCACTGGGCTGATACTTGTAGTTCCACAGTTGGTAGTCCAAATCAGCAGAGAAGGATGGTGTGGGACCACAAATGCCAGCATGCATTCCAAACACACCTGGGTAGGCATTCAGCAGCAGCGGCTTTCAGCAAGCAGAGGTAGGCAGCAAGCTGGTGTGGAACTACAAGTCCCAGCAGGAACTAGAAGTCAAGCTGCTGAGCAGCTGGAGGGTTATTGCTTGCCACAACCCCAGGGCAGCACAAGGGTGGCGGCCCCTGCATTGCCCCCGACGCCCCTCGCCCAGCGAGGTCTCTCCCTTACAGTAGCAGCACAGCTACTGCCAGAGGCTGCAGCTTCCCCGGGAGCGAAACCACGCCCCCTATCTGCCCCGCTATTGGCTAAGACGCACCCACTATGCAAATGAGCCTAGGGGGGAATGACATTCCTCTGGACTTGTTACTGTAAAAGCAAATTCATTTCCAGGATGTCTCATTCATAGAGGCGGTGGGTGCAGCGCAGGGAGCTCTCCTCCTCCTCCTCCTCCAGCCACAGACTGGAGGAAAGTCTCAGCCTGAAGAACTTCCAGACATAGATAGATCTCAATGCAACAACTTGTAACAACTTGCTGAGGGAACCGATAGAACTTCCAGCAAAACATCCTGAAGAGTTAATTGAGTCACCACCACCGAGAAGTCCTCATTGTCTGCTGGGTTGTGTCTTGTGTGTACCCATAAAACCACAGGACAAGCCACAAGAGTCAACCCACAAACCCACACCACATCCACAAGGAGAAGAAGATCGCTTGATTGGCTTGGAAGGACCTCATCATCAATCTCTGGAAGCCACCTGAGATACCATCTCAACTTTTCGTCCAGCATGGAAGGACAGGACTCAGACTACCACTGATAATAACTCCTGTTCATGGATTTTGTGGGTGCTTGGTGTTCTTGTTGACCATTGGCTAGGTTGGCAGAGGTCAAGTGGTGGTCCTCCTCCTCCTCCTCTTCCTCACCATCAACCTAGGGATAGAAGATATCAATGTACCTTGTGTTCTACTGGAACTTTAGAAAAATGACTTGGAAGACAGTCTTAGGATGGTAGCTACTGGCCAGGCTACTTGTGTCTAGAGGTTGCCCAGTGCCAGGGTTGGTTGGTAGACTGGCATCCAGCACTAGGCATAATAAGACTTACTTGTGTTGAAGCCCCAGGACAGTGGTGGTGGCAGTGCCTGAGGGGTGGTCGTTCTGGGGTGTTGTGTTCTTATTCTCACCCCCTTGTCGTATTATAAGACAGTAAGTTTTATTCACAAGGCTTGTTGTGATGCGTATCCCCGTAGATACCAGCACCAGCCGCCGCTTCACGCCGCCCTCCACCACCCTCAGCCCGGGGAAGATGACCGAGACCTTACCCCTGAGTGCACCGGATGGCAGCGCCGCCCTGGTGGGCAAACTGAGAAGCGCAGACCGGAACATGGTGGAGGTCCTGTCTGATCACCCTGGAGAACTGGTCCGTACAGACAGTCCGAACTTTCTGTGCTCGGTGCTGCCCACACACTGGAGGTGCAACAAGACCCTGCCCATTGCCTTCAAGGTAGGACCTCACATTGTATTGTAACCCTGTATGTATAGACATGTTACCTGTGTTCTGTGTGCAGACATGACTGAGGGTCTGACTATAGATCTATCTATAGATACTTCTCTCTAGAGATCCATCTCCCTAAATATATATTACCTGACCTTATAACTATATCATATCTGTGGAACTGTCTATCTGATATCTACCTATCTATCTATCTATCTATCTATCTATCTATCTATCTATCTATCATCTATCTATCGATGTTCCATATCTATCTAGCTGTCTATTATCTATGTATGTATCTATCTAATCTAATATCTTTCTATCTACAGATCTTCCATATCTATCTATCTTCTATGTATCCATGTAGCAACTATCTATCTATCTCATATATATCTGCATCTATCTATCTATCTATCTATCTATCTATCTATCTATCTATCTACAGATGTTCCCTATTTATCTAGCTGTCTATTATCTATCTATCTATCTATCTATCTATCCATCTCTTGATCTATACCCTTCTCATAACTATATCTAGACTCATATATTTACTGTCCTAAAATATTGTTAAGTTGCAGGATCAGATTAGATGGTGTAGCTATAAACTGTCTATCTATTATCTATCTATCAATCTATTTATCTATCTGTCTATCTATCTATCGATGTTCCATATTTAGCTGTCTATTATCTATGTATCTATCTATCAACCTATCTAATATCTTTCTATCTACAGATCTTCCATATCTATCTTCTATGTATCCATGTAGCAACTATCTATCTATCTATCTATCTATCTATCTATCTATCTATCTATCTATCTACAGATGTTCCCTATTTATCTAGCTGTCTATTATCTATCTATCTATCTATCTATCTATCTATCTATCTATCTATCCATCTCTTGATCTATACCCTTCTCATAACTATATCTATATCTCATATATTTACTGTCCTAAAATACTGTTAAGTTGCAGGATCAGATTAGATGGTGTAGCTATAAACTGTCTATCTATTATCTATCAATCTATTTATTTATCTATCTATCTATCAATCAATCTATTTATCTATCTATCCATTATTTGATGAATATCCTTAGTCTCACCCACAGCGTCTTAAAATACCTGTTAAGCTGCAAGATCAGGGTAGATGGTGTAGACATAACTTTTTGATCTATCTATCTTTATTATTATTATTTTCCTCACTTATATAGCACTGACATATTCCACAGACATTAGCAGCACTCTGTCCCCAATGGGGCTCACAATTGAAGATCCCTATCAATCTATCTATATCATATTATATCTATCTATCTATCTATCTATCTATCTATCTATCTATCTATCTGTCTATCTATCTGACAAATTAGAAACTTCATTGCAGTATCCCATAGGGAAGCTACCCCATCACCTCTCCCCTGGGTAGGTTACTCGGTGGCCCATGTCCTAACCCCACCGCTGAGGACTTGCCTGTAATTGAGTCATTTCATGTGTTCTGCATTGATAAGGTTTGAAGGATACAACACTTATCTCGTATATTTGGCACTGAGCAGATTTTGGAGCTGCTGACTCCGGCCAAACAGATGTTCCTTGTTATCTGTCTTCGTATTACTCATTTTCATGAGACATTTCATCCCTGGTTCTTTTAGGAAACAGTAGCTTATCTGCTAATGATCTTGATTCCTTGTAGGAGCCTCCCCTGCAACCCCAATAAAGTCACCTGACCCCCCACCACCCTAGTGACATCTTCTGAGGTGTCACATAAAGGGACACTTCACCTGCGCCCACCAGTGCCCAAAGTGCTGCCCATAGACCCTTCCACCCGGAGTACTGTACCATCCCCCCCATACCGATCTGCTCCCCTAGTCATGTCTGGACCGTTTGATGTTTCCAGGAAGAAATGTAAGATGGTTTCCTCACATGATCTGACTCACTGTCCTGCAATGTGTCTCGCCGAGTGTGCGAAACCTGGAGCAGCTAACAGTAGTAAAAATGGGGAAAATTCTTCTGAAAATGGAAAAATAGGAGAGAAAAATAGGAAGAAAAAAAAATAATTGAAGATCATAATAAATATATATATATATAAAGTTTGATTTCTAGTATCCAGACGTCTTTTTTATTATTAAAATAATTTTATTTTTTTTAGTTTTTGTTTTTAGTGTTTGGCTTTTTTCAATTAAAGCAGAATCCTGGGATTATTTTGCAGGTAATTACGTGATGTAACACCCTGCCCTTCCTTGATAAGACAGCAGCGTCAATTTTTATTTTTAATTTTTTTTACAATATATCCGTTCCACGCGTTTACGTCGTACTATGCAATTCATTTAAAAAACAATTCTCGTATATATAATAATAGTGCGCGAAAGAAAGTTTGTTTGTTTTTTATTCATTTGGTTTTTGTTTTCTTATTTACTTTTTTAGGTATTAAGTCTACAGCTT